>CM062813.1:161058954-161658954 GCA_031772625.1 Pinus tabuliformis
TCTTCAGGTGCTCTTCTTCCACGACTACATTCCGACAAAAGGTCTTCAACCCTTTGATCTTCGTTTGCATCTTGATTTCTTTGTAAAATCTACAATTGCTCATGTGCTCCTTTATATAGGTATGGCTTTGAAGGAATAAAGGAACAATGAACTCCTACCTCCTCAAATACTGCTAAGCTTTTAGTTTGGAAACTTTAGAGGCCAACAACTCAATCATCCTAGCTAATTCATCGATCTCAAGATCTGAGATGATGAGGACTCTCGTCCTTGTCTTCTCCTTTCAGCATCACCTTTGAGTCTTTCTGCAACAATGATGTTTGCTTCTATTTCAAAGGCTACATTTTGCATATCAGCTAAAGAAGCAGATCTTCTTTCTCTTAACAGTAGGAAAAACTAAGAATCGAAGGCATTAGCATAAGTGAGCATGGCAGAAGCAGGGGTGGGTCTTACTTAAGCTGGCATTCTATTGTACATATGATTGGATCTGATGTTGAAATCAGACAACAACTCACCATCTTCTCTCTGCAAGTTCCCAAATTCAATATGATAATAGAGCAGATCTTTATTATTCCCCTAGTGCTTTAGGAACACATCATCTAGGGCCTCAATGTCTACAATAGACCTAGGGGGTAATTCTCTAAACCATTTTCTAGCTTCCCCATCTAGGATTTGTACAAAAGCCCTCATCCAGACATCCTCTTCATTGATATCCAGGTTATCAGCATAGCTATAAAAGGCCTCGAGGTGTTCTTCAGCTATTACTCCTTCTGCACCATAAACTTAGTATATATTCTTGATAATCTCCTGCAAGCATGGCATTCAAAGGGACAGGCTAGACCAAGGGTCCATACCTAGCAACAACTATTCTTTCTATCTTTGTAAGGGCTTGCTAGCTTGCCATGACTGAGATAAGTGAAAGGATACTGGTATACTGAGTGGTATGAATCAATGAAAATAATGACAGAAACAGAGGAATATGATGGACAACATGGAAAGCTTCTTTCTTTGAACTGAAATCCAAAAGGAAGATGAATGACTAAGGAGCTTTAAAAATCTCTGAAGGTGAGTTTCAATAGCAGAGATACATGGAATTTCTAAGGCTTACCTAGTCCTAATGCTCCTTTCTAAGATGCTTTCTTCTACTTAACGATCTTCTCAGGATCAGGCACTAGTTCAGCTAGTGATTTCTGAAGATATCTTTGAGCATGCCTCTCAAACTGAGCCAAACTGCAAAGTGGAGTTGCCAAAGGTTGGTCCTCCTCCAGTGGAGTCGACAGATAGATGATTACAACCAGAATATGTGCCTAGACCTTGTCTATCATCAAAATCTGGAGTGTGTCATTCTCCTAGGGAAGCTGAGCATCAATCTCCTCTCCCCGGCAACGGTGCCAATTAATGTTATCACCCCAAGAAACTCTCCTAGGTTGTATATCAAAAATGCTCGGAACATTACAAACTCAACAAAGATATTGGAAAATGGTGGATGAATGGAAGGAATATTCAAGCCAGATAACCACTTCTACTATGCTTAACCCTAGACACGGGTGAACACCCCCAGACTACAAGGCTTTAGACCACCAATTACTCACAGTTTAAGGAATAGGTGAACATGGAGAATACTGACCACACCAGTAGATGCACAGGACCCTGTGATGGCTGACTACAACCAGTAAATAGGTCTGCAAATCTATTTCCTAATGCACAGACAGGATGACATCTCTCTAGCATTAAAACAACAGAAACCTGCATACAAATTCAATAATACATACTGTATTCTAAAACAGAGGTGGGATGATAGCCCCTCTAATGCTAAACATCAAGAGCACATTAAAAATGCATAACATGCACAACTTGGAACAAAGAAGAAGTGGAAAGTGACCAATTAATAGCAAAAGAAGCTTGCATTAGCTGAAAATGAAGACCAGACGCTGCAAGTATCATAGTAGTTACAGTCTCTAGAAGTTGAACCTTACATCAGAATAACATTCATCAATCATCAACCTCATTACATTCTGTCTTCTAGATATATATAGAGGTTGATTACAAAAACACTCTGCTATGCTATGCGTGGAGGAGTCATAATGGACCACCAACCACATTTACAATCTACTCTGGGTCTATGCTGCAAAACTGTGTGCTTTAATGAACAAATTGGCCTTTTTTAGATATTATGTTGTCCTTCTCTGAGCAGGCAGAGTACTGACTTATACAAGCTCCATAACTAATAACTGCGTTTATCTGCCCAAGCTCTGTACTCTCCCTCGTCGGCCTCTCTGTTATTTGAATGCAGGTAGTTGAAGTATTAACTGCGCAGAGTACTTGTTAGCTGATGGCTTCATCCTTCGGGAGCTCAAGACAGTCAAAGGAGTAAAGACTTCATGGCAGGTGGACAGAGTGAATAGAGAAACGAGGCGGACCGTCGGATGGCATAGATCAACGGCGGAGATCGCTCAATGAGGAATATCGGGAGGTAACAGAAGAAAGCTGTGAGCCGTCGGATCATGAAATTGAACGGTGGAGATTAGTTTATGGAGGCTATTGGGAGGTGACGTGGATGGAGCAACGTGAGCCATTGGATCGCAGTTGGGTAGATCCAACGGTTATCAGGAGGTGAAAGTGCACGGGCGATAATGCGTGGGGATGGCGGTTTCGGGGTGGATGGTATTTATCGCACCGCTTTTGGAGCCACGGCGTATTCATATGTGGGCTCACAATACGAATCACTAGCTGACACGTTGCAGATGGTACATGAACAAAACCACCGCGATCGCGAGTTAACGTGTGGGCAGTTAATGAAAGCGGGAGGCAATCACCATTAGATCTCGTGGTGAATGTAATCAACGACAGGGATACGAACAGGGTTTAATGTGAGAATAAAATAATGGAGACCGTCAGATCGTGATGCGATCGACGGTGGTGATTAAGGCAGAGGGATAACGGGGTAGGCACGCGGTCATGTTACCGCGGTCATATGACAATTCAGAATCAGTGCTCGGGGGCCGAAAGATCATAGGCTTTCATAGCAATGAGAGGTGAAATGGAGTGTTTGAACGGGGAACAAAAAGGTTTCAAGAAAAAAAGAAACAAAGATGGTGGGGTTATGGGGTATGAAGAGACTGAAAGAGAAGAAGATGAATGACTGTTGCGAGTCCCCTTTCAGCATAAACACACCACCAGACCTAAATTTGACCTTCACATGGTGAAGTTTGTAGCAAAGATAAAAATCCCCATACTCAAAAAGTGAATAATATCTGGAAAATTATTATCCGCTATGCACATCGCGAAGAACTACATATCAAACAACCCTTCCTCCAAATTAATAGGCTCCTCTCTTGTTTCGATCCATGACAGATGGTTAGGTCCTGCATTCAACCTTCCTAGCTTCAAAATTACTTCAAAGTCATACTCCTGAATAGCAGCAACCATCTACAGAATTTGCCCCCCAACACAGACTTATTGACCATGTATTTCAACGTGAAATGATCTATGTACATCTTGAAATGTCCTCCTAACATATAGTGCCTAAACTTCTATGGCACGTACATCAAGGCCAATCCCTCACACTCAGTTGTTGAGTAAGTCTTCTTGGCCTTCGATAATTTCCTACTAGAGAAGGCTATAGGGTGGTCCATCTCTCCTTCACTGGATTTTGTTAAAACTATACCCAACTCAATGCAAGAGGCATCCACATGTACATGAAATTCCTTCTTCCAATCAAGGAATAACAAGATTGGCACGGTGAACATATTTTCTTTCAAAACATCTAAGTTGCGCTGACATTCTTCATCCCAAGAGAATGTTGTGTCCTTCTTCAGTAGCTTCTCCATAGGTGTGGTAATTTGAGCATATTCTTTGATAATTTTTTTGTATTATCATGTATGTCCTAGCATTGTGCGCAACTACTTTATGTTCCTTGGGGCCTCCATATTCACTATCACCACGATCTTTTCAGGGTCTACCATCAACCCTTGCTTGCACACAACGTGGCCCAGCAAGATTCCAAAGGGAACAGAGAAGATGAATTTCTTCAGGTTCAACACAAGCTGGTATCTGTGACACATATCCAACATCAAGCAGAGACTGCCTACATGGTGTTTTATTAGTCCGAACATTGTCCAGTCATGAAAGTATACTTCCGGGAACTTATGAATGAACTCCTTGAAAGTTGCGATGGCTATGTGCGAAAATATTGAAGGCACATTCTTGAGTCCAAACAGCATCACAGTGTATTGAAAACAACCCCACTCTATTGCAAAGGTTGTTTTGCTTCTGTCCTTAGGCGTGATCTTGATCTGATGATACCTTGAAAACTTGTCAGTGAATGAGTAGGCCTCCTACCCTCCAAAATTGCCTAATAATTCATCGGTAAACAACATTGAGAATGGATCATGGAAACAGGCATCATTAAGCTTCCTCAAATCTACGCAAATCCTTATTTCACCCTTCTGTTTCTTCTCTTGAACCACCATCGAGCTCACCCAATCAGATTCCTCCAGTAGTTCTATGATGCCCACCTCCAGCATCTTATCCAACTCCTGACAAACCTTTTCCTTATATTTGGGAGTAAGACGATACAACCTCTGTGTAATAGGTTGCACATCCAAATTCAGAGTAATATTCATGATTCCCAAGTCACCTATTATGCCCTTTAGGTCCAAAAACTTAGTAGGGAAAATATCCTGGTACTCGTGGAGTAGTTCAGTAACTTTATCCACAGTGGCATCATCCCAATAATCCCCAATCTTTGCAAACCTCGGTCCTTCTTCAATACCAATGTTTACTTGCTTTGTCTTCAATGACACGGTGATGTCTAGGTTCTCTATTTGCAGACCTCCGACTTCGTAATACCCTTTTGCTTCTGGGATATTAATGTTCCTTGGATCCTCATCATCTTCTTCGGCGGGCACATTATAGCATTCCAACACATGGCGCAGCTGGGTGCTCTAGTCTGGTTGGACCCACTCCAATGGTTCTTGCGGCATTATGAAGATAACTGCCTTAATCCCCTGCACTGTATTCAAAACTGAAGGTCAATAAGAACCCTTCCCTCAATATATCCCACTCCACAGTGCCATGGTGAAGCTCCGTTTCCAAATACCAGTTCATGGGAATTGTATCCAAAGTATGGAAAAATGAGTGTACCCATTCCGGCTGTGGCTCCATTCCATAAGCTTTAGTCCATTTTTCTAGGTGATTGCATGGATTATCCTTGCCACAATATTTATCAGTCAATCTAGTGTTTGGATGCCTAAACCGTAACCTCATCATTCTTTAGTAATGCAACCATCCATCAAAGTTATCCTTGTTCGTACCCCACCATCATGTGTGCATAGCACACAGTGCCAAATCTAATGCTTGGAAGTGGTGATCCTCAAGGAATTCTCACTCAAATGCATCCAAAAACTTATCCACGTTAGTTAAACCATCATAATAAGGTAAGTTCCTTACCTTGGACGAAACACAGCGCGATGATTTTTTCATCATATTGCATCGTAGCGTTGATACTTCATGCAAATGATTATGCCAATGTTCCAACTCTTCATCTAAATCAGAGGTGTAGGAACTCTCTCGATCCCATGCGATCCTCCCATATGCTGTTGGATTGTTCTAGTCTTGATCTCATGCTGTTATTTTGTAGATATGATCCAGTTCACCCTCACTTACTTTATAGTCGTGGACTGGTTCAGTGTATTTTTCCCCTTCTGCAGGGTCCAATGGCACTACAACCCGAAGCAATTTCCTTTCAAATGAGATTTTCCTCTTCTTCAAATTGATAACCCCATTCATGTCAATGGCCCAGTCAATTCCTAGGAGCATAGGGTATGGATTACTATCATCAACAATCTCTATCACTTCAAATTCATCCCTTGCGCTCACACCTTCAATATCAATAGTTACTCCATATAATCATCCCATCAGGATGATCTTCTACTGGTTCACCATTCTGAGATGGATCAGAGACAATTGTATCGTGGGTCTCCCCATTCTTTCCATGTTTGCTTTGGAAAAATGTTCACATTGGACCCCAAATCGAAGATTACTTGTTCCATCTCATAATCTCCTATTTGTGATGTGAGACTCATCTTGCACCCTGTTCTTGCCTTATGTTTGCCAATTTTTCTAACTACATGGTGTCTATCAAGGGTGTTTTCTTTGCCAACACATTTGTTTATTAAGTCCTGCAGGCCTTTCACAACTTTTCTGCCACGCAAAAGTTTCATGCAGGTCTCCAAGAATGTGGTAAGCATAGAGGGATCAACCTTTGCAGGCGTGCAGGTGTCTTGCATATTGTCCTGACTTCCTGAGGTGGATGCCTCAGCAAAGTTTTTCTTGGACTCCATAAATGTTTCCTTTGCGTGTTCCAGATCAAAACCAACTTCCTTTTTTGGGGCCTTATAGACCCATCCTTCCTCTTCAGGCTATTTTCTGATTTGTTAGCTTAGGGGGTCCTGACCTAGGTTTAGAGTTAGCTGCGCCAACGAAAAAAAACCCTACACTACTGGCCTTTTGGAAACAACCTGCGTAGCGTAGGCTGCAGTCTCACCTGAAGCTGTATGGGGGGATGTTGGAACCAAGTTTCTGCATCCAGATATCAATGTGATGTCTCGTGAAAGTACTTAACATGCATTGCATACATCTATTAAGACTTATTCAAGTGAATCGTACATCATTAGATCATTATTTCATAAACACATTATTCATCCACAACATATATCATAAACAGAAGTAAACAGAAAAAAAAAAAAAATATATATATATATATATACACAGGAATTCTTCAATAATCTTCTTTATTGATCTTCAGTTCAGGTTTACAAACTCAAAACTACCCTGCGCACTTAGCTGCAGGGGTCCGCACACTCAGCTACGGACTCTACCTAGGCCTCTATGCACTCAGCTGCAAAGCCTTTCTCTCCTATCTGACCCACTTCTCTGTGTTATCGCTTATCTTCTATTGACCCATTATTAACATGATATCTTCTACATAGATTATGCCTTAGACTCTCTAAGACACACCTATTTATAGCCTTTTACATACAATCCCATGGTCTGTGGACCATGGGTGGATCTCAAAACTGACTCAACTTTTCATAAACAAGGGGCTAAAGCCCCTTTGACTCCTAATCCTCTATGCACTCCATATCCATAAAACATCGATACTTTACATATTTTACAGAAATTACATTAAAACTTGGGTTATCTTAACCCCAAAACTGACCTAGGGGACCCCATCCCAACAGCTTTTGTTAAACAAAGAGAATGTCCTAAGGGTTTCATGGTAGAGGGATATATGGTATATCAAACCATGGTTTATATTAATCAATATAGTCCTACAAAAGGAAAAAGTATTAATGTATTGGATTTCATTTCGGATGTCAACTCCATGAACAAATTTGAAGGGGAGAACCTATTAGGGAAAGGTAGAATGAGGAAAGCGAGATGTAAGTAGATAGTGGAGATTTATAGTACATTTGAATTTTTTGTTTTTATGTATATTGTACTTATTTAGTTTTTAGTCTTCCTACATAATTCATTATTATGAAGGTATAACATGGTAACTAATTATATATATGTGAATTGCTTTATTTTAATACAACATGTTGGGAGTGGGATGCAATACATTTATACATTGCGAACAATATTGATTGAATGAAGGTATGTATTGAATGATACAAACAAGCTAATACTAGTAGGTTATCATGATATGGTGTGTCTACATTGGTCAAAGAAGCTCAATGTAGTGGAGATACCAAACTCACATAGGGAAATTTATTTAGAAAATGGTTTAAAATGTTATCACGCAAGCATATTCACCCATACTAAGTTTTTTTTACAATTATATTGATGTATATGGTGTGTTTTTTTTCTTAATTTTCAATTTTTCCAAGTAAAAATATTCTTATCAATTAACAATGCAATGTTTATGTGTTTGACATATTGCATTTGAAACACCACAATAAAATGTGGTGTGATGGCCGCAAATTTCGAATAAAAAAAATTGGATGAAAAGATGAAAACTTCTAATAGTGGGAAAACTACAGTATTTCAGGTTATCAATGTTGCCTCTAGAGGTGAGAAACATCCAAAAGTCTCTAACAACTGATACTATGGGTATCTGCATGATATACTTGAGTGTGACTTTGAATCCTTCAAACTATTTTTGTTCGATGTCAAATGGTTTAGGCGACGAATCCATGAGCGTGACCCTGATAGAATTGTTATTGAGCATGCTAACAGATTTACCATGGTTGATACAAGGAATTTTGAGCCAGGATTAGAACCCTATTTTCTTCCAAGCCAATGTGAACATGTATTTTATGTAGAGCTTCCAGGTAAAGCAGGCTAGTCATATGTTGTTAGATATGATCTAAGAGGAAGTTTGATAAAGTATAATGTAGGGGAAGAACTGATGAAATTGAAGAAGAAGATGATGTAGAGGAGTAGGGGTTTCATGTGTCAACTAAAGACGTCAAAGAAGTTCAAGGATATTTTAATCGAGACATTTTTAATTTGGATGAACTAGATGCTATAGTTGACGTTGTGTCAGACAGAGAACTTGAAGAAGTTAAAACAAATGTAGAAGAGCATGTTCTGGATGATGATATAGACGACGATGATGATGTTGATATGGAAAATCCTTTGAACATGAATTTTAAACTGGATGATACATATGATGCATTTAATGAGGAATAAGAGAAATGATATTAAAATTTTGAAATGTTTGAGGTATTTATTTATATGTTTTCAGTTGGTTTGTTCTCTTTTGTTCACCTTAAATCTTTATTTTCCTAGTTTTGTGTTTGATTGTTACTGCGTTTCTTTCAAATATATTATAGTATATAGATTGGGTATTAGGAAATTGAGAGTTATGTGGGGGGAGGGGCCATATGAGCTTCCATCTTCACATGTTTTTCCTTGTTCAGTATAGAATATATTATTCTTGAAACAAAGAGAAGCGCGTTTAGTTTTATACCATAATCTCCAATATTAACTTTGGTTCATCTAATAATTTCCAAATTTTTCCATTTACTAATTAGTGGAAATTATGCTTTGACCCCACATAGAGTGACTTGTGAATGGGGCCAAAGACAAACCTAAGTTCAAATGAATAATTCGTAGAGTTCATAAATGAAAAACCTAAGTTCAAATAAAAATGTCATGACAAACCTATGTTCAAATCATCGACATCATATTTTTCATCATCTTCATCGTTTTCATGAACATCATTATGAAAATCATCATTGTCTTCATCATGACCATATAATGACATATTTATCTTCATCACCATCATCATTTCAATATGTTGGCATTATGACGAAGGTGATGTCCTTGATGGAAACCTACTTAGTAAACATTTCAACATGATGGTAGCAGGATGAATATTCAGGCCAGTACAAATGTGACAAAAAAATTGGACAAAGGCATAGTGGTCCAAAGATAGAAGACTGATGAAGGTGATGTTTTGATAAATAAATGTGGTTTCTTTGAAGGAAATCCATGTACATACGTGGGTATGGAGAATGAAAAGTGCATACAGTTTGGTATCCTAAATACTAGGGATCTGTACCATGGTATTGACCCATAGTAATGAGCATGGCAACAGATATTTGATACCATCTAAGAATACCATCAACATCACTAAGGGTTTGGCCCATGGTATTGGATAAGGCCTAAGCTATATGAGGAGATTAAGATCAAAATGTTTGGATGTGCAAGTAATGAATATTTAATGAATAGTTAAATGTGAAGAAAGTGTGCATGTAATGGGCTATTAATGAATTGTTTGATCTAAAACTAAGTATGCACCTAGGAATTTGATGATGGACCAAATCCAATAGATATGAAATGACTATATTGATAATGAATTTTTTTGATCTGTAATATTTATGTCTGACACATGTTTTATTATGTATGCCAAGAGATGGGTTTGTTCTAAAGGTATGATGTGTAGTGAAGCTATAAGTCAATAGTTGCATATTTGTATGTGAGTTTGATAACCTGAAAGGTGTGTACATACGTGGGTTTAATGCTGGTAAGTCGTGTATCAATTATTCACTTTGGACACATCTATATGTAGGTTTGATTCCTGAAGAGCGTGTATACACATGGAAGTGTTTTGTGGAAAGCACGTATATAAGCTAGGGTTTTGTTGAATAAGATGTTTGATTAGTCTAATCAACCTTGTTGTGTTTTTTTTGTCTATCAATGAAGTCTTACTTGATGATCTGGGTTTAATAGTGATGATTGAATTTGAATTGATTGATTGAAGAGTGATGATGTTGTTAGTTGCATGTGATTGAAGATATGTGACATTTATGTGATTATTTCCAAGTAATTTAGTGGTTTAGGGTGTAACATAGTGTTTGTTTCAAAATGAAAGTGATTCATTTTTAGGGTTCAATGTGTTGAGATATCTACGCAGGTATGCTTCAAGGAAGTCACGTATACACGTGGATTTGCTAAATTAAAGTAGCGAAAATATATTCTGACATATTATTTATCATGGTTTTTAGTTGGTTCAGTGAGCTGATGCAGTATTTGGGTTTAGTATTGGTATTCTAGTTACAATTATCTAACTTCTTTGGTTGTTTGAGAATAAGTTGATTAATTTGGGCATCATTTGGTTCAGTGATTGGTTGATTCAATTTTTTCAATGATTGAGTGATTTGTTCCAGTGATCAGTTTCAATTTTGATATTTGGTACTAGACTTAAATTGATGTAGGAGCATGAGGCTTGAAGACAAAAGGCTTCGCATTTTAATCCAAAAATACAAAAAAAGTTTACAAGCAAAGGAGTGGGATCCTTTAGCTATCACTTTACAAATCTTTCTAGATAGGATTTGAGCTAGAATTCAGGGTTTGGATTATCTTGTAATAAATTCAAGTAGTTAGGCTTAGTTGAGATTCTCCAGGAGAATATCATGCAAATTAGATAGGATTAGGTAGTTTCGAGCCATTGATTTAGGATCTGGTTGTTGTATATACAAGTATTTATGTAAGTTTTGAATTAATGTAAATGGATTTGGTTGTGGAGGATTAGATTGTAAAAATTTAGAATCTCTCTGTGTCTGTGTATTCTGCGCATGAATGGTCAATCTCAGAGGTTTGAATTTCCTTATAAATATCTTTGAGTACTGTTGATTTCCTGTTTGGTCCTTTTAGAATTAAATCTTGTATAATTTTGTGTTATCACATTTAAAATCTTCATTCTCCATGTATCGGAAGATTCTGGATATGTTTTAAGAATATAACTTAGAACCAGTCTAAACCTAGCAGAAGCACAAATTCTTGGCAGAACGGAGAAAACCTCGACAAAATTCGTGAGAACCTAGAAGATGATCTGGACCATCCGATCAACAGGCAACAGATCTAATGGTGATCGTGTGCTAATAAGCTAGGACGATATTTCCAAAATCGGACGCTATCATTTATAAAATTGAGTTAATAGCTCAGTTCATCTGGACTGTCCGCTTGAAGGAGGCCGATCTGACGGTAATCGCGTGGTTAAAAAGCATGAGGTTTAATCCTGAAAATGGACTTGATGGTTTATGGAATGTGATTTAGTCCAGTTGAGTTCCGGTTCAATCGTAGCCGTTCATCATGAAGGGACGAGATCCTACGGATATCGCTCTGGAAAGTGCATGAGGTTTATTATAAATTTCAGACTTGAGAATTTTATGAACTGCAGTTTTGTTTCTTTTCGGCTCCGTGGGAAAAGTGGAAGTTTGCCATATTTCGCGTAAATCAACCAATTCGGTTGTTTTAGTAGAAGCACTATATATGGAGGTTGATGACTGAAACTCCAAAGGAAACCTGAGAAGAACTTCCACCCACACTTGAAGAAATCGTTTCGGGTTTTGAACGGTTATCCCTTACACCTGCAACCAATCCACCATAAATGATGGTAGTAGGTCTAGTGTGAAAATTTGATGAAAAGTGGCCTACAAGTTGTGATGTTTTGTATCAAGTGGATCCGGTGTGAAAATTTATGAAACGAGGTCGATAAAGGTGTTGAGGGTTTGAGTCTTCATTGAGGAAGTCGAAGCTTCCTTCCAGTGGTAGCTGGTAAATTTGATCACGGGGTTGGAGCTCCCTTCTAGTCGGTGTTGGAGAATAAGAGAAGGTTGTAACCCTTTGCAGGTGGGTGCCTACGTGCTGGTATGAGCCAGCACTAGTACAATATTGTAAGATGTCTTTCTTTATAATAAAATATAAACAAAGAGATGACAACAACTTTGGTTTTTCCCACATTGGGTTTCCACCTAAAAATCCTAGTGTTCATGTGTGTTGATGTGTTTCTAATGTGTGATGGTTTAATATGTTCTTGCTACACATGGTTATTATTTAATTAATTCCTAATGAAGTATTGATACACTGGTTCACTTTAAACAAATGATGAATCAACTGAAAAGTTAGTTAACTAGATATATGTTAGTTGTGTGCATAACAGTCGTATACATATGTAGGTTTACTTCATTATAATCATGTACAGAAATGTGAATAAGAAATTGAAAGGTTTTAATGAGTTTTAAAAATATTGATTCACCCCCCCCCCCCCCCCCCCTCTCGGTATTTTTCTAAACACAATCATCATCCATGTCATTTTCATCACCATCGTCGTCATCCTCATCATAATCATCATCATCATCATTAATTCCATCATCATCATTTTTGTCATCATCGACATCATCTTCTTCATATTCATCATCATCATCATCATCATTGCCATCATCGTCATCTTTTTCATCAACATCATCATCATCATCAATAACAACATCGTCATCGTCGTCAATCATCATCATCATCATCAACATTGTCGTTGTCATCGTCAACATTTTTGTCATCAACATTTTCATGTGTTATTATACCAGAGAGGAAAATTAATAAATAATTTGAAAAATAAGGGATAACAATAATAAAAAATGGAACCACATCATCATTTCTTATCGTTAAGTCTATAAGAAATATAAAAAGTGCAACATGACATATTCGCTTCTATAATAATGATGATGAAAGAATAAATGAATGTATTTAGCTTATGAATAATACTTACTTATAGGCTGAGGACATGTTGATGAAAATCAACCTCGATCATTAAATGAGGAATTGTTGGACACAGTCAATCACAACCCCTCTTTCTATGTTAATTTAACAAAAGCTACATTCATCTAAAGTAAGGTCAGCTTTATATACCCAACACTTAGTATGGCCTAGTTTATGGACCACTTTGTAAGCATGTTAGACCACCTACGACCTCTTCCATTACCTTCCATCGGCTACCTATTTCAATTCAGATTTCAATCCACATGATGATTCAATTCATCTTTTAAATCAAAATATTTAAATTCAATTCATTTTTTAATTCGTGGTGATTTCAATCCACTGTATTTCAATTCATTTTTTAATTTAGATTTCACTCCATGAGACTCAATTTGTTATAAGACCATTAAATATAAAATATATTTTTCTCTTTAACAATTCTCATTGAATTTCATAATTGTGAAATCCTTTTTATTGTTCGAGTGTGTTCATAAGGATAAAATTTTACCTTTAAAATCCAGCCTCAATGTTTAAGAATCCTCGAAAACTTTTCAACATATGAAATGAATGCTTAATTAGCAATGCAAACCTAGTCTTCGAGAAAGTACCATAATCATAACTCTGACTAGTACACCATGCCCCATCCTCAATAAAGAACCATAATCATTAGTTTCACGTTTCATTATGATAAACTTGTTATTGATGTAATATAGATAGTTTTTTTATGTTTTTAATGTACATATAAGCATTACAACTGGATTATCTACTTTTAATATATTGCAAAATAAAATGAGCATAACAAGATAGAAATGTAGAGTACTTTAATATCAATGTAAATTTATAGATCCCTCAATTTAATGTTTTGGATCTAAATATAAATAAACAAATAATAGTGTAGAATATTGTAACAATGATATAAATTTAGTTGATCTCTTAATTTAATGTGTTGGATCTAAATAAGCATAAAAACATATACTTCATCTATTCTATTGTTGGCATTATGGCACAAATTTGGAGCTATGGCATAGGTGTTGTCCTTGATGGCAACTCCCTCTGGTGACAGATCTCAGTTTAGGCTTTCAGAATGAAGGAAAAGACATATACGCAGGTTCACCTAGACGAAGACACGTATACATGCGGGTTATACGTTACAAAGGCGCATATGCGTATACACACACTTTCACGCAAAGAAAAGCGCATATATGTTGGAGAAATTACATTTGGTCTGTGGTATTTAGTCCTTGGTATTTGAACCTATGGTTTTGGACCATGGTATCTTGTCAGAAGTGTTGATCCCAAGTATTGGGTCCATGGTATTGTTTTATTATGGTTTTGGACTGTGGTATTGTGAAAGGCCTAAGACTATAAAAGAGGAAGGAGATCATTTGGCAAAGGATCATTAGAATTAATTGAATATCTGATAGTGTTGATCCCAAGTATTGGGTCCATGGTATTGTTTTATTATGGTTTTGGACCATGGTATTGTGAAAGGCCTAAGACTATAAAAGAGGAAGGAGATCATTTGGCAAAGGATCATCGGAATTAATTGAATATCTGATAAAGGGCTAGATCTGGAATATTGGTTATTGGGTTATGCTGCAGATCTGGATCTGAATGAAGGAGGAACCTGAGCGCAAAGAGAAGGATAAGTTCTATTGATGGGTCATAATCTTAAGGCTTGAATAATTGTATCTTTGTATGATTTTGATCCGTTATATGTGGCGCATGCTTGATCTATAAATATGGTAATCTAGGTTAATTAAGATCTGAATATTTGAAATTATCCTTTATAGATCTGTACGCAGGTTCAGTGAAGTGAAGGCGCGTATACACGCTATTTCTGTGAGTAAAAAAAGCGTATACGCAGGTTGGTACAAACACAGAAGCGTATGAACACAGGTTTCTGGTTATTGAAATAGCGTCCATATCTTGAGTTGTGTTCAAGCTGCTTCTGTTTGTTGGTGCAGTGTTCTGGGTTCATAATCTGGTGTGTGATTACTATTACTGTGTTCTGGGTACAATTGTCAGAGAAGTGTCTACTTGATTCAGTTCTAATTGGTGAAAAGGAGATTGTTTGATGCAGAAATTCTTGATGATTGATTGATGTTCATGGATCTAGTCTGAAAATTTATGAAACGTGGTCTCTGGAAGAAAGATAAGGTTGTAGCCTTCAATAGGTCAGCACCTACGTACTAGTATCTTGGCTAGTGCAAGAGCTAAGGGGGTTGTAGCTCCCTTCCAAGAGAATCTGGAGAACGAGAGAGGGTTGTAGCTCTCTGCAGGTTGAAGCCTACGTATTGGTAAAGGACTGCACCAGTACATTGTAAAAAGAAGTTTCTAATTAAAAGAAGATAGAGACGAATTGCAACAAATGGTTTTCACCCACATTGGGTTTCCACCTTATATCTTGTGTTCTTGTGTGTGATTGTATTTAGCTCTATTTTACTATTTTTGGTTACTGTTTATTTGATTCTGATACACAGATTAATGATCTACATCTGTAAGATAAATTAAATTATAAGTCTACTTTGTATACGTGGGTTTCCTTCTCTGTAGTTCTGTATATACGCGGTTTTATCTAACTGAAGTAGCATATATGATCTGGGTTTAAAAAGAAATAATTAACTTGATAATATTGATTCACCCCCCCCCCCTCTCAGTATTATTTCCAACAATTGGTATCAGAGCAAGTCCTTCCGAAGAAGCTTTATCGCTTGAAGGTAGATCCATCATCATGAGCAACTATGAGAGAGAAGCATCTAGTAGGCCACCAATTTTTGATGGGACCAACTTCGTCTATTGGAAGGTAAGAGTTATAGCCTATCTTCAATCTCTTGGTACAGAAGTATGGGATATCATAGATACAGGGTATACTTTTCCATCCACAACTCCTACAGATACGGCTGGTAAGAAGCAATATGAAACAAATGCAAAGGCTATCAATACTCTATTAGGATGTCTATCTCAATCAGAATTCGTCAAGGTTATGCAGTATAAATCTGCAAAAGAAATATGGGACAAGATTGTTCTGAGCTATGAAGGAGATGAACAGGTAAAATGAGCAAAACTTCAAACCCTCAGAATTCAGTATGAAAATCTTAGAATGCACAATGATGAAAGTGTGGCTAACTATTTCCTTCGTGTAGATGATATTGTTAATTGTATGAAAAACTTGGGTGAAGAAATAAAAGAGGCTGTTGTGGTTGAAAAGGTTCTAAGATCTTTGTCCCCTAAGTTTGAATCTGAAGTTTCTGCAATAGAAGAAAAAGAGAATCTACGAAACCTTACCATGTCACAGCTGCACGGAATTCTGACTACTTATGAAATGAGGAAAGGAGGACCATCAGACAGGAAAGAAGTTGCTTTCAAGGCTTCAGGAAAAGTATATTACTATGAGTTAGGACACGTGTCAGAACAAGAGGAAGAATCAAATTTTGTCAAGAACCTTCAACGGGATGCTAGAAGATTCAGAGGTAAGTTACCATTCAAATGCTTTGCTTGTGGAAGAGTCAGTCACTATGCTGCCAAATGTCCTCATAAGGATAATATTGACAAGGGTAGGGAACCTATTAGATGGAACAAGAAACAGAATATAAATAAGAAAAGCTATTACACTCATGGAGATAGTGATGGACTTTCAAATAGTGACGAAGATGAACAAGGTAATAAATATAAACTTTTAATGGCTTTTGAAGATGATGATTTTGTGGATGCTATAGATGAAGAAAGTCTTTATGAAGAGATTTCTAGACTCAAAATTTGTTTAGAAGAGAAGAACGTGATCATAGATACTCTACAATTCCAACTTGTTGAAAAGGAAAAACATCATGAAAAGTTAGAATGTGAAATTGTGGGACTGAGAAAAGAGATTGAGAAAACAAAAGCTTAATCTTAGATTTTTTAAAGGATCTGACACTTTAGATGAGATTATCAAAGTGCAGTGCTCTCCACTAATCAAGATAGGTCTGGGATATAATGAAGAAACAACTCAAGCGCAGAGACCATCTACCTCCAAGAGTTATCTTGATGCTGCAAGGAGAAGTGAACAAAAACCCAATGGAAATCACCAGGTAAATCAGGGAAAATTTACCTCAGGAATGAACAAAGACTACCAGGTAAATCGGGGCCAATCTACTTTAAGGACAAAAAGAAGCTACAACCAGCCATAGGTAAAACCTTCTCAATTTGCCTCAAGAATGGAGGTCAATAGGAACTACAATCATTTGGCTGGTAGATTTGATAATCACAGGAGTTTCTTCAATGGTCAATGTTTTTCTTGTCATAACTTTGGTCACAAAGCAGCTCACTGTGTTTCCTATAAGACAATCATGACTAGAGAAGCTCATAAACAGAGGAGTATGACTGGGATCATGAAAAGTACCTACAACAACTTCTCTGCTCTTGAAAATGAAATAGAATGTTCTATTTGTAACAATTTCAGTCATGAAGATTCTGAATGCAGGAGCAGGTTTTAGCAGACAACTCAGAAGGAGCAAGCCTCAAGTGCCAAATCATGGAGAATAAAAGAACCACAACCAGAAAGATGTGGTATAGCCTTATATGCGGAAGGGCAAGAAAATCAATGGTACATCGACAGTGGATGTTCGAAACATATGACAGGTGATAAAGAAAAACTTCAATCATATAGTGCCTTAGAGAAGGAGAAGAAGGTCTCTTTTGGAAATGACACCCCTACTCTCATAAAAGGTAAAGGTTCTGTTCAGTTGAAAGAAAGGGTCAAAGCTATAAATGTCATGTATGTTGATGGCTTAAAGCATAAGCTATTAAGTGTCAACTAGATGTGTGATCAAGGAACTGAGGTAATATTTCAATCAAATGGATGTAGTGTTCGTGATCTTGATACAGGAAAAACAGTGATCAAAGTCGTAAGGACTCCAAATAATTTATACATATTCAAAGAAGGACAACATCAATTCTATCTGAGCAAGAATGATGAACACTGGCTATGGCACAGAAGATTGGGGCATCTTAGTTTCTCACAGATAAGGAAAGCATGCAAATACCAGGCAGTTCGTGGTCTTCCAGACATCAGAATTCCAGACAATACAATATGCAAATCATGCCAGTTTGGTAAGAAAACCAGAACTAACTTCCCTGAGAAGGAAGGATCAGCCAGCAGGCCACTTGAACTTGTCCATACTAATGTATGTGGTCCATCTAGGAAAAGGTCACCTCGAGGAGAAGAATACTTTATATTATTCATTGATGACTATTCCATGATGTGTTGGATAGGACTTATGAAGCACAAAGGCGAAGCCTTTGAAAAGTTCAAATCATTCAAAGCCTTGGTGGAGAACGAATCAGATAACAGAATCAAATGCCTTAGGTCTGATCGAGGAGGAGAATTTACCTCGAATGAATTTTTTCTATTTTTGTGAAGAACATGGAATAAGAAGGGAATTCTCTACAGCTAGGACTCCTCAGCAAAATGGAGTAGTAGAAAGGATGAACAGAACGGTTCAACAAATGGCTCGTGCTATGCTTGATGAGTCTTGAACTCCCGCAACCTTCTGGGGTGAAGCCGCATTTGCTGCAGTTGTTATTCTCAACAAAACGAATGTCCGGGTGAACAACACTCAAACTCCAATGAGCTCTAGTATGGTGAGACTCCTTTGGTAAAATATTTTAAAATTTTCAGAAGCAAATGCTATATCAAAAATACTGATGAGAATCTTGGCAAGTTTGAACCTATAGCAGATGAAGGCATTCTCCTTAGTTACTCTCCTCACAACAAAGCTTACAAGTGTTACAATAAAAGGCTTGGAAAAATTGTTGAAAGTATTGATGTAGTAATTGATGAAGAAGAAAACACTCCTAGGCAGGTGAGATCTGAATATTTCGAAGATGATGAGGACTATCCTTCAACATCAATTCAGAATTATGATGAAGAAGAAGCTCAAGAGGCACCAGAAGAACAGATAAGGATAGAAGATAAGACTCCATCCAGGTACGTTCAGAAGAATCATCCAGAATCTCAAATTTTGGGGCAGAAAGAGGCAGGTATACAAACAAGAAGAACAATTGCAGAAGCCTCAAGCTATTTGGCTTTGCTCTCCTCCACTGAACCATAAAATGTAAAATAGGCATGCAAAGATGAATGTTGGGTCAAGTCAATGGATGAAGAACTTGAGCATATCGAAAAGAATAACACTTGGGAGTTGGTTCCTAGACCAAAAGATAAGAATGTCATAGGGACAAAATGGATCTTCAAAAACAAGTTGAATGAATATGGGGAAGTGATTAGAAATAAGGCTAGACTTGTTTGTAAAGGGTATGCTCAACAAGAAGGAATAGACTTTGAAGAAAATTTTGCTCCCGTTGCTAGACTTGAGGCCATCAGAATGTTCCTTGCTCTCTCTAGCTTTCAGAAGTTCAAAGTATTTCAAATGGACGTGAAATCAGCGTTTCTGAATGGAGACTTAGAAGAATAAGTGTACATTGAGCAACCAGATGGCTTCATCCTTGGGAATGATCCAAATCTTGTATGCAGACTTAAAAAGGCTCTCTATGGTCTCAAACAGGCTCCAAGGGCTTGGTACTATCGTTTGGATAAATACCTTCATCAACAAGGTTTTTCAAAAGGATCAGCAGATAGAAATCTTTATATAAAAATTGAAAATGACAAATTGCTAATACTTATTGTGTATGTAGATGATATTATCTTTGGCAGCAATGAAGAAGCTATGAGTCAAAACTTTGCCTTGGTGATGCAGAAAGAATTTGAAATGTCATTGCTTGGAGAGCTGACATATTTTCTTGGTCTACAAATCCAACAAAATGAAGGCAGTAT
Organism: Pinus tabuliformis; assembly: GCA_031772625.1. Classification (NCBI taxonomy): domain Eukaryota; kingdom Viridiplantae; phylum Streptophyta; class Pinopsida; order Pinales; family Pinaceae; genus Pinus; species Pinus tabuliformis. The sequence continues at coordinate 161,078,807 of CM062813.1, forward strand.
CTTTTTATCTCAAACCAAGTACCTCAAGCAAATCTTGAAGAAATATGGCATGGAAGATTTGAAACCAGTATGTACCCCTATGGTTATAGGATGCAGCCTCAGTGCAAATGATGAATCAGCAGCAGTGCATCAACCAACCTATAGATCCATGATTGGAAGTCTACTTTATTTGACAGGTACCCGACCAGACATCATGCATGTGGTGGGAATAGTTGGAAGATTTCAGGCAAATCCTAAGGAAACTCATCTTTAGGCAGTGAAGACAATTTTGAAGTATCTTCAAGGAACTCAAAACTATGGCATATGGTGTCCAAGAGATCCAGATCTCACTCTTCATGCTTATACAGATGCAGATTGGGCTGGAAGCGTGGATGACTAAAAAAGCACAAGTGGTGGTGCATTCTTTATGGGTTCCAGATTAGTATCTTGGTTCAGCAAGAAACATAGTTCGATTGCTCTATCTACAACTGAAGCAGAATATGTGGCTGCCGCATCTTGTTGCACACAACTCCTTTGGATGATGCAAACTTTGCAAGATTTTCAAATCACTTGTACTCCACCTATCTCCATCTTATGTGACAATATAAGTGCTATCAGTATCTCAAAGAATCCTGTCATGCATTCAAAGACTAAGCACATACTGATCAAGTATCATTTTCTCTGGGAACAAGTGTTGGAAAAAAAGGTCAAATTGGAGTATGTTCCCTCTAAGGAACAAGTTACTGATATTATCACCAAACCATTACCCAGGGAAACTTTTGAATACCTCAGACAGAAGCTGGGAGTAGTTGATGCATCATCTTGCTGGTGAAACTTGTCTGTTTTAGAGAAAAATGGGTGTACACGAGTTTCCTAAGGAGGATCCGCATACATATGCCGGTTCATGCAGACACAGTCGCATATATGGTAGTTTGAAAGAAATTAGTGGGGACAGACTCTGGTTGAAGGAAGTTTGATATGGGTCTGACAGAGACCATCTAGCACAGGTTCAGGAGGAGCAGATAAACTTTTGATCATGCATTGTTTGCATTACATTAGAAGCTCTTGGTTCAGGTTCATAGCTGTTGATCTCAGGTGGAACAAATGCAGAGGGAGAACAGAAGGAAAACATGGTTGCTGATATGAATAGTGATTGACAAATGCTGCTGATATCAGTTATTGATATTTCGTCTCTATGTCATGTATTTCTTTTATGGTTTCAAGGTCATGTAACGGCCTATTTTGGTTTCCCCATTATGCCTAGGATGAATGATGTAATGTACTTGGTTGTCATATGTAAATTTCTGATGTATCCCCACTTGGTTGGGTAGATGGATGTATATATAGAGTCTTTTGGTGATAGGAAGGTCTTTTATGATGTATATGTCATGGTTCTTCTTGAAGAACATATTTTTGCAGATCTTGCATATAGTCAAGGGGAGCATGGTCAGCACAGCAGGGCAGAGATTTCAGCATGTACTCAGGGGGAGCACAACCCTTTGCCCTTGATGAGAAAGGGGGAGAATGACTTTGAGGATCTTGGGGTTGCCATCAAGTCCAAAGGGGGAGATTGTTGGCATTATGGCACAAATTTGGAGCTATGGCACAGGTGTTGTCCTTGATGGCAACTCCCTCTGGTGACAGATCTCAGTTCAGGCTTTCAGAACGAAGGAAAAGACATATACGCAGGTTCACCTAGACGAAGATGCGTATACACGCGAGTTATAAGTTACAAAGGCGCGTATGCGTATACACACACTTTCACGCAAAGAAAAGCGCATATATGTTGGAGAACTTACATTTGGTCCATGGTATTTAGTCCTTGGTATTTGAACCTATGGTTTGGGACCATGGTATCTCGTCAGAAGTGTTGATCCCAAGTATTGGGTCCATGGTATTGTTTTATTATGGTTTTGGACCGTGGTATTGTGAAAGGCCTAAGACTATAAAAGAGGAAGGATATCATTTGGCAAAGGATCATCGAAATTAATTGAATATCTAATAAAGGGCTAGATCTGGAATATTGGTTATTGGGTTATGTTGCAGATCTGGATCTGAATGAAGGAGGAACCTGAGTGCAAAGAGATGGATAAGTTCTATTGATGGGTCATAATCCTAAAGCTTGAATAATTGTATCTTTGTATGGTTTTGATCCGTTATATGTGGCGCATGCTTGATCTATAAATCTGGTAATCTGGGTTAATTAAGATCTGAATATTTGAAATTATCCTTTATAGATCTGTATGCAGGTTCAGTGAAGTGAAGGCGCGTATACACGCCGTTTCTGTGAGTAAAAACAGCGTATACGCAGGTTGGTCCAAACACAGAAGCGTATGCATGCAGGTTTTTGGTTATTGAAGTAGCGTACATCTCTTGAGTTGTGTTCTAGCTGCTTCCGTTTGTTGGTGCAGTGTTCTGGGTTCAGAATCTGGTGTGTGATTACTGTTACTGTGTTCTGGGTACAGCTGTCAGAGAAGTGTCTACTTGATTTAGTTCTAATTGGTGAAAAGGAGATTGTTTGATGCAGAAATTCTTGATGATTGATTGATGTTCATGGATCCAGTCTGAAAATTTATGAAACGTGGTCTCTGGAAGAAAGAGAAGGTTGTAGCCTTCAGTAGGCCAACATCTACGTACTAGTATCTTGGCTAGTGCAAGAGCTAAGGGGGTTGTAGCTCCCTTCTAGGAGAAGCTGGAGAACGAGAGAGGGTTGTAGCTCTCTGCAGGTTGCAGCCTACGTACTGGTAAACGACTGCACCAGTACATTGTAAAAAAAAATTCTAATTAAAAGAAGATAGAGACAAATTGCAGCAGGTGGTTTTCACCCACATTAGGTTTCCACCTTATATATTGTGTTCTTGTGTGTGATTGTCTTCAGCTCAGTTTTACTGTTTCTGGTTACTGTTTATTTGATTCTGATACACAGATTAATGATCAACATCTGTAAGATAAATTAAATTATAAGTCTGCTTTGTATACATGGGTTTCCTTCTCTGTAGTTGCGTATATACGTGGTTTTATCTAACTGAAGTAGCGTATATGATCTGGGTTTAAAAAGAAATAATTGACTTGATAATACTGATTCACCCCCCCTCTCAGTATTATTTCCAACATCTATGGCATTATATATCTTTTGAATATAGCATTTGATAAACTAGGCTGTGTCATATATTGAGGTTGGATTAAATACATATAAATGATGGAAAATGATGCCTTCGGTGTATATCAACCACATTTACTAATGTGGTTGTGCTAGTATATATGGTATAATGTTGTGGAGTAATTTTTTATTAGAGCATTAATCAAAAAGGATTCTTATAGCTAATCAAGTAGAGTAGAGCATGGGTATTCAAGCAGGGCATGAGGGGACAAGGTCATTTGAGTAGGTGGTGGCAGGTGTGGGAAGGTGGTGGCACAGAGGGGAAAAAATATGTTGGTAAGAAGTTAATTCAATTATTCTTGTTTTGTGTAATCACATTCGTTAAAACCTTTGTGGAAGCAAATGTCTCTTAGCCAAGGGCTCAAGAAAGTCATTTTTCACTCTTATTAGATATGAAACCTTTCTTTCTTAAAGGATTATTGAAATATTTAAGAGTTTAGGGCTCAGAATTTGTGTAGGTTAATTATAAAAATTTTGAGCCTATCGTCTCTGCAAGGTCATGAATTTTCAAAGGTCATATTTCATTTTATAAGGGGGCGTAAGATATATTTGAAGGAAAAGACTGAGTCTCCTTAGTGTCCATTTGCAAAAAAATTTAAAGTTAAAAAAAATCATGTATTTCCTTCTCCCATACCTTAAGGAAACTTGAGTGTATTCCTTTGCAGAGTTTAATCAAAGTTCAATTGCTCAGTCAAACTTTCACCCAAGAAACAAAAAATTGGGCCCTCCGCTCTAAGATCACATCTTCCCCAAAGAACTGCAAACCTTTGTAGAAGAAAATGTCTCTTAGACAAGGGCTCAAGAAATTTGTATTTCACTCTCAAATTTGAAACCTTTCTTGCTTGGAGAATTATCACAGTCTTTAAGAGTCTAGGGCTTAAAATCTTTGCAAGATAATTATAAAAAAATTAGTTAAATTTTTTTAGCCTATCTTCTATGCAAGGCTGTGAATTTTTAGAGGCCATATTTCATTTTCTGAGGGGGTCATATTATTTATTTGAAGGACAATACTGAGTCTCCTTGGTGGCCATCTGCAAAATTTTTAAAATTTAAATCAAATTGTGTATTTCCTTCTACCGTGAGCATAAGATAACTTGAACATATTCCTTTGAAGGGTATTTCAAATCATTAATAGTTGTCATTGAAATCCATTAATGAAAATTTTGGAGAGTTGTCTACATTTATAATGTATTTCCCTTTCTGCCACATTCACAAGTGGAATCCATCCTTTTTCCACAAACGAAGACCCCTCCGGCAGAGAAAATGAATAAAATGTTATGAGGGATAATTGATCGTGCCTCGTAATTATATTCCTCCTAAAGTCTCCCAATTCGTATATTCCTCCTTAAGTTTAGATTATGGAAAGTTTAACCTTTAGTGATTTATGTGTAACATTTTTTTATTTTTTTTAGGCCTATGATTATCAGGTTTCAATGTGATTAGCCTAAGTATGCAACACTTCAAATCTGATATGTTAGGACAATTTGCAATAAGTGACAAGTATAGAAGAATCAAGGACACAAGACCTAGTGGCCTCACTCCAATGGTTGGTAGGCCTAGTTAAGTGCTCAAATGACAATGATTTTCCTTCAAACAAGAAATTTAATCCCTCCACCAGGCAATGCTAGCCTGCACTGAACCACAATTATCCTATTAATCAAATAAAAAGTCCTTCAATGAAGTAATGGAAAGTTTCCAAGTTAAAACAATGATAAACACTTGAAATAATTTTTATTGGGCCAACAAAAAAGTGGATTAGTATGAGGATAAAATGAAATAAGTTTTTGAACCCTCCAAGGCTTGTGGCTAAGGTTAGAGGCACCCTCCAAGTGATACAGTCCAAGACCAAAAAAAAACCCTTGTGATGATGGATGGAGGCCTACAAAAACCATAGAATTAGCTCTTAAATCACATGAAATAATAGAAAACCCTTCATTATGTCAGCGACCAAGGAAAAGAACCCTATCTGGGCCTGCAACTAAGTCAAACAAGGTTTTACAAAATCATTTAAATACTTGTGGCTAGGGATCCAATGGATTAGACCCTGCAACTTGGCACAAGGTTATGAAGAGACAATCTTAAGCTAATGGAAGAGGTTAAGTATTACAAAAAAATGTGTAGATAACCTCAATAACCAAGGATCATAGTAGAAAGGGTCTAAGAACAATATCTTGGAGTTGGTTAGGTTCACTTGTGAGTAAGAAGAGAAAATTATGTCTAGCCTCAAGGATTTCTACACACCCTTTTATCGATGTAGGGAGTTTGCAGCCATTATCTTATAGTTCAACCAATAGTTAGAATAATGGATAGCATAAACAGAGAAGAAGAGTAAAAACTTAGATGAAGTCATTAAAGGGAAAGAATAGTCCAAAACCCTCCCCAAAAATATCCATCAATTATATACATGTGAAATAAATTGGAATTTAGTAAGCATCTACCACATTAGAGACAATATGAGTGACGCTCATAGAATATATCAATTCCTTGCAATATGAAATTGATGGATATTTTCTTTTTTAAAGGACAGGTATCATTAGCATTATAAATATATGGTTTGAAGGCTAGGACCTTTTACATCTTGTGCCAAAAAGTCTCCATTTGTCCAAAATTCCCACCCCTCTACATATTATATTTCTAATTTACTATTTACTACTATTTTGAAAACACTTCTCCCATATACCCTTCAAAAATGTCATTATAAACTACGTATTAGCAGTACATATCAAATTATAGATAAAAATTATGGCTCTTCCCTGGCTGGAGCTACCTGATCTTCCTCAAAGCCCTCTACAGGATGCTCTTGACTCTCACTAACATTGTTCACACTTCCGTCATCATTCTCCATGATCTCCCCATTCACTACATCCTCCATATCATTGAATAAATTTTTATTGCATGCTAGTCCACCTTCATCCCCTCTATTTCTAATATTATCAACTATAAACTCCATCATAATAGCAACTAACTACAAACGCTCCATTTTTAGCTCCAACAACTCCAACCATCATGACAACAGTTCCTTACAGGTGCATGTTTTTGCCAATTGCATCTCAATGGTATTGGATATCAAGGTGGCCATGAATTCCACCATTCCTACAAGCCTGGCCATAATGGTGTTGAGCTCCTCATCGACTTCCCCCTCATTGTGCTCCATTTCCACCTGAATTCTCCAAATTTGTTGGCTTGATGAACTTAAAATTTGAATTACCTTCATAATGGATTCCTATATTTCCTTACAATATATATATATAAAGAAAACATTCTCTTCCTACCTAAATTCTGGAGTCTTGTTGCATTGAAAGTTTATGCTTTCACCACAACCATTTGCATCAAATCCATTAAATTTTTGGCTTTGGTTTTCTAAACATTTCCTACCACCAAATTGATACTATAGATCATAATATATTGGCTCGCACATGTGATATACCCTGCTATTTAATTCATGACTCGTCCATCTATCCTTTGTTAATTCCATACTTGTGTCATTGCTCCAAGTGGCCAAGAGGGCTTGATTCTCTACAATAATGGAACGCCTCTCACATACTACCTTATTTAATAAGGTTCTTAACTCAAAGGTGTCTGACATGATTATTATAATGAAATTTATATTCCCAATTTTAATAATCCTCGAGGCTCAAGAAATTCCCATCTGACTACTGTACATTTTGGTGGAGGTTTGGTGATTATATCCTCACCATTTATCCTTAATTCCCCATAATTTAATAAAACATCCCTATTTGCCATAACATCGGCGTCAACATTCAGATTTTGTTTGATATGGTGAAACTCTATATTAAAACAATTCTTAATGAACGAATTAATTCAATGCAATATGGGAGGAAGCCAATGATCATGATTCTCACAATTTTTTAACACTTGTTGAATGACAATCTTAGAGTCTCCAAAGACCTTAGGGACCAGAAATTATTGATGAGAGTCAATTCCAAACCTTTCCAATACATAGTAATATGCTTGGTTATTGGTTGAAACCCATAAGTCTCAAGGAAAGTTTATCTCTCTTTCTTCATCGAGGTGAGAAAGAACCCCTCCTGCTCTAGGCTCCCCAAAAATTAATGGATAGTTTAATGAGACTATGGAGTTGACTGAAATTGTTAGAGTATATTATATTTTGGAGTTGGGTCCAATTAGATTTTAAAATATAACAAATTTTATTTATGGAAAATTTGTATAGCTCTGAAAAATAAATCTAAAAAGGTCATGTTGTTTTTCCTCTACATTATATTGCATATTTTTGCATTAAGATGTTCGTTTACTATCTAAATGTCGAATTTTATTTTAACAATTTGCTTAGTTGTGATAGAATTTCTTATGCACAACCACATTTTGGATTATTTTAATAAATTTTATATTTCAAAAATAATAATAAAATTAGCGAATCCTTTAAATTATGATGTCAAGCACTAAGATTGGCTTTGAGGGTCCTACCATAATCAATCATTTTCTCTTACTGTGTAGGTCTTAGTCATATTTTGTGTATGAAATCCAAATATAGAGATTTATAAGTGTGTAGTTGCATTAATCATGAATATGTGGACCATATTAGGAATCTCATCAAAAACAAAGATAATATTAGGTGGCTAGAAAAAATATCGTGTTTTTTTATGCATCCAACTCAACCATCATGTTAAGGAAAAGATACAATCGCACTTATTTTTCTAAATTCATAGGAATGTACACACATTAATAACATGTATGCATTATTGTTGCATAAAATAAAAAAACATGTAAAACTCCCTCTACTTGACATGTTTAAAAAATAAATCTTTAGCACTAAAACCTTCACATGGATACCCACATGTAGTAGTAATGATTCTCCACCTCTCCTCCTTGGTCGTAAAAACATCAAACCCTTAGGTGACAAGTCAAAACACAAAATGACGATGATTGTAATTCTACCTCATGCATTCATCATGCTCCACTTAACTTCAGTATTCATTGTTCCTTGCTAGTAGTCCATTTGACCGGTTAAAATCATTAAAACATGTGGCTTTTATTTTGGTAGCGCCACCTATTGAAACAATATGTATCATTAGGTGTCTGTTGATTTGGCAGCGCTTATGATTTCATCAGGGTACCATTCATTACCTTTTGATTTGGCATCACCTTCTTATTATATCATTAAAATGAGTATTTCCAAATTAAAAGGTGGCGCCAACTTAAACCAACAAAATGATGTTATTTTAGGACACCAATATTACTATCAACATGGAAAAGGATAATTATAATTATTAGTTGTATGTGCTCAATCATTTGTTAGTTAAATAATAAAGCCAACCATTCATAATGGAGCATCTCATCTCCCATGTAAGTAAAACCTAAAAATGAATAAAAAAACTAATGTTTTTCCTTTGGTGATTTACCCTACTATCTGGTGCTTTGTTGATGATCTCTTCACACATTATTTGGGTATTAGATCCGATATTCAATTTACTATTCTTCTCCTGATGATTTCCTCACATATTAGCTTGCCATTAGACCCAAGAATCAAATTCCCATTTGGGGCCTTGAAAACCAGAAATTAGGTATTTTTAGACAACCTTACTGCTTGACTAAAATTGAGGGGTGTATATGTGTCTCTCAAGGATACCTTTGCAAGTTTCAAATCCCCATTTGCATATATTTGTGGGTATTTAGAAGTGCTTTTACATAAAACCATTGTAAATTCATGGATTGCATGGCAAACATTTCTGGCAAACATTTTAGATAATTCATGGATTGACTGAGACATATTTTGCAACATTTTATACCATAATTTTTGCACTCACTACAAAAATTTCCTTGTAACTCACTTATAATGCACTTGGAACTTCCTTGTAACTCACTTGTAACTCATTGGAACTTCCATGTAACTCACTTGTACTATTATAATGTTCTTGTGGTTTTGTCAAAACATTTCTCAAGATCCATTATGACACTCTCATTTGATGGAGTGTTATAGGACGTTAAACCAAACAAGTATTTGTCATATCTATCTTCATTGAGTGACAAAGGTTCGGGTAGGATATAAGAAATTGACCAAACATCTGTGACATTAACTAGCAAAAAAAATCAACTATAGGTGAAAATATTAGAAGAAAATTCCATAGATGCATGGAACTTTTTCTCGATAAAGGGTGGTCATGTTCTTATGATAACGAGAGCATAGATGACATGGAGGTTCCCTTGAGGTACAAAAATTTAGTGAAACAATGGGTACCCAAGGATCTTCCTAAAATAAACACTGATTTTTCATTCAATGAAGGGATATATCGCACATTCCCATCGTCATTACATGGTTTGGTGCTATTTTCCATGGATAGCATAAAGGTATGTTACGATAGATTAATTGAATTGATGGAATATGTAGGACCCTATTATGTCTACAATGATTGGGTACGACTAGTCCAATATACCAAAATTATTTGAAGATATGGCATGGCCACAAATTATATACAACTAAAAGATAATGGTCAAAATAAAGGTGCAACTATGTGTATTGATGGAAGGCCAAAATCAACAGGGAATATTGTAGGGTTTATAAATAGTACACGACCTATGACCACAAATAAGAAACCTGATTGCATATTCGAGGGGCGTGAAGGAAACCGTGTATTCGTATGTGCCATAAAATCAATATTTACAGGGGAAGAGTTTCTCATTGATTATAATTTGAATTGAATAGATACAGACATTTTTATTGTGGGGGCAATATGTATTCTAATTTACCCAACTTGTAAGAAATGTTTATTATATGTTATGATTGTCATTTACTATAATATATTGTCACCCATATTGTAAGTTAAGGAAACATTTTAATATTTCATGGTTATAATATTGTGGAAGGTTGATCAAGGTCAAAGGGAACCGACCTTGCAACAGGTAAACATCAATTCAATTGTATGTAAGATAATATAACCTCAAGATTTATTCTAGCAAGAAAGACTAAGAATTTTATCTATTCTAGAGTAAGTCAAATTCAATTTTTTAGGAATTATATAACTAATGAAAGATTCACTATGCATATGGTCAACCTTCCTTATAGGATTATATGGATCCTATAATCCAAAGGTTTCTTTAAACATGTATTCTAAATCTTTCACACAATCACTTAATTATTTGTATCTTACAATGAGCTTGTAACTTGACTGAATGCATTCCTTCACCCTTTTCAAAGTATTGTTTCTATATAATATGGAATATATATTGATCCTGTCATAATTCCTCTTCCAAGAGCCTTCCGAGATGATGACTCTTACAGGATCACGATGATCCATATTAGAGAGAATACTTCCTTTAATATAATGTTAGACAATGTATGGTTGAATAATTATGCAAAATGGTCCCTAAGTTTTTTATTCTTAAAAGACTAGATGATTTCAAGCAACTAAACCAAGTATACTTTTAAACACGCTACTATGATATGATTCTATCCGTGAGGCCATACTAAATCAAGATGTTGCATGCTCTTTAGGGCTCTTATAGCCTTTTGTCTTTTCCAAGATAACTTGTAGCACTTATTGCAATTTTGGACTTGAGGTAACCCTAGAATTCCATATAAAAATATTTTTCCTTTCTTTGATACACGTGCCCAAGATATAATGTGAAGTTATTATATAAATTTAGAAATATGTCAGTAGTGTTTTTCTTATTAATATAATGATGAATAATTATGGATGAATTGCTTGATTTTTTTTTAATGTGTTATAATGAAGTTTCAAGATATCATAATATTTACGAGCAAGTATTTAACTGGCTAAAATTCCCCTCTTACGTAAAAACTGAAATTTTTTATTGATCTGAAATGTTTTATCAAATTCAAATATTTGATGTTTATAGCTAAGAATGGTGGAATACAATTACAAATTACACATATTTCATAAATAGGTAGATAAGGGGAAGGCACCAGCCTCAAAGCAGTCCACATATGCTCCTGAGGAAGTGCTTAGTGAAGACTAATTATTTTTGTCCACCGATTTGATCCAAACAATAAAGAAGATTCAAAGAAATTAAATAAGAAACTCAATTCTTTAATTCTAGTTGAGTCATAGACATAAGAGATAAGAGGCCAAATCAAAACCGTGATGGGAAAAATTCATCACTATGGGGTGAGAAACTAATTTAATTATCCCATTTATTTATTTATGATTTTCACTATCTCATCCTTTATAAAAAAAACTCTTTATTTTGCAGGAGTTTTTGAGTGAGTACGATACTCATACTGCAACTATGGGTGTCGGTGTTGGTAGTAGCGTCGATACTCTGTCTATGAGTGACACACAAATCACTAAGAATGATACACCCAATGAACCACACACACTGGGATCTGCGCCCCCTAATAATATATGCCAGGATCTGCACATGATGTTGTGGATGTAGAGCATGATACCATCGCACAATTTGAAGTGAGATTTCCTAGATCTCCCCATGTTACTAGCACAAGAACACTAATGATTATGTTTTTGGTAGATGATGACCATGTCCCCATGAAATTAGAGAAACTTCCAATTATTTAAGAAGTTTTTTTACATATTACGTACAATCTAATCGAAATTAGCATATAGTCTGTGATTATTTTAAACTAATGATAGCATCATTTTGCAGGAAACAATGTATTCTATAGCCATTTTTATGACCTAAACTTGGAAATATTTGGGCCCACCATTCACAGAAACTTGAAATACCATAGTTCTAAGTTGAAGGATGAACTTATGAACATGATGGTTGGCATGCTTAGTGAGGGTACCTTCAAAAAAGCTGGAGTTATTTTGAAGGCAGACTTACATTTAAAACATTTGATGGACCAGTATAGGTGTCATTTGGAAAGGACCATGTCATATGAGAACCCTCCATCGATTCCAAAGAGGGAGTGGAAATCCTTTGTGGCTAATGAAAACAAGAAGGCACTTCGAAAATAAGGGAAGACCCCACTAAGACCAGGAAGGTATAAGGCTATTTTAATAATGTAATTATGATGATTTATCATCATTGAGACATCTAATTAAGTTTTTAAATATTTTAAATATAGGCTCCCAAATACATCCAAAGCCATGAAGACTAGAATAGCTAAACATGGGCAACATCATCTTGGCCCAGGTGGTTACTCAAAACTAGCTACAAAAATTGTAAGTATAAAAAAAAAAAGTGCATCCAAATTATAAATTCTTAACAATTTTAATTTAATATCACAGAAAAAGAAAAAATCATTTTCTCATGCAAAATTGTATGGATCACAATTCAAAGAGGCTTCCATAGAGGAAGACCTCAAGTTTGCTTTCAAGCATGACTATCAATTCATGGTTGAACATAGGAAAATCTTGGCGCCTTCACAGTCTTCCGACACCCAACCTAACACTCAAGTAAATAAAAGCAACAAAGAGAATTTATAAATGATTACATGTACAATCTATTGGTTATTATTTTTGGCATAAATTAATTTTCTCGATTGTAAAAACAAGGCAAGCAATGTAGATACAACACATGAACCTAGTGACGGTGGAGTGCCTCTTCAAATTGATGTTCAACTCGGTATTGGAGGTATTTCATGTGTTATAAAAATATTGTAGTATGAATTACAATTAAAACTATTCAAATGAAAATGGTGTATTAATTATAAACTTTCTTGTTTTCACTCCAGAGCATGTACAATATGATAACAAAGAAAAGGAGGAAAATATGGCCACCTATGAAAGTATTTTTCGTCCCTCAAGTACTGACGCAGCTAAAGAACACCTTACTACTCTTTTTATTAACAAAACACTTGTAATAATAATAACTATAAATATTAATTTAACATTTCTTTATTATTGCAGTTGATGCTCTGCTCCCCTTGGAGTAGCATAGATGTATGACCAGGTTGGGAGCAAGGCATACAAATTGCATAACAGTTGAAGGGAAAGATCAATACGTCCTTGCAAAATGCATAAAAAATAAAAACATACCAAATAATAAATTATTGTACTTTTTTATTTAGAGCCCAGTTTTTTGAGTACCACATTTTTTACTGACAAGTTGAATGCCTCATGGCATGTGCACATGTAAATTTTTACTATCTTAATAAAAAGTTGTGCTTTTTCCATTGGAAAAAATTAGAATGACCTTGTTTGTGTTCTTATCATCAAATAAATGCCAAAACAAAAATACTGCAAGCATTAAAATCATTTATAATTTTATATTATGCATCAAAGAACTTTTGTATCTAATACATCAGAATCTTTATGAACTTTCTTGCATTGGGAAGAAATTTAACTTTTATATTCCAGTTCCTACTAATTCTAGGTTTTACAATACCTAAATTAAAATGGCATTTTTGAGTGAATTGAAATCTTCTAGTCTTGTGTAGTTTTAATTTAAAAAGAAGACAAGGAAGTCAAGTTGGGAGAAGAAACAACTATAAGCTAGATTTAGGAGCAACAACAGATGTCATTCATTTGAAAGTGAGGAGAGAATTAGGACTTACAACCACTAGGGCATATAGAAATTCACATTCCATGGATTCTAAGAAAATTAGGATTGGAAGAGGAATAACTCCACATTTTTGTGATATTTAGTAACTCAAAGCATGGATATATACAAAAGTAAGTGGCTACTTTCTTCACATTCAATGAGGGACTATTGTTCTTTCTTAAGATTGGTCATTTCACATACCTCCAAGTTATGTACAACAACAACAAATCCAAAGTATCATGTATCTAACATTCCCCAACTTAATTTGAATGGGTGTTTTTGAGTCCAAACACCATTTCAAAATTTTCAAAATTTTCTCTTCCAAGTGATTTGGTGAAGATATCAACAATTTTCTCATTTGTAGACCAATGTCTCAAATGAATAGTCTTTCCCTCTACATGATGTTGAATTAGATGGTACTTTGTCTTGATGTGCTTGGTTTTCTCATGTAATATGGGATTCTTGGCCACCTTGATTGCAAAAGTATTGTTAACCATAGGAAGAGTAGAATTCACTTGTTTCTCCTTCACTCCACTTCATCATAAGTTAAGGCAAACCCATTACATGGAAGGGGTTCCTCCTCTAGGAGGATAAAAGTTATATAAATTGAGGTTTAATGGCCATTGTTTGGTAGAATTTATTTGATAGTAATCAACAACACTTCATCTCTATCTCTTCTTTACTTCTCTTCTTTCTATATATACTATATGCCAGACATGTTATTGCAGTCTATTTATTTCACTACTTCCAATATTGTTTATGAAAGGAAAATAAAATGTTTACTTTATTTCACTACTTCTAGGAATGTTTACAAAAAGAAGATAAAATATTTTCCTTCCTTGAATATATATTTCAGAAATATTAGTAACGTTTGAAAATAAGGTAGGATATTATTTGTTTAAATAGTTGAAATAACTTTATGTGAGATTGATTATTTGTTGATATATCAAAAAACAAATATTGAAATATTTAGTCTTGGGGACATGACGACAGTGATCTTGATTGGTTTGATGATGATGAGTTGTTCATTTCTCTTGAACCAATCGTGACAGTCAATAACATTGTGCTTAGAACAAACGAAGAACTTATTTGTATGATTCACATTAGAAATAAAAGTCTTGAGATTAAACATAGGATAAACATGTTCAACCAACATTTTAAGAGATATTAAATAATAAACATACTTAAAAATGATTTTTTATGTCATAAGATCAATTATGAATGTTTATTTTTTTAACTATACATTATCTAATCGAAAAAACATTTTATTTCTTATATAGGATTTTTTTGCAGATACCACAAAACAACATACAAACATTACCATGAGCTAGTTTTCAATGGCAGAGAGTGTCATACATGAGGATCCTATACCAGATGAGGAGCACATGGAAGTCATTCCAACAATGTCAACTAGTGCATGCTGTAAATAAAAATCTAATTCTCTTTTTATTAATGAAGTAATGGTAATAGTTGATGATCCACCCCTCTTGCGGCAACCTCAACGACATCATGAGTACACAACCAGGCCATCAAAACTAAAGAAGAAAAAAAATAAATGATTTTACTAGTTATATCATTAGAAACATTGCCTACCATATTGTGAAAGCATATTTTTCATGATAAAATTTATCGAGATGAAGTATTTTGTGTGTATCATTAATTAATGAAGGAATGAATCTTGTATGTTAATGAATATTTTTTATATGTTTCTTTATGTACTCGACCTTGTTTCAAATTATGTAAACATATTTTTTATGATAAAATTTATTGAGATGAAATATTTTGTGGATGTACGAATGAATGAATGAATGTGTGCTATTTTTTTTTATGTATCTTAATGTCATGCTTTCAAATATTTCCTATATAGTAGATAGATTGGATACTTGGGAATTGAGAACGATGTGACAAGGGGGGGGGGCATGGGAGCTTCCACCTTCATGTGGTTGGCCCTGTTCATTAGAGAATAAATGAGGATTTAGATAATATTGGAGAAAAACTCCCTCGATCCAACAAATTCAATGTTTACTTTGTTGTTGTTTCATCGAGTGGAGGGAGGTTCAATCTAAGATTAAAATATTCCAATAATTTATTCTTGAAATCGAGAGGAGATCATTCATCTATTCATGCACTCAAGTCCTTTTAATTATTATTTATTCATGCAATTAAGTTTAATATTTGTTCAAATTTAATCTAAGTTTGCCTCATTGGTCCCATGAATATGTGTAGAACAACTATTTCCACTTCAGATGTTGAAGTGGAAAAACTATCAGAAGAAAATAACTCAAAATCATAACATTACATTTACCATTCAAGGTAGATTACTTTCAAGTTGATTCCCTTTTTCTTCTGCATAATGCATTGCACTACTTATTGTATTTGTATTCATATGAGTGGTATATCTTTTAACTAACTTGACATTTCTTTTCTATTTTAAAGGGATCTATTGTACAACCTGGTAATTCCAACTTACAAATTTATTCAAATTGGAAAGAACGTACTACCATGGGTGGAAGAGTGTATGAGCACTGGTAATTCAAAGGTGTATTATTTATTTTTATTTGTCACTATCTAGTTAGAAGATGGAACATGGTTGATATCATGAGTAGCATGGTAAGGGATACATGTATATTTGATCTTGTGGTGTTTCCCATTACTTACATGTTCAATTTATATTTAGTTAATATCTTCAACATAAATACTACAAGCATTAAAACCATTTACAATTTTATATTACGCAACAATGAACTTTTGTATCGAATACATTGCAAGATTTGTGAACTTCCTTGCTATAGGAAGAAATTTAATTTGTACATTCCGGTACCTACTAATTCTAGATTTTACAAAACCTGAATTGAAATAGCACTTTTGATTGAATTGTAATCTTCTAACCTTGTGTAGATATTAATTTAATAAGAAGACAAGGGAGTCAAGTTGGGAGAATCATTTAAACTTGATGACTCTAATTGAGGTGAGATAACACTATATTTATGTCACTCTATGCTTGGGTTTGTTATCTTATTACATGATAATTAAGGTAAAAATATGTTGCAATTGTCAGATCTAGTGCATCTATATATTGTGATTTTTTGTTTACAAAAAAAACCATTCCCGATTTCACTGACCTTGGTTAGCGTTATAAAGAACCTCTCATACCCCTCACCCCTTTCAATGCCTTTGCCTTTCTACATTGATATTAAAGAACTATTCACTTCTTATACCCACTCTGTTGTCATACTAGATCTCACCTTTGGAAAACTATAGGTACCTTCACTTGAAGAAATAAAGGCAATAATGTTGCTTTAGACTGAATGACAAAATTCTTATTATCTAGCATAAGTAAGATCTCTTCAAATGTGAAAGAAATAATCAGTAAGTTATCTTGGTGAGCCTACGGCCATTACTCGTTCCACTTTCCTAAGCTCCCTCATTTAAAATATTCCCTTATGGCTTATCGCGCCAACCCAACTACACTACCTATCACACCTACATTAAGAACTATACCTACCTTCTCCCTATAGCACTTAATCAACCATGGTGACAAGGAAAAAAGGAAAAATCCTTTGTCATCATCAGTAAACTATTACTTTGTTTGCATCGAATCATTTTCAAAAGTAGATGAAAAAGTACATACATTTTTTTTAACAAATCTATCCATCAGGCACAATGCTTGTTTATGCATGTACATATTGTTTCCAGTTTGAAGAAGTACATAGCTCGGTTTACATTGATTCTTTCAAAAACCATTCCCTTTGGAGGTGATATCTCATATGTAAATTTTATCCATGTGGTGGATATACCATGTTTGGATGAGAATAAAAAGGAGGTTTATGACTTGAATGGAGAGCTTCTAATAATTATTGACAACACTGGATTTATATCTGAAGATTTTACTTCAAAATGCCCAAAAAATGTATTTGAAGGCAAACATTTAAGAAATTATATTTCAGAGGCTTATCCCTTGCTCATTCAGTGTTGTCTTTCCTATAATGGCTATGTAGTCAAAGGAACATTACTTTTTAATAGAATATTTCCATGTAAAACATTCCATTTTCAAGAGTCGATGATCAAAATTGAAAGAGAAGGAAATTTTGTTTGTTACCCAAGTATCAACTCCTTGGAAATTTGTGGAACTAGCTATAAGTTGAGAACAACATCACTTTCAAGACAATTGATTTCATTTCTTACTTATGGAGGGGTTCCAAAATATTTCTTCACTGAGCTTGTAATTAATGTTATAGAAAATTTTTAGAATGAACTTAAAGATGAGACAAAAGCTTCGAAAGGTGTAAAGAAACATAGAGATTTAGATGATGACCACATATTTCTTAGAATGTTACCATGTGGAATCCATTTTCATGAATGAATGCTTATTGTATTGAAGAAAAGACCTCAAAATAGGTATTTGGAATAAGCACATCCTCCTAGGGATGATGCAGGGGAAAAGCTATGACTAGCTATAGACATAGAGTCAATTGGAGTTTACCCAAAACTGGGCCATTAGTTAGTCCCTTGATGCTATTGGCATTATGATACATGTGTTGTCCTTTATGGAAACTCACTCAGATGATAGATCATAGTGCAGTAGGTCAATAGCAAAGATTTAATGATCAAAGAGAGGTATACGTAGGTTCACCTTGACAAAGGAGCGTATACACGCGGGTTAACAGACCAAAATGAGTGTATAATGTACACACGTTGTTTCATAGAAGGAAAGGCACGTAAATGTTGGAAAACTAAGTTTTGGTCCGAGGTATTTGGTCCATGGTATTTTGATCCATGGTATTGGTCCAAGGTATTTGGTCCGAGGTATTGACCCCAGGTATTTGGTCCAAGGTATTGGTCCCAAGTGGTTTTGGACCATGGTATTGAGAAAGGCCTAACACTATAAAAGGAGGAGAAGATCATTAGGCAAGGTGTGCAAGTATTGAATATCTGATGAAGTGGGAGATCCAGATGCAGGGTATGGGTTTGTAATGCTTTTCTTGATCTGAACCAGGGATGCACCTATGTGGATGATGATGAATGATGGATCAGGATCTTAAGGGTTGGAATGTATTATCATTATGTGTTTTGATCATTGATAGACTAGATCTGAATTACTGACGCATGTTTGTTTTATAAATGTTATGATTTGGGTATGATTGATGTCTGGAATAGCTGCAAAGTTATGAGTTAATATTTGCAGATCTCTACACAGGTTCACATTGGTAAAAGCGCGTATACATGCTGGTTCGGTTCATTAGAGTAGCGTATACATTATGAAATATAATATCTGAATTTGCAGATGGTTCTAGTGGTTGTTGCAGAGTTTTGGGTTCTGCTCTATGTTCTGGTAATTGTGTTTTGATGACAGGTCTTCAATGATTCAGTTGTGGGTGATTCAGAGATTGATTGGTTAATGCAATAGTTGTGTTGCACTGGTGATTAATTATGAGCTTCAATGTTGTTGATGTGTCCTGTATGAAAATTGGATGAAACGTGGCCTTCAGATTATGATGTTGTGTTCCAGGAGTATCCAGTCTGAAAATTTATGAAACGTGGTCCCTTGTTGTGGGGAAAAATGCCTATGCAGGACGATCCTATCCACCTAAGATGTGACAATGCCTTAGCAACAAACAGATACAGCTATTCTGGTTCTTTCCTTTATGAAATGTGAAAGAGGGGAGATCGATAGACTTACCGTTGTCTTCCATTTGTCCCTCGATCTAGATCCTCTCCTCTTTGGGTGTTCTCAGCTACTTGCCTCCTCGCTTCCTCAAGAGAACAGCTACTTGATTCACGCGAGATCACAAGAGAACAGCTACCTGTGACAAGAGAATAGCTACTTGCAACAAGATAAGAACACAACACAAAGGCAAATATACATATTCATAAATGATTCAGGATTAGAAGTAAATCAAATACACTAATGCAATCATACAAATACACCAGTATATAGGAGAAAACCAAGATAGCTTTATTGATTGATAACAAGGTTCAGGAAGAGATACAACCCAGAGGGCTCCAATCCAGCATCTCCTTCCCAGCAGAATGGAATTCCTTCTTCAGCTCCCTTCAAAGCATTAAGCACCCAATGTTTCCAGTCTCAAACCAACAACAATTCTTTACATTCACAAAATTCCAGCCTCTAGATCTCATGGAGGTGAGATCCATATATAGATGTTTGGAGAGAGGATGAGTCAGCTTGAGATCTGACTAGTGTCCTCTCCCTCTGTCAGTTCTTGAGTCCACTTGGAGGTTCTTGCTTCCACTTGGAGATTTGGAACCTCTTACTCATCACCAGTCGAATTCCCTGATACAAGTGTCATTTTGGAAGCTTCCTGAGCTTCTGACACCTTGAGGAATGAGACTGCCACATGTCCAAACTCGCTCAGCGCAGGTAGCTAGTGTTGGAGTTGACATTCAACACAGGTAGCCAGTGTAGCAGTTGACATTCAGCGCAGATTCTCAGTGGAGCAGTTGACATGATCCTGAATTGACTTGTTTTTGAGTGGTTTCAGGTGGAGAACTTCTGTGAATTGCTGTGGTTAGTTAGCCTTGTTCCTCTAGGGGTAGGAACAACATGTTTAGGGACTTTGGATCCCTTAGATTATGGAAATTTCATGCTCAATGCTGTAAGGCACAAAAATGTCTATAACAGTTGCCCCCTAAAGTGTGAGGCCGTTTATCGGGTGAAATGCTTTATCTAGGAGGGTCCGAAGTTCATCCATTTGCTGGGAGGAGACCTGTAATAAGATACAATACAATACATTATGATTCATACTGCTTTCATGATCTAGCTGAGGCGGGCATTCCCATGCTCAGCTTTATAAATTCATTTTTGTACATAGAACAGACGATCGTCTGATGGTAGACTGATAATTTTGGCGAAATTATCATCCTTTGAGTAGGATGATCATCTGCTGCAATGATGTACATGTCAAATGTCTTTATCTTTCCTGAATATATATCGCAGCCCGGATGGATGAAACTAGATCCGGGGTCTTCAAACTCGTTCGATCTTCACTCTAAGTACAAGTCGATCCATGTGAGAATTGTGCTGAAGTCGAACATGGAAAGACATCGCTTGATTAGCGGTCAATGATGTAAACCGTTAACAAGCGCGAGAGGAATCACCGATAATGATAATAACCCTCAAGGTACTGCAGTACAATTCACGTGGTGTGAATAAAGGACTTGGCGTCGAACACCACGCAAAATCTTCTGGTCGAAGGTCATTGATGTATACCTTTTGCTGGAAGTGAGAAACTTGCCATTGAGGCATGCAAGCTTCAAAGTACTGAAGGGGGTGTTCCTAGATCAACTTCTTGGATAATGAGCTGATGTCGACAAGAAGTGATCCGTCAAAGGAGGGCCTTGATGAATCCCACATCAGTGACACGGAACGGAGCTAATGATTTTAATGGAGGTGAAAACGATCTGTGACATATGATTCAGGGTGGCGGTCATGAATGGATGAAGGATAATGTATGGCAGTGGATGGGACCCGGCTGACTCTTTCTGAACGACTTCTCTTGAACATATGGCGACACTGATGCGATGGATTGGTAGCATTACCCCAAATATGGATGGTATGGCGAGACCATGGTGATGTGACCGGTGAATGAGACAACCCAACCCGATTGTGGTACGGAGGAAAAGTGTCATGTTCAAGAGCGACCTGCTACCATCAAAGTTCTCTTTAGTTTTCTCCCAATTTTTCCCCAGTCATTGCTGACCAGTACCTCTTTATTTTTGTCAAGCTTGAGGAGGATAACATATGCTTGTTCTATAACCTGCCCTTCGGGCAAGCCCATCGCTATGTTTTAACGAGCCTAGCGATAGGGAAACTCGTTCTCGTCTAAAGACAAGTTTGTCGCTATTTAATCATTTTAACAAGTCTAACGACAAGGAAAACTCGGTCCTTTTCATTTTTAGAGAGTCTGAAAAGGTACGGAAAGTTAACTCCAAAATTCCTTTTTCGTCATCTAATCCCTTAAGTCCGAAAAAGTATAAAACAATACAAAAGGGATGAATTTTCAATTTCTTTAACGAGCCGAACAAAACAAGCGCTCGATCTTTTTGTGCAATAATCCCTCAGGTCCAAAAAGATTAAAATCTAGAGGAGGGATAGCTCTTCCGGTCCTTTTAACGAGCTGGAAGGCCAAAACTCGGCAAACTTTTCATATTTTACGAGTCAGTGAAAAGAGCTCAAAGAAGACTCGTCTTTTGAGGAACGAGTGATAAACAGGGATAGCAGCAGATTCCAGGTACAGGTTGGAATTTTCCAATCACGGCAGTGTCATAAGGATGGCTAAGTGAAATCACTCTTCGCAGCTGTTCCTAAAAATGGGTAAACAAACATATGGAGATGAACGATTGGCCAAATGAACGGATGGAGGTGATGGCATATAAACACGACCAAGGGCTTTTAACATGGCAGTCAAAGGTTACATTTCTCAAGGTTATTTACTGGTTCATTTTTTTTGGATGAGCTTGAACTGTAGGGGAAGATTGCTCACAACTCATGTTTATTTTTTAACGAGCATGAACTATGTGCTAAAACTGCTCGGATCTTGCGTTTATTTTTTAACGAGCATGAACTGTGTGCTAAAACTGCTCGAAGATAAGTTTGCATGCCCCCAACATAATAATGCAAATCGAGGTGCATGCCCCCCAAGCTTCATTGCATCCAACTCGGTGGTTGGAATGAAGGTTTACCTCGGGGATTTGTTTCATTTTTTAATGAGGTTGACACAAGATAAGAACTATCCTCGATTCCTTGTTTCATTTTTTAACAAGGTTGACACAAGATAAGAACCGTCCTGGGAGCCGACAAAATATCTAGGAATCTTCCGAATCCAACCAGAAGATTGGATTAGATTTCATTTTGTAGGTTTCCACCGTGGCCACTCCCGCCAGATTACTTGGAGGCGGTAGGGCGAAAGTACCCATTAAGGCAGGGTCTTTTAGGAGACCTACTCCAATATTTTGGAGCAAATGATTCCTTCCATGGATCATTGGGATGCTTCCTGTAACTTGTGAACTGTTGTGGAGAAAAGTTTGTTGGTCGACGATTGTAATTCCTCCTTGGAAGGGAAATGCAATCTTCCTGAAGTAGGTTGACACAACTGCGGCCATGGCATAGATCCATGGTCTTCCAAGTAGGATGTTGTAATCGAGGTTTCCATCAATTACTTCAACATCAATTCCTATTGTTTTGCCCCCCAGTTCAACTTGCAAGTTACTTAAAATCCCGTATGGAGTGTATGATCGTCCATCAAATGCTTTTAACGTCGTTGACGATTTCGACAAGAGTGGTGAGCCTAAATCTTTCCAGCAACTCATCGACATAAGACATGTAGATGCCCCCTCATCAATAATTGTTCGATGAACAGTTTTCTTGAGGGCTTTCACTTGAATAAGGAAATCTAGTTGAGCTGGTAACTGAGGGTCATATCCTTTATGATCAAAGGCCACAAGATTGGAATCCATTGGGCCAATCCCACCTATTGCTGATAATAAAGCTTGCTCTTGGGAGGGGCAATTTTGTGGTACTTCAAGTGTCGACATAGTGGACGGCGATTGGGCCAGGTCCTTTACTATATTATAATTCTGTGCTCCTTTGGCACGAGGATTAAATGTCGATTTGTGTACTACTCCCTTTGGCGACTTTATCATTGGCTCAGGAACGATGGGTGGCACAACTTCGGTCAAAGTTGTTGTTGAACTACTAGGTCGTTCATTAACCTTGTTGTTCGACAGCTTCGGATTCCCGTAATCTTTACTCCTTGTCAAAGCATTATTCTGTTGCTTTGAGGTAGACAACATAAGCACTTGGGATCCGGAAGCATTTTGATTAGCAACCAGATTTTGACTTGGATTAGGAAACAGATCAGTCAATACTGCTGGGGTTTTTGAACTCTTGAAGAGTTTCTTAACTTTAGCTATATGTGGACAATATTTCGTCCAATGATCCTCATCGCATATATGACACCCCGTAGGGGGTTTCCTTTTTCTCCCTGATTTTTTCTTCTTGCCCCCTGGTTGCTTCAATTGTTTGCCCTTGTCGTTCGACGCGACATTTACTTCTGATGCAAGAAGTTCCTCATTTGCATTTTGACTATAAATTTTGTGTTTGCCAATCACGCCTTCGTCGGCATGAGAGTCATTGTTTGATTTAGGAGGAGGAGGAATTGAAAATTCCGGTTTAGGGGCATCAGTTATTTTGTCGTAGAGCGTGCCAGACTGAGTATAAACCAAGTCTAGATATTGCGCACGAGCTATAACTTGCTCTTCTGTTACGACTCCCCCCTTGGCCACATCTTCCGTTATGGCCGGAAGTAATGACTTTATAAACCATTCAGCTAATAGCTGATCGGGAACATATGTTTTTACCATCCTACGACGACGTCGCCACTCATGTATATGATCAGATATGTGAGTGGCAGTCGTCTGTTTGAAGTTGGTAAGGAGTTCTGTTCCCGTTTCATACCTTATCGGCAATTGAAAATGGGTTAAAAAGGTTGTGGCTAAGGTACTGAAGTTGTCGAACGAAGCTCTAGGCAATTCAATGTACCATTTTGCCGCTGGACCCGTTAATGTCCTCTGAAAGAGGCGAAGTCTTATCGAATCATCATTCAAGGTGTTCGATGAACACCATAGATGGAATGTCATCACATGATTCGACGGGTCTTCACCCGGATTTCCATTAAATTTAGGAATATCTGACGGAAGTTTATGTGGAATCGCTGGCCACCAAGGGGCATAAGCAATTGGATCATTCGTCAGCCGATTTAGATCTGGTAATTCTAGACTTGCTACAAAGGGCAACTGTTGATTCAGGTTAGGCGAAGCATATCCAGGATAAGATGGGATTGCCTGAGCAATGGGTCTTTGCAGACCAGCATAATGCTGGCAACTTTGACAAGGTTGATGGGCGTAACCATTATAGTATGGTTGCCCATTACTTACAAAGACTTGTTGCTCAGGTCCTTGATATGATTGCTGGAATGGCGGTTGTCGACCAATACTGGATGATTGACCAGGATGAGGAGTCACAGTAGTTGTTTGAGCCTGACTCGCTCCAGATAAGGAGGCACTACCCTGAGATTGCGATTGAGTCGTTGAGACAAGTGGTTGTTGTATTGCAACCTAAGATTGGGGTTGACATACAACAGGTGGAGCTTGTACTTGCGACACATTCACTATAGCAGGTATGGTGGGAGTATTCGACACAGGGTGTACTGGTTGCATCGAATATACAATTCCTGGTTGTTGAGGCAGTATTGGTAACCAACCGCTGGATGTAATTCCAGTTTGACCTGAAATTTGTTGTGAACTCACATATGGGCATCCTCCCGGAGGAGGTAGTGAAAGGGCATACTGCCCCCCATATGGTATCAATCCAGAACTCAAGGGGATTGATTGCCCAGATTGACCTCCAAATGGATCAATTTGGCGAGTTTCAACATAAGAAATACCAGATGATAATCCGGATGAAGAAATAGGAACTAACCATGTCGTTGTCCCTGATTGGACTCCGGCTTGTTGTTGACAATTTGCCGTGACAGATGGTATACCAGCGAACATCGTTGGAGTAGCAGCAGGAGGCTCTGCTGCAGCTATGTCGGACGACACAGTCCTAGATGTCGACGGTTGTTCAGACATATCTAGTCTATCCAAAAGATTTCTTAGCGATTCTACAGGAACTTCCACTTGTGGTGGACTAACTTCGAAGATCAACGAGGGAAGGGTGATGATTATTCCGCTTAAAATAAATTTTATAACGACGCTTTAGACACAACTTGCTTTTTCAGTTTTAAAGAGTCGAGAAAAAGCTAAAGATGACTCTAGTCTCCTTCGATGTTTTAACGAGCCCGAAGTGACAAATGCTCGGATGGACTTTTTCAGTTATAGAGTTTGAAAAAGGCCAAAAGAAACTGCTCTGGAGATCTAGGCAGAGGGTGTGTCCAACCTTTCGCAAAACCACGGAATACGTTTTACGGTACGTGTGGTCAATCTTCGTGAATGCTGTGTTCACTGCATTGCGATCAGTAGGGCGGCCAACACGGCTTCCTAAGGATAAAGGATATATTCCTATAGGGGTCTCCCAATATATACTCGACGGTACGTGGGAGCACAAGTCTGTATTAGTGCCACCGACTCTCAGGAGGAATCACCCACCTTCTTCGAGATCGACAGTCACTACGTTTAACGACGCCGGAACACGTCTCTAGCTTAGACCTCTATGTGTTTGCGTTATGTTTCAAAGCGTTGTTAGGTTCATTCAGTATATTTTAAGTTGATCTTTTTAAAGTTTGCCTTTCAAGGTTCACCACGAGATGTATATGACAAATTCCTAAATGCATCCTAAGATGAGAAGCAAGTTTTTTTTTTTCAAATCTTTTTGACTGATGAAAATCTTAACTACTGAGGGAAAAGAAAGACATATCTTTTCACACAGATCATACAGCACAAACTAATGCACTTTCTCCTAAATCACATGCAAAATTTTCAGATGCAAAATGCACAATGCAAGTATTTCTTTTCTCTTTCTTAATGTTGATGTATTACAAAAAGAAAGCTGTTATATAACTTTGAGATCAATTTCAAGTGAAAACAAACAAGCTTGTCCAAAATCAAAAGACACCTTAAGATTCACTTGTTTCGGCACTAGAAATATATGAAATCAAACCATACGACGAAAGCAAAAGACCAATCAGCTATGGACAGCAAAAAAACTAACTCTTAAGATCAGCAAAAATGCCTAACACAGGTTTGGATCTAAGAGGCCACAGCAAGACTAGTTCACTTTTCGTTATGGGAAACTGTAAATGATGTAAGAAATACAAAAGAACAAGTACAGTTTCTTTATATAACTGAGGCGGAATAATGGCAAGTAAAGTTGGTTTCAGACAGGTACATGGACTGGTAACTGGCTGCAAAACAATGGTGAAAACAGGGCAAGAAACAGGAGGAAACCCCAGTAGCACTAGGCAAAACTGGATCAAAGCAGGTAGTACACTGCCTGTTTGATATTCAGCGCAGGTCTCGAAGGGGCTACCTACGTTGCAAAGCAGGTAGCCTGTGTACAGCCTGCTTTGGAAAACGAGACTTACGTTTTCTCAGTTTCCGGGTCACAGATTTCTCAAAAATTCACGGTTTTCGGTCAAATCAGAAGCTATCAGTCAAGTACACAGTAAGGGATGACAAGGAGGATGAAAAGCTATCACTAAGAGCTTACAAGAGTCCTTGTGGATCAGCTCTTCAAATCATAAACATGCTCAGAACTGAGCTAGAGTAGCTGCCCTCTAATTCGCATTTGATAGATTCAAATGCTTTTCGATTTGGTACTCCCTTTGTTTAGGAAATGAATAGAAAAACACCACAAACAATCAAACAGATACGATCCCCAGTGGAGTCGCCAGTTTGTTGTAGGGAAAAGTATCCGACTCGGATGACCCTATCCCACTCTAAGGGTGATAGTACCTCAGCAACAACTGTAAAGAAAACTACTTAAGGTTTACTTCTTTATGAAAGCAAAAGAGAGTGGATAAATGCACTAACCGTTGCCTTGCGCTTAATGTCGAATCCAAACTCTTCTCTATGGCCGCTTACTCCCAGCTCTTTGCTCTTTTGTCGGCCCAGCTACAATGAGATCCTACAAAATGACAAAGAAGGAGACTACAAGAGGCATGCAATCATAACTGATTCACGGATTAGCATAAACCAAATATACAATTATCACAAAACATCATTGGAACAAATGCATATAGAAGAACCTCAATAGCTTTTATTAATGAAGAAGTAAAGGTTCTGAGAGTGTTACAACCATTGAAGGTCCTAATCTAGCAACACCTCCCAACAGAAAGAATTTCTCCTCTTCACCTCCCTCAAGCAATCACCCAATAGCTCTATAGTGAAACCAACAGCATAGCATTACTTTGCACAAAATTCCCGCCTCCTGAGCTCATAGGAAAGAGCTCAATATATAGATGAATTGAGAAAGGATGAGTCAGCTTGCAACTGATGTGTAGCTGCCTTGTGTCCTCTCTCTCTTCAGTTAATCTTTAGTTGATCTTCAGTTCTTGAGTCCACTTGGAGAACCTTGCTTCCACTTGGAGAAACAGAGCCTCTGACTCATCACAAGGCGAAATCCCTGATCCAAGTGTCATTTTTGGAGCAATGACTCAGTGTGCCACTTGTCCCATCTCGCTCAGCACAGGTGGCCTTTGTCCCACTTGCTTTGCAACGCAGGTACACCATGGAGGATCTGAGTTTCAGCGTAGAAGCCTAGTGGAGCACCTGCTTTGATTTCAGGATTGCTTGTTTTTGAGTGTTTTCAGGTGGAGAACTGATCTGAGAGCTGTTGGTTTGCTGACCTTGTTCCTCTAGGGGTAGGAACATCATGCTTAGGGAACTTTGGATCCCTTGGATTATTGACAATTCATGCCTGTTGCTGTAAGGCACAAAATTGTCTATAACAGGGGGTAATGAAAGGGCATATTGCCCCCCATACAGTAGCAATCCGGAACTCAAGGGGATTGATTGTCCTCGGGGACTGGATTGCCCAAATTGACCTCCAAATGGATCAATCTGGCGAGTCTCAACATAAGAGTTGCCGGATATTATTCCGGATGAACAAACTAGAACAGACCACACTGTCGAAATAGTCCCTTGGTGGACTCCTTCTAGCTGTTGTGAGCTAGTCGGGACAGATGGTATGCCGGCAAACATTGTCGGAGTGACGGCAGGGGCTTCTGCTGTCGCTGTGTCGTTCGACACAGTCCTAGATGTTGACGGTTGTTCAAACATTTTGAGTCTATCCAATAGATTGCCTAGCGATTCTACAGGAACTTCCACTTATGGTGGATTAACTTCTGATGAAGGAAATAGAGTGACCCCTACTCCAAAATGGGTTGGAGTACTTGCTTGCGGATCCTCTACAATTTCCTCTATCACAATCAAACCAGGTGGAAGAGGAAGACCGTCAGGTCCGTAAAATATTTCTGGTGCCGAAGAAGGGGTTGTTTTGACAGCAACAATTGTTTGAGGAACAAGACTCTCTGAACCGGTTGCAGATGGAACTGGTTCAGTAACACAAGTATTTGTTCTTAGACTAGGATCAGTATTACTGTCCCTCTGTAGCTGTTGAACTTCTTCTATAGAGGCAGGGTTTCCAGAAATGTTTGGAGTAACCGGAATCTCAGATGTTGTCGGAACACTTGTTCTAACTTTGATAGGAGATTTTGAACCGGTTAAACGAGTTCGCTTTGTCCGTACTGTTTTCGATTCCGGAGACAAAGACGGTTGACTCGCAAGCCTCCGCGAACGATGGGTTTTCAATTGACTTTCTTCCACGATTGCGGATTACTCGATCAACCAAAATACAAAAGGGGAAAGTGTGTTTCCGAATTGAATGAATTTTATTAGACGCTTTAGACACAACTTGCTTTTTCACTTTTAAAGAGTCGAGAAAAAGCTAAAGATGACTCTAGTCTCCTTCGATGTTTTAACGAGCCCGAAGTGACAAATGCTCGGATGGAATTTTTCTGTTATAGAGTCTGAAAAAGGCCAAAAGAAACTGCTCTGGAGTTCTAGGCAGAGGGTGTGCCAAACTTTTCGCAAAACCGCAGAATACTTTTTAGGGTACGGGCGGTCAATCTTCGTGAATGCTGTGTTCACTGCATTGCGATCAGTCGGGCGGTCGACACGGCTTCCTAAGGATAAAATATATATGCCTATAGGGGTCTCCCAATATATACGTGACGGTACGTGGGAGCACAATCCGTACTAGCGCTATCGTCCCTCAGGAGGAATCACCCACCTTCCATGAGATCGACAGTCACTAGGCTTAACGACGCCGGAACACGTCTCTAGCCTAGACCTCTATGTTGTGCGTTATGTTACAAAGCGTTGTTAGGTTCATTCAGTTTATTTTAGGTTGATCTTTTTATAGTTTGCCTTTCAAGGTTCACCACGAGATGTATGATACAAATTCCTAAATGCAGTCTAAAGATGATAAGCAAGCTTTATAACCTTTTCAACTTTGAAAATCCTAGCTAATAAGGGAAAAGAAAGACACTATCTTTTCTCAAAGAGCAATCAGCACACTCTAATGCACTTTTCTTAAATCCAACATGCAAACTTATCAAATGCAAATGCACAATGCAGGTGTTTGTTTTTCCACTTTCTTAGTATATATGCCTACAAAGAAAGCTTTTTGTACAACTTTGAATTTGCTTTTAAATGATCAATACAAACAAGTTCACTTTTTCGAAATCAACAAGG
The DNA here is from genome assembly GCA_031772625.1 of Pinus tabuliformis. NCBI lineage: Eukaryota > Viridiplantae > Streptophyta > Pinopsida > Pinales > Pinaceae > Pinus > Pinus tabuliformis. The sequence continues at coordinate 161,108,661 of CM062813.1, forward strand.
GTAGAAGAGATTACAATCACTTTGCGATTTTTGAAATAAAGACTTGTTTTCACACTTAAAAGAGACAAATTCAAACCAATAAGCAAAAGTAAATCTATAATCAATCCGCAAACAGCCAATGAACTCTCTTCTAAGATCACAGTCAATCAGATCTGAATCAAAGGCTACAGGATGACTACTTTACTCATGCAAAGGAAAACTGTAAGTGACGCCACAAACACATAAAAACACTCACAGTCTTTTTGTAAAAAAGGAGGCCGAATCTAAGCAAAGAAAAAGGAGTTATCAGACTGGTACCTATGCTGGTTAAGGGCTGCAAAAAACAGAGATCAAAACAGGGCAACAGAGGACAGAGAACCCCAGCTGCACAAGGCTAAACTGGTTCAGCGCAAGTCCAACACTGAGGACTTGACATTCAGTGCAGGTAGCCCTCACGGGACCTGCGTTGAAATGCAGACTGCCTTCACAGCAGTTGCGCTGAAGGAGAAACTCTCGTTTCCCCTGGGTTCTGGGTCATAAAATGCTCAAAAATCAACTGTTTCAGGCCAAATCAGAAACACAAGCAAGGTATAAATAGAGGGATTCTTTGAGAGGGTACTAAAGACTATCAAAAAGGATCATCACATCATTTGGGGATCTATTGTTTAGACCATAGACAAGTCCAGCAACTGGATCAAAGCAGCAACTTTCTACTTTGCATCCGGGAAAGATGCAGTTCGATTGTTGCTGTCAAGTCTATGAAGCAAACAAAAATGACGGAAACACAAATGAAATGAACAAACAAATTCTCCCCAGCGGAGTCACCAATTTGTTGTGGGGAAAAATGCCTATGCAGGACGATCCTATCCACCTAAGGCATGACAGTGCCTTAGCAACAAACAGATACAGCTATTCTGGTTCTTTCCTTTATGAAATGTGAAAGAGGGGAGATCGATAGACTTACCATTGTCTTCTGTTTGTCCCTCGATCTAGATCCTCTCCTCTTTGGGTGTTCTCAGCTACTTGCCTCCTCGCTTCCTCAAGAGAACAACTACTTGATTCACACGAGATCACAAGAGAACAGCTACCTGTGACAAGAGAACAGCTACTTGCAACAAGAGAAGAACACAACACAAAGGAAAATATACATATTCATAAATGATTCAGGATTAGAAGTAAATCAAATACACTAATGCAATCATACAAATACACCAATATATAGGAGAAAACCAAGATAGCTTTATTGATTGATAACAAGGTTCAGGAAGAGATACAACCCAGAGGGCTCCAATCCAGCATCTCCTTCCCAGCAGAATGGAATTCCTTCTTCAGCTCCCTTCAAAGCATTAAGCACCCAATGTTTCCAGTCTCAAACCAACAACAATTCTTTACATTCACAAAATTCCAGCCTCTAGATCTCATGGAGGTGAGATCCATATATAGATGTTTGGAGAGAGGATGAGTCAGCTTGAGATCTGACTAGTGTCCTCTCCCTCTGTCAGTTCTTGAGTCCACTTGGAGGTTCTTGCTTCCACTTGGAGATTTGGAACCTCTTACTCATCACCAGTTGAATTCCCTGATACAAGTGTCATTTTGGAAGCTTCCTGAGCTTCTAACACCTTGAGGAATGAGACTGCCACATGTCCAAACTCGCTCAACGCAGGTAGCTAGTGTTGGAGTTGACATTCAATGCAAGTAGCCAGTGTAGCAGTTGACATTCAGCGCAGATGCTCAGTGGAGCAGTTGACATGATCCTGAATTGACTTGTTTTTGAGTGGTTTCAGGTGGAGAACTTCTGTGAATTGTTGTGGTTAGTTAGCCTTGTTCCTCTAGGGGTAGGAACAACATGTTTAGGGACTTTGGATCCCTTAGATTATGGACATTTCATGCTCAATGATGTAAGGCACAAAAATGTCTATAACATCCCTAGAGGAAGAGTAAAGGTTGGAACCTTCAGTAGGCCAGTGCCTACATACTGGTAAACATATCGGCCAGTACAAGAGCCAGGGGGCTGTAGCTCCCTTCCAATAGCAGCTGGAAAATGAGAGAGGGTGGTAACCTTCTGTAGGTCGACACCTACGTAATAGTAAATATATCGACTAGTACAAGAGCCAGGGGGTTGTAGCTCCCTTCCAGTAGTAGCTAGAGAATGAGAGAAGGTTGTAGCCTTATGCAGGTGGGAGCCTGCGTACTAGTATGAGTCTGTGCTAATACAAGATTGCAAATAGGTTTTTATTATATTAAAGGAAGATGACAACAGGTGGTTTTTGTCCCGCATTGGATACAGTCATCAATAAACAGATGGATCGATGACAGAACAAATGTTTAAAAAGCCAGATGTTAAATCCGATCAAGCAGAGACCGATTGGAAGTCAGCACAGAACCATGAATGGAGCAAGACTACCAGAATTTAATATTCTGTGAAATATCGATTAATGGAGGAATTGTTTGCTGGAAAATGGTACCAGATTTGCGTGGGCCCATAACCCACAGGCGTTGGATCGAAATTTATACATGAAAGGGGATTTTGGAAATACCCAAGATCTCTTTTCGTCAGTTTCCACCTTATATCATGGTGTTCATGTGTGTTTCCTATGTGTGATGATTTGTTCTATTTTTACCACACTTGGTTACTGTTTATATGGTTAATGAAGTTCTGATGCACTGATTAAAGATCAACATATGATGAATTAACTGAATCATTAGTTTACTGGATATATGCTAGTTATATTAAACACAATTGCGTGTACACGCGAGTTCCCTTAACTGAATTAGCATATATGAATCTTATTATGGAAATGAAAAAGTTATTGGTTTGCTAATACTTATTCACCCCCCCCATTATTATTTCCAACAATTGGTATCAGAGCAGGTCCTTTGGTAGAAGCTTGATCACTTGAAGGAGAATCGTAGAAAAATGGGAAAGAAAGCGCATCAGAAGAAGAAGACAGCTCAAAGGAATAACGACAGCTTGCCATTAGGTGCAAGCAAGTATTCAGATTTTGAATCACCTCAGATTGAAGATGAACAAGTAAATGAAGCATCCGATAAAATCATAGATCAACAAGATCTATTTAACAAAAGGGAGTGTGCCCTCCAAGAAGAAGTTGTTAGATTAAAAGCTCAGCTGGAGTGTGCCTTCAATGTACAACAAATGTTGCAAGATCATGTGATATCATTAAAAAATAAGCAGAATGAAGAACTACCTCAAGCAAATAAAGAACAAGAAAATGAGATTCTCAAATTAAGGCAACAAGTGGAAGAAGGAAGAAAGGCTACAGAAATCTTGAAGAAGCAACATCTGGAAAAGGAAGAGCAATATCAGGTTGAGGTAAATATCTTAAAAGGTAAATTAGAAGAAAAGGATAAATTGTTATGATTTCAAGATAGTACTAAGATTTTGGATGATATTCTTAGTAGTCAAAGATCTCCTGCTATCAAAACTGGTCTTGGTTTTTATGAATCTGTTGAAGGTGAATCTAGCTCACAGGGTGAGGCAAGGAACTCTAATGAAAAACCTAAAATTCTCAACAAGGAGATAAGAGGTCAACCCCATCATCAACCAAGGAAATAAATTCTTCAAATAAAATCTTTTACTCCTAACTGTGGAAGTGATAGATAGTTATTTCCTCCAATGAATAATATTGAATGTTTCAAATGTCATAATTTTGGACATGTTGCAGCCAGATGCAGAAGTAGAATGGTTCAAGACCGTCACACAGAAACATCATCATGTTCCAGGTACTTTAAGGGATATTTTTTTTCTTGCAATATGTTTGGTCACAAAGCCATTGACTGCTATATAAGGAATATGAAACATATGAGATGTTATGCATGTAACGAGCTTGGACATAGAGCAAAGGAATGTAGGAGAAGATTTTGGGCACCATACCAAAAGGAGGCAACATCATCTCAGTCAAAGATATGGAAGAAGAAGGAAGTACAGTTAGAAAGATGTGGCATAGTAGAGTATACAGACATGACAGAATCCGAGGGAGATGAAAGTGTGAAACTTCAGTGTTCTAAATCTCATATGCAAGTTTCATGAAGACAAGTCACATATATACACGAGTTCGAAGCTGCACAGTCGTGTATATGTTAGTTTGAGGAAAAGCAATGGGACAAACTCAGGAAAAGGGGTCTGATATGGTTCAGTCAATTATTTGCTCTATTTGGTTACAATTTGCTGATGATGTGTGGAAATGTGTTGGTACTCATAAGATGTTGTTTAGAAGTGCTTTTGATCCTCACAAGTTAACTTGATGTATATCTGATTGATGATGATGTCTTGATACTTCTTGCTGATATATGCATGATCAGATCTAATAATGAATAGATGGAACAGGTTCAAGGGGAGCATATGCTTCAAATAAAGCATTGTTGGCATTATGGTTAGAAGTATTTGGTGATTATGCTTATGTGGCTAAATGATACATCTTGCTACTTATTGTTGGTTGGTTAAGAGAGTGGTATTGCAAGTTACAAGTTTGGATGTTGTTGACAGATTCTTATGGTGCAGATCATATATGGTGTACGATAGTTGCTGATGACTATCATGCTCTTGTTTAGGTCTTTGGTCTAAATGTCATGTATATCTTTTAAAGACCCATGAGTCATATGATGTAATTTGTAACCCCACTTTTCATGGGAAGGATGATGTAATAATGTCTATTTCAGTCATGTATAAACATTTGGTATATCCCCACTTGGTTGGGTGGATGAGTCAAAATGGTGTATCCCCACTTGGTTGGGAGATTGATGTATGTATGAGTCATTGGTGATAGGAAGGTCAAAATCACTCAGATGAGTGGTAGAGTCATGTTATTCTTTTGAAAAATATTTTTGCAGACTCTGCATGTGCTCAGGAGGAGCAAGGATGATTGGTACATCTTAGTATGTACAAAGGGGGAGTTCAATCAGAGAATTCAACATGTGCTCAGGGGGAGCATGGACAGTTTAGTGCATCTCAACATGTACAAAGGGGGAGCTCAATGAGAGAGTTCAGCATGTACTCAGGGGGAGTATGGACAGCATAATGTATATCAAAGGGAGAGAATATCCTAGTCCGTCCTTTGCCCTTGACGTCAAAGGGGGAGAGTGACTTGGTGTAGTTTTTGCCATCAAGACCAAAGGGGGAGATTGTTGGCATTATGATACAAGTGTTTTCCTTGATGGAAACTCACTCAGATGATAGATCATAGTGAAGCAGGTCAATAGCAAAGATTTAATGATCAGAGAGAGGTATACGTAGGTTCACCTTGACAAAGGAGCATATACACATGGGTTAACAGGCCAAAAGGAGCATATAATGTACACACATAGTTTCATAGAAGGAAAAGTGCTTACATGTTGGAAAACTAAGTTTTGGTCTGAGGTATTTGGTCCATGGTATTGGTCAAAGGTATCTGGTCTGAGGTATTGACCCCAAGTATTTGGTCCAAGGTTTTAGTCCTAAGTGGTTTTGGACCATGGTATTGAGAAAGGCCTAACACTATAAAAGGAGGAGAAGATCATTAGGCCAAGTGTGCAAGTATTGAATATCTGATGAAGTGGGAGATCCAATATGTAGGTTATGGGTTTGTAATGCTTTGCTTGATTTGAACCAAGGATGCACCTATGTGGATGATGATGAATGATGGATCGAGACCTTAAGGGTTGTAATGTATTATAATTATGTGGTTTGATCATTGATAGACTAATCTGAACTACTGACACATGTTTGTTCTATAAAAGTTATGATCTAGGTATGATTAATGTCTGGAATAGTTGCAAATTTATGAGTTAATATTTGCAGATCTGTACGTGGGTTCGCTTTGGTAAAAGCACATATACACGCTGGTTCAGTTCATCAAAGTAACGTATACATTATGAAATATAATATCTGAATTTGAAGATGGTTTTGGTGGTTGTTGTAGAGTTCTGGGTTCTACTCTGTGTTCTGGTAACTGTGTTTCGATGACAGGTCTTTAGTGATTCAGTTGTGGGTGATTCAGAGATTGATTGGTTAATGCAATAGTTGTGTTGTAGTGGTGATTGATTATGAGCTTCAATGTTGTTGATGGGTCCAGTATGAAAATTGGATGAAACGTGGCCTTCAGATTATGATGTTGTATTCCAGGAGTATCTAGTCTGAAAATTTATGAAACGTGGTCCCTAGAGGAAGAGTGAAGGTTGGAACCTTTAGTAGGCCGGTGCCTACGTACTGGTAAACATATCGGCAAGTACAAGAGCTAGGGGATTGTAGCTCCCTTCCAGTAGTAGCTGGAAAATGAGAGAGGGTGGTAGCCTTCTGTAGGACGGCGCCTACATACTAGTAAATATATTGGCTAGTACAACAGCCAGGGGGTTGTAGCTCCTTTCCAGTAGTAGTTGGAGAAAGAGAGAAGGTTGTAGCCTTGTGCTGGAGGGTGCCTGTGTACTTGTATGAGTCTGCGCTAGTACAAGATTGTAAATAGGTTTTTCTTATATTAAAGGAAGATGGCAGCAGGTGGGTTTTGTCCCGCATTGGGTTTCCACCTTATATCATGGTGTTCATGTGTTTTTCTTATGTGTGATGATCTATTCTATTTTTACTACACCTGGTTACTATTTATATGGTTAATGAAGTTCTGATGCACTGATTAAAGATCAACATATGATGAATTAACTGAATCATTAGTTTGTTGGATATAGGCTAGTTGCATTAAACACAGTTGTGTGTACACGCGAGTTTGTTGGGTCCCTATAATACTAGTGATTACCCCATTACTATTGTAGTTATACCCCTTATTTATATTTTTGTGCCCCTATTACCCCCATATTGTTATTTCTGTGCCCCATAGAATCCCTCTATTGTTATTTTTGTGGCTTTATATTATTATTGTTAGGTCGGCTGGATTATATTGTGACTCCTTAGACTCCTATATATAGAAAGGAGGTTTTGTCATTTGAATCATCCAAGAATTGTTCATTTATGTAATGTAAAGGAGGTTTCCCCCTCGAAGAGGCTGAATTCTAAGGCGTTGATCTATCTTTTCTATCTTTTCTTGAGCTGGTTTCATAACATTTGGTATCAGAGCTTTGGATTCTAGGGTTTCGCTGCTCCAAACAGGTCATCGTGGAATTTTAGCTATAACTTTTTTTTTGTGACGTTTCAGAAGTCGCAAAAAAAACCCATTTGAGAAGAAATCGCGCTGAACCTTGGGTCCAAATTTCAAAGTTTTCGCGCTATATTTGCGGAGATATGATCTGAGGAAGTTGGTCTTTTTGCAGACTCCTGAATTACATTCAAAATAGGTGACCTGGGGAAAATCGTCATAACTTTCTCTCTGAGGATTGGATTGAAATTTCGTAAGAAGGTACAAAAGAGGACAGACTGTAGTTTTGTATATGTGTGTTTCAGATCCGAAGGTTGAAACAGTGACTTGTGGCACGTCGTACAAGTTCTCTCTACTGAACTAGTCTAAAAGCAAGTCACTGTGGGAGATTTCGCATAACTCTTCCTTGGAGAATCCAATTTGGGTCAGACTTGTAGCATTGGAAAGAGGACGTAGAAGGCTACTATAGGTTGCAATTTCAGAACTAGATGATTCGAAATTACAGAGATACATCAGATTCAATATCATGCTTCTACAAAGTGAAAAAAGGTGTGTAGTTTTTTTTAAATTTTTGCGTAAGCTTGGTTTGAAGGAATTCAAAGGGCATATTAAAGCATTATTATCGGTAACTGATGCCCTGAGGAAAGAAAATGCAAACACCTAGTAAGGAACCTGAAAGCTCTAGCATGACTCATGAAGAAGAGGAAGAAATGCTACATGATATATCAAAATTACAAGAACAAGTGCAACAAATGTCACGCTCACAAAAGCTAACAGAAGCTAAGATAAATGGCGTGGAATCTAAGATAAAGGGCATGGAAGCTAAGATGGATGATTCAAACACAAATTTGAAGAGATACATGGTAGATTTGAAGACAGATTTGAAGACAGACATGGACGAATTGAAGATAAATATGAATAAGTTGCTACAAGAAATGGGCACTAAGGATGAAAGGGTACTAAAGGAAACTCATGATGAGAATAAAAGAAATGTTAATCATGATTCCATAGATGCTAATGTTGGATCGAAGACTCACCATATTCCAAAAATCGATATGAGGAAGTTTGATGGCAAGGATCCCGCCACATGGATATTACAGATGGAGCAATTCTTCGATCTCAATAATGTGCAAAACACACAAAAGGTACGTATGGCAACTGTATATTTGGAACCAAATCAGTTTGTATGGTATCAATGGCTTTGCTCTCGTAAACAATTTATCACTTGGGCAATTTTTACGGAAGAATTGATAGCACATTATGAGGATACAAAAAGCAACACTTTTTTTAGCCAATTGATAAGTCTCAAACAAAAGGGTTCAATAATGGAGCACATTGAGGAGTTCCAAAAATTATACATAAGGGTAAAAGATATTCCAGAGGAGCATAGGGTTGATGTGTTCATAGGGTCTTTAAAGGATAATATCCAACATGATGTTCGCCTTTGGGAACCTGATTCATTAGAGAAGGCATTCAGGTTAGCAAGAAAAATGGAAAGCAAAATTATGGCAACCAGGAAGCATACCACTCACAACTATAAAGATGGAAGTGTTGTTGCCCCTAGTCTTCCACAACCTATAAGGTTGACACCACAACAATTGGAAGAAAAAAGAGCAAAAGGGCTTTGTTACAGTTGTGATAGCAAATACACTAAAGGTCATAAGTGTGCTGAGAAGAAATTATTCTACATAGATTGTGAAGAGGAAGAAGAAAAGGAGCAAGAAAGGTCAAAAGAAGAGGATATACTCCAGGAACAAAGCCTAGATGAAGAACAAATAAATCCGACCATATCTTGTAATGCATTGGCGGGAATTACCACTCCTCAAACCATCAAGATAGAAGGACAAATCAAGAAGAAAAAGGTAATAGTGTTGATTGATTCAGGAAGCACCCACAATTTTATTCATTGTAGGGTAGCAAAAGAATTGAATTGCTTCCTATATCCAGCACCAGAGTGTCAAGTGATGATTGCAAATGGAGGAACAATAAATTGCTCTGGAAAGTGCCATAATATCAAGCTATCCATGGGAGAATATGTATTGACTAGCCCAATGCTTTCCATTCCAATGGGAGGTGTTGATGTTGTACTAGGAGTCCAATGGCTACAATCCTTGGGTACAATAGCTTTTAATTTTCAAGAACTTTTCATCAAATTTTCTACGGAAGGAAAGGAAGTTGAATTAAGGGGTATTGCAGGGAAACCAAGAAAGATAATCAGCTCTAATGGTATGACAAAGCTTCTAAAAAAGGAGCAAAGAGGTGTAATTGCACAATTATGTTCGCTAGATGTTTCCACATCGAAATCATCTATTTCTCCAGATCTCCAAAAAGTCCTGGACAATCATTCCAAGGTATTTGAGACTCCCAAAGGTCTCCCACCTATGCGTGATCATGATCATGCTATTCATCTGATTCCAGGAAGTGTTCCTCCAAACATCAGGCCGTACAGATATCCCTATGTCCAAAAAAGTGAAATTGAACGTATGGTTGCAGAAATGCTAGAGGCTGGTATAATTCAACCGAGTCAAAGTTCTTTCTCTGCTCCAGTAGTATTGGTGCACAAGAAGGATGGATCATGGCGCATGTGTCTGGATTATAGGGAGCTCAACAAGCTCACTATTAAAGATAAGTTCCCCATTCCTGTCATTGATGAATTACTGGATGAATTGCATGGATCAATTTACTTCACCAAGTTGGATCTTCGTTCGGGATATCATCAAATCAGAATGAAGATTGAAGACATTCCAAAAATAGCATTTAGAACTCATGAGGGTCATTATGAATTTTTGGTCATGCCTTTTGGCCTTACCAATGCACCTTCAACATTTCAAGGTTTGATGAATTCAATTTTCAAACCATTCCTTAGAAAATTTGTGTTAGTATTTTTTGATGATATACTAATCTACAGCAAGTCTTGGAAGGATCATGTTGAACATGTTGACAGGGTGCTACAACTATTGGAGGAGAAACAATTATATGCAAAAAGATCCAAATGTTTCTTTGGAGTCCAGGAGGTGGAATATTTGGGTCATATTGTATCTCATGAAGGAGTTAAGGTAGACCCTAGCAAAATTAAAGCCATTAAGGAATGGAAAATCCCCACATCCATAAAGCATCTGCAGGATTTCTTGGGTTGACAGGGTATTATCGCAAGTTTGTTAAGAATTATGGGAGAATAGCAGCACCTCTAACAACATTATTGAAGAAAGATGCATTTTCATGGACTCCGGAAGCAACAAAGGCCTTTGAACATCTTAAAGAGGCAATGTGCCAAGCACCGGTCTTAGCTACACCGGACTTCACAAAAACCTTTATTGTGGAATGTGATGCTTCAGGAAATGGAATTGGTGCTGTTCTAATGCAAGATGAAAGACCCATTGCTTTTGAAAGTCGTCCAATCAAGGGAAAGTTTTTAAGCAAAGCTATTTATGAGAAGGAAATGTTGGCAATACTCCATGCACTTAAGAAATGGCGACCCTACCTAATGGGAAGACACTTCAAGGTAAAAACGGATCATGATAGCCTTAAATACTTTTTAGAACAAAGATTATCCTCTGAAGAGCAACAAAAGTGGGTCACAAAGATGTTGGGTTATGACTTTGAAATCATCTACAAAAAAGGGAAGCAAAATGTGGTGGCAGATGCACTCTCAAGAAAGGATGAGGATGTGGAAGCATTGTTGTGTGCCATTTCTATTATCCAACCAGATTGGATAAATGAAGCAAGGGAGGAATGGAAGAATGACGAAGAAGTGTGGGCACTTATTCGAAAGCTACAACAAGATTCCAGTACGTCTGATACATTTAGCTGGCAAAATGATTTGTTATGGTACAAAGATCGCTTATACCTCTGTAAGAATTCCCAGCTAAAACAAAAGATTCTTATGGAATTGCACACTTCTCCCTTAGGAGGGCACTCAGGATTTTTAAAAACTTACCACAGGGTTAAGAAGGAATTTTTTTGGGATGGCCTTAAATCAGATATTCAAAAGTTTGTGGCGGAATGTTTGGTTTGCCAACAAAATAAAGTTGAAACAATTAAGACACCGGGTCTATTACAACCTTTATCCATTCCAAGCCAACGTTGGGAGGAGGTTTCAATGGATTTTATCACAGGTTTACCCAAGTCTGAGGGAAAGAGTGTCATCATGGTGGTAGTTGACAGACTTACCAAGTATGCACACTTTTGTGCATTATCACATCCATTTAAAGCCAGTACAGTTTCTACTGCATTTATGGAAACAATTCAAAAGCTACATGGAAACCCAAAGATTATTGTAAGTGACAGAGATCCCATTTTCACTGGAAATTTTTGGACAGAATTATTTTCTTGTCTTGGTACTCAGTTAGCTCATAGCTCATCTTATCATCCTCAATCTGATGGGCAAACTGAGATAGTAAACAAATGTTTGGAAGGATATCTTCGTTGCTTTGTATCTGATAAACAGACACAATGGGTCAAATGGTTGCCTCTGGCTGAATGGTGGTATAACACTTCCTTCCATACAAGCAACAAAAATGACCCCATTTATGGCACTTTATGGGTATCAACCACCATCCATCACATCATATTTAAGAGAAAATTCTAAGGTTCAGGCAGTGGAACATCACATCGAACATCAACAACAAGTCCTCCAACTCTTAAAGGATAACCTCGTGTTGGCACAAAATAGAATGAAACAACAGGCAGATCAACATCGCAGTGAAAGAAGTTTTGATGTAGGTGATTGGGTATTCCTACGGCTACAACCATATAAGCAAATGTCCCTAAAGCAAGCTAAGAAGGATAATAAATTATCACCAAAGTATTATGGTCCGTACAAGGTGTTGCAAAAGATTGGTACTATGGCATACAAATTGGAGCTTCCTGCAGCTTCTCGATTGCACCCAGTTTTCCATGTTTCATGTTTAAAGAAGGTTATAGGTGACAAGCTCCCAGTTCAAACAATATTGCCAAAACTGGACGAGGAAGGAAAAATTATATTGGAACCGGAAGCAGTCACAGAAACAAGAACTCGACAGCTACGAAATCGATCAATTTCAGAGTATCTTATCAAGTGGAAGAACTTATCTGCTGAAGATTCCACATGGGAGGATGAGAATTTTATGCAGAAGTATCCAGAACTACTCAAGCGTTGAGGACAACACTTTTTTGAAGGAGAGGGGCATGTTGGGTCCCTATAATACTAGTGATTACCCCATTACTATTATAGTTATACCCCTTATTTATATTGTTGTGCCCCTATTACCCCCATATTGTTATTTCTGTGCCCCATAGAATCCCTCTATTGTTATTTTTGTGGCTTTATATTATTATTGTTAGGTCGGCTGGATTATATTGTGACTCCTTAGACTCCTATATATAGAAAGGAGGTTTTGTCATTTGAATCATCCAAGAATTGTTCATTTATGTAATGTAAAGGAGGTTGCCCCCTCGAAGAGGCTGAATTCTAAGGCGTTGATCTATCTTTTCTATCTTTTCTTGAGCTGGTTTCATAACAGAGTTCCCTTAATTGAAGTAGTGTATATGAATCTGATTATGGAAATGAAAAATTTATCGATTTGCTAATACTGATTCACCCCCCTTAGTATTATTTCCAACAGATTCCAATAGGAAAGAGAGAGGAAAAGTGTATAAGTCCACTAGCTAGTGAAAGATTCCAATGCTAATGGTAAAATACCTTAATAATTAAATATAAGTTTAGTATATGTGTTGCATTTCTGGTGTCTATGTGTTGCATTTTTGGTACCTTTATGTGGTGCATTTCACATGGTATTCAAACATTTATGATCATTCGATGTCCAAGACTTATATCCATTTCACTTGAATGAATTAACTTATCTATGTGAAGTCATTTTTGTCTTTGTTTGATCCCTGTTGACTCAATCATAAAATATAAGCTCCTTGGGACCTCTTGATCAACTCAGATCATTATTAAAGTGTTTATTCTCTAATTTTCATTGTTGGTGTAGTGTTTATCTGTCATTAGTTATAGTTCAAATTTACATTATGGTTCCCACTTATTTGTTTTTTTATGTATCTTAATGTCTTGCTTTCAACTATTTCCTATATAGTAGATACATGCTTGTGAGAAACAACAACTCTTATAATTTTGCCTAACTCATTGAGTTTAGGGCTTGATCCATGTCACACAAAATTCTTCTTTTGTTAATAGATCTGGTACCTTTGGACACTGTAGATATGATATACCTATAGCCTTCCATTGGAATTTCAATCCTCAAGATAGGGCTTTCAGTAATTAGAAAAGTAACTTCAATAATTTCCCAAAGACTGTGGATTTTATTCTTCTTTGATGTACCACAACTTGTAGGAGCTTGGGGTTGTTATTAGCCTTAGTGATGACTTATATATATATATATATATATATATATATATATATATATATCATAATTTCATGAAAATGATTGTGACCCTCTTACGGTTATTGTAGGTTTGGATTAGACCTTCCAAGTAGGCTTAAAATGCATCTATACAATTCAGTGTTATTTCCTTTTCAAGTGAATTTCTTGTTGGATGTTAGGACTTAATTCTTTTCCACAAAATATATCTTAAACTTGTGATATGGTTACCCTTTTAAGATTTCACAAAACCTTACTATTTTCAGATGATTTCAAGACACTTAGACAATGCACAGAATTTCAGTCTCTTTTTCAAGATACTTAGCCTTGAATGGGCTTGTCACTTAGTTTCTTAGACACTTGAAAAGGTGACACGAATACTCCTTCAAAATTTTCAGATTTATAGCCTAGGTTTGCCACCTGATTTCAGAGGTAAAGTGGCCCATAAATATTCTTCAAGCTTGGATCTCAAGGCTGATGTATATATATTTCCTTTTGGATAGGCTTGAAACCCTTAGTCTTCTAAAAAATAGTGATCCTTTTTCTGCCTATTCCACTGACCTTAGCTCTGATACCATGTTGAGAAATCCTTAGGGAAGCATTAGGTTATTTGTTAACTTGATTTCTCTTTACATGACAATTCTTATTCCTTGTCAGATAGTTCAAAATATAAACCACTATCTTCATCAAATTTGGAATCGAAGGTGAGGAACTTGTTTTAAAAATAAAACAATATTTCTTTCCTTGAATCTATCATGGTGATAAATGAAACTAAAGGAAGAGTTTCTCATTCCGGGAAAACCCTCAAATTTTATCATCTTACCCAATTCTTCTTGGCCATCGAAGAAACTTCCCTTGCTATACGTCTACATTTTCCTTTCATGGTATTGTAAGGTAATGTGAAGGCCTCTTCCTTTCTTTCACACTACATTTCATGGTTTTCCATAAATCTATCATGGTGATTTCTTGTGTAGGAAATGATCAAGCCAAGGTTATTTTTTAATTCTACAATTTATTATTTATCATTTCTTTGTCATCTTCAAACAAAGAGTTGGAAATAGTAGCAGTAGCATCATCTTCTTCAAAAGTGAATCTAGGATATTTTCCCTTCAAATATAGGCTAGAAACTACTTCAATATTGGTTTCATCCTCTTTAAGAGTTGGTCCTAGACCCTATTCAATTAGCCTTTTTTAATCCAAAAAATTCCTGACCTATAGAATAATGGGAAGGAATTGTTTGAGAACACGATCTCAACATGTGCAGAATACTTGAATAAAATTTGCAAAATATTAAAACATTTCCTTTCCAAGGCTATTGAACAAATTATTTTCATTTCCCTTTATACTTATTGCAAAAAAAAATCATTCAAGTATCTTCAGCAAAGAGTCTGTCATTGTTGCTAAAGTCCGTAAATGCAAAGAGACACTGTGACTCGATCACTTTATGCATGGACTCTTGGAAATTTCCTCTACATCTTCCTGGGATTTTCATGAGGAAATCCTTAGGTCTTTGAGAAATCAAACAGAGCATACCATTTTCGTATCCGTGGGAGAATTCCATGTTAGAAGAAAATAATGAATGATCAATCATTACCCAATCAGGATCAATAATAAATTCAAGGTGTACAATAAGGGGCTTTAATGGAAGACAATCCTTCATCCTCTAGAACCAACTATGAATTGATAAAATCACTTAATACTTTAGCCAAGGAAGCATAAGGAAAATCAAAGCATGGTATCAATTACACACCAAGTCAACAAAGGAAGATAAGGAGAAACCCTAAGCTTCTCCATTCCATGTGAAATTGTATATCCCGCAATGGATCAATTTGAAAGGCTTGTAAAGAACTTTAGAATTCCACCATTAATATTTATGCACCAAAATAAAACCAGGTAATATGAGCTTCAAAAATTGATACATTCACCACAAAGAAAGAAGCCTTAACATTGTATATGCTCCAAGAAAGATATATTGATTGGGATCCAAAAAGAGAGAACATTGAAGTACCTACCCTATGTTCAAATGAAAAGGTGCATCTCATCATATAAATGAATCAACTCTTCCTTTCATAATAAAACTCAATTTTTCATGTGATTTGTTAGATCCAGCATAGGAAAGATAACTAAATAATTGTAAAAAAGGAGCAAAAAAAGTGGTCAAGCCACATTTGCAATGAATAGGATGAAGTAAATGAGAAGTCATCTCCTCCAAATAAGGGTTAATGATGCTCATATAGGCTCCCAATTCTCTCCAACATGTGTATATTCTCCATGAATTTCTCTAAGTTTCAAACTGATACTCCCAAGATACCTCCAAAGTGGTTAGATGTGCTTCCAAGGTCAAAAAATTACTCTGTAAAAATAAAGACCTACGAAAAAGTACGGAAGGAAGGTGGCAGAAGCTGGCATGGAAGCGGAGGATGACATGAGGTGGGTGAGTTGGCTCGCTTGGTACACACTCACCTCTCATCACGAATGGTTTCAACAAAAACCCTTTTCCACCCTAGGGGGCTTCTGCGTTGGTATGCAATTTTCCCTTAAGTGGTAGCGGGGAAGATCTAAGTCGTAGATTTCCAAAACAATTATTTCAGAAGACCAGATCCTAGGGGATTCCCCCCACATAAACTTCGATTTATTTGTACCGTGGAGTTTGGATAGGACACAACTCAATCCAAAATCACGATGATTCACTTGAAACATACACACTTTTTAATCCTCCCCCAGTGTGGGGTGGCCCACCCTTCAATTTATTCGTATAACAATGCTCCACTTTATAGGCCTTGAATGTTAGGCTACTTCGAATATATAGTATAAAAAATTTGTGAAGGATTTTAATCATACTTTGGTTATATGATCCATTATACAACTCTTATATATATATATATATATATATATATATATATTTGAAAGACAAAATAAAAAGTGGCTATAACACATCCCATGAATGGATCGACACTATTAGATCACAATTGCACTTTGTTATCACATGGAAATATTTCATTAAAATCATCTCTCGTCGGGTCCTAAAATTTGAAGTTTATCAAATTTAATTCATGTTACCTTTTGATTTGGCAATGCTCATTGTAGCGATATAAGTATAGTGAACTACTAAATCAAAATGAATCCAATGACCAATACAACAAAGACATAGATGAACAACTCCCCAACCAATCAGTCCTCAGATCAAGTTTTTTTTTTTTTAATGCTATGGCATGCATTAGATATTCGACGTTAAGTTAAAATGTTGACTATCTGATGCCATTATAATGGAACAGACCATTGGATATCCGACTTTGTACCGAAAAACAAATGAGTTGGTTCCATAACACTCTCATCGCATTAAACTATTACAATGTCTCTTATCTAATGCCACATTGTCATACATCTAAATCCATTCCCACAGAAAAAAACCATCAGATGTATTCGGAATGGAATAATATAGCATCAAATATCTAATTTCCAAGCATCATATGTTTGGTATTTATGGTAGTGGATATCTGATGTTTAGTTATTGCTTAAAATTATTGTAACGTCAATTATCTGATGTTACACTATCGGATATTTGACTCCATACCGATGGAACAAATCATTGAATCTCGTTTGACTGGAATAATATGGGAACATATATCTGATGTTCAAGTGTCAGTTGTTTTGGCCTCTAATATGGGGTCAGATATCTCACATTTAACCCATCGTAAATCTGACATATGTTGGTGTCGCAAATCTGACCACAAAGCATTAGACGATCAAAGACATTTTTGGCCAACTTTTTCATCAGATATTTGACGTTTCGTCCCATCGAATATTTGGCGCTAAAAAAGTGTCGACTATTTTACACAATCCTATCGATGAAAATTATATCTCTAATGGGTCGGATATACGATGAATATGAGTCGAATAATCGATGAATATACATCGTATTTTCATCCCATTTGTACTAGTGCTCATATTGGGTCTTTCACGAGGATTTTGTGTATGTTCATGCATCAAGGTGGATTCCTCAATCCTTGACACCACTAGTCTCAGTATAGTGCATGACATGTGAGAGGATAGTGACATTCTTCATCGCACCTAGTTCTTCCCCTCGTAGTCACTGGATGCTTGAAGGGAAAGTGGCATGGCACCTTGGAACTTTCAAGTGAAGTTCTTTAAGGGAATGCCTAACTTCGCACCCTTGGTATCAAGAAGAAACTGATTGGTGTGGAACCCTTGGAACTTGAAAGGGAAGTTCTTGAAGGGAAAGCCTAACTTGGCACCCTTATCAATAAGAAACTAGTGAAATACAACTAAGATAAGGTAATCATACTAATTCACAGAATGAAGTGAGTGATATTTTAGAACCAAGTTAACTAAATCAAGAGTAAACGTTCGGCTAGAGGGAGAATAGGAAGAAATAAAATATTGGACCAATTAAGAACTCTACCCTTCCCACATTTGGAAAA
Organism: Pinus tabuliformis; assembly: GCA_031772625.1. NCBI lineage: Eukaryota > Viridiplantae > Streptophyta > Pinopsida > Pinales > Pinaceae > Pinus > Pinus tabuliformis. Next base: position 161,126,517 of record CM062813.1, read on the forward strand.
TCTTAGGTAGATAATGTACATCTAAAGTAACTCCAAAGTATGTAAGGTTTTAATAAGCAAAGGGTGGAAAGGGACATAGAGTTGATTAGAAACATTAAGCCTATAATAGTTTAACCTCATTAAGAAAATAGGGTGATGAATGTAATTAAAAAATAATAAATTAAACTAGAGAAATTAGTTTCATGCGAGAACCTCTATGTGGCAAGCTCCAAAGCAAGGATCTCCATCTAAGAGTCAAATTGAGTTAAACTAGAATGTATTTGGGGGACCAAATCTGAGACCTAATAGTTTACTTCACAATTTAAGTAGTAGAAAAGGGGGATCAAGATAGAATTAGGAGAATAAATAAGGATTCATGTTGGGGTGAGGAAAAATATTATTTTGAATAACAATTTAAGTATATAATTTAGGAGAGACTTCATGAGAAGATGACACATGGGTCAGTGAATAATTAAACTTTTAAATAAAAAATAGTTATTTTTGCATGAATTTCCAATTGTCACCTATGAAGCCTCCTATAAAACAAGGAGAAAGTTATGGGAGAAGGGAATTTTTTTCCCTATTGTTGGATGAATTAGATAATGCTATTATATGTGACTACGAATCCTATAGTGGGTTTGGTGAGGTGGAGTTAATAAGAGAGGGATCTCTTGAGCTAGGATTACTCACCTCCATCATCTTGTATTCTTCCTCTAATTATAGCCCCATTGCAATTCGGGAATCCATGGGGAAGAAGAGTACCCAAGGAGTAGGTTGGGATGTCAAAAGGTGAGTCAACAACATTTAGTTGGGATGCATCATCCTTCATGCATGTATGTGAACAAAAACCATGGAGCACAAGCAGCAACAAAGTTGAGTTCAAATCTCCATTCTTTGGCGAATGGTACTTCATGAAGTAATATAGTTATATTACATGATTTTTGTTGTATTTATATTGACTAGATTGTAAAAGTGAATGTTATGATGGTTGAATTTCAAAGTTATGGTCTTTTTACGTGTGTATCTTAAAATATGTGATTTCAATCAGGATTTATTTTAAGTAATATGTTACTTTCATAAATGTTGTGGTTAACGAGTGACTAGTTTAAAAGGTAATTCCTAATTTATTTTTATTTACAATATTGTATCTTAAATTGCATCACTTAGTACTTAGTTAAATATGATCCAGGTTCCTATATCTAGAACGTGTTGCCGTTATCTTAAGTTTTGATTGTACAAAAAAAAAATGGCATCATAGGGAAGGCCCTACAAAAAATATCATCTTGATAGAGAAAATAAAGGAGAGGGATGATAAATAATATCTTCATCTACACTAATCCACATATCTTCCCCTAACTTCACTTTCCTACCATTTTCAATATGGCATACAATCCAATTGTCTATCATAGGAAAAGCATAGATAAGGGGTTTCCAAACAATGGACTCTTTAAATGAGTATTTGGGCTACCTTAATAGATGCTTGTTAGTCTAATTTTGTAAACATTTAAATTTCAAAATGTGATTCCATAAAGAGGTGTTGTGCTTAAAGTTTCATAAGCTTCAGGTAGTTAGACACTTGCTAAAATTATTTTTTTTATCCCCCACCCACCTCAATTATTTGGGGGAATTTCCCCAATAAATTCACTAAAGGAATACCATTAGCTCGATGAAAGCTAGCCAACAATAAATGAAAAATAATTTTCATGATTTAAAATAAGATACATTTTTTCACTAAAGAAAATGACATACAATACACGAGGATTCTTCCATGAATGGGCTTGAAATGAATTACATCCCTCCTCTTAATAGGATTTAATTGACCCATAGTGAAAATCAAGCTTCAATTTTGTTATAAAGCCACAATCACTCAACAAATTTATGATGATATAACTTTAAGAAAAATACCAAATGCTTAAAACCTTCATCAAAATCCTTAAGTAAAAATAGGCTCAACTTGACAAAGGAGAAAATTAGGTAGAGAATGGGAGATGAGGTAGGATTTATTAATATTCACCTCCATAATTGCTTCTTTGAAAAAATAAATCTAGAGCAATTTTCATAGAGGATATGTCTCGTTATCACTCAGAAATATCCTCTTTGTTGTGAAAAATGAATTCCAAAGGTAACCTTTTCAAACCAATATTGTAGATTGAAGGCTAGCCCCTTCAATCCAAAGAGGGATCTCTCTAAAATCCTAATCACTAAATTTAACAATTGACTATACATTCACACAATTGCTAGAACTTTAGTTGAGTTGTGTTGAGGTAGGGTTTGCTTGGGAATGAGGGAGAGAGTACATTCGGAAATGGGGTCAACAAGATAGGGTTTATGGCAACTTACCAAGATATTAGATGTCTGATCAGGATTGAAAAATGAAAGGTATATGGCACATCCAATACATTTCAAATTATCATTGTAGCTAAAAGAGGAAAATAGAAAAAGGAGTCCACTACAGTAGGGCATATGAAATGAATCCTAAAGTAGATTTAGAATATAGGAGTGAAAATATTTGAATCTATGAGACAGAGAATCAAAAATAAGGATGAATTCTATAACATTTATTATCACTCAAATATCATAAGGCAATACATTCAAATGATATTAAAAAGGGAAAAACACTGAAACATGTAGAGAATACAGACTTAGAGATACCATCACATGAATCTTTGTGTCAATGATAAAATCTTCTGATCTTGGAAAATTGTAAATTAATAAAGCTTTCAAAAGACACAGACAATAATTATCTTTTCATCAAAATCCCACCTTTTTTCCCCTTTTCTGATGCATTACATAGGAAAATTACATAAAGTTTCAGATCCACAATTTGTGGAAAGTATTAATTAATATAATCCTTAAGATTAAAAAAAATGGATCTGAAACCCTCTTCATTATTGTTTGAAATAATAAAGGAGGAGGTAATATTCTATCCATGTGTCGAATTGATGAGGTGGCCTTCAGCGGTTGAATTGACATTTTTATAGGAAACAAAATTTCAAAAAATATGGGAAAATATGCCTCAAAGATACATCATAATCTCTCAAACTATGAAATATTTTAGAAAACTGAGTGATTTTTTTTATCTGGTCTATTCCCTCAAAAAACCTCTTTTGGTTTTCCAAAATCCATCTCCATCTATTCGGAAATTGATTTTGAAAACAATGACTAAAACAAGAAAAAATAAAATTACAAAAAATGAAAAATATGTCTTAAAGATTCCACTGTAACTTCCAAACCATGATGTTTGGGTAAAATATGAAAGTTTTATTTGAAATCATCCCATTACCAAAAACAACCTATTTTTATTTTTAAAATTCCTTTTCAATTGTTTGGAGATTTTGTTTGAAGGCAGTGACTAAAATAGGGAAAAACAGAGTGTTGCCATGTCTCCTTCTTGTTGACTATTTGACCAAAACCATAGGAGCCTAATGTGTCTGCTTGCAATCCACAAAAACCTTGATGATATATGATTTTATTTTTCATATTCTTGTACCGCTTTGCACTGCCTTTTTCTTATTTCTTTCATAAACCCTAATTTATGTCTCTCTAACAAGGTTTTTTGGGTTTGTTGGAAATAACCTTTTTACAAAAATATGCAATTAAGGTTTAGTTTTAAAACCTTCTATAAGTATTGGAAATCCAAAAAAATGTCACATAAAGGCTTAATAAGGGTAAATCTTCTTGAAAATGGTTTTTCCACTTGAAAAGAAGTTTGGAAACTCATATTTTCAAATTTTGGTAGTGTGCTATGAAATATTTTCGTAGCACTAGATGTAGGCATTCAATAGGATGATTTCATTGAAAAATATTAGGGAAAGCTTATGGTTAGGATAGATAACTTGTTTTAACATATTCCTAGGCTTACATAGAAAACTACACAAAAAAAATCGATAGGCCGTTAAACCCCTTGCACATATGAATGAAAATCATAACCTGTGAACCTTTAGGAAAGGTACAAACTTAGTGCTAATAGCTAGCTCCAATAGGGATATTGTATCCATAGGTGGCAGTAAAGAACACACTAACCATGTGCCTCATCCATTGGGTGGCTCCCAACTCTTTCCCAAAACTTGTAATCTGATTCCTACTCTAAACTGAAACCATTATACACACTGAAAATCACAATTACACACTACAAACTCAAAAGTGAATGTTGAAACTGAAGTTGAAGACTGAAAAAACAAACTAAAACAAATGCTTTTCCGAAGAATCTTATTGAAAACTATTTCCTACTCTATCTTACTATCACCAATGTTTGAATCAAGTAATTACAAATTTCCAATGTAGCCAATCAAGCAGGTAGCTATCTGATTGATTTTTATCCTCATGGGCTTCCAACAAAAAGAAAAAAAATTAAAACAAATAACTGAAACTGAAATCTGAACATGGTATTGGAAAAATTGCGCAATTTGAGTCTACTTTCTAACTCCAAACAAGCTACAAAATTATCCTCAAAAAAATATAAATTGATATAGTTGTTTTTCCAAGTTTCGCCACTTTGGTATGAAACTCGTCCATCTACATTTTCTTTCTCGTACACCTTCATCTTATTGCTATCATAATGTTGCAAGAAAAAAAATTATGGATAGGAGAAGGTTGTTGCTTGCAACACTAATTTTGGATCATTTGTGTCAGAGAGGGATTCTTGAAACACTACAAAGGGAACAACCATGTCTTGTAGAATAGGAGTGACTAAGGATGCTTCTTCACATGCTTCAACAAGAACATCATCTTTACCTTCTAATTCTTTTGGCCTTTTGTTTTCAAGAAATGTGAGATCCTGAATACTTTCTACAATTTCCAAAGAATTTAAAACAATTTTCTCTTCTTATATGACTGAAATAGAAAATATCGATGAATCATCATAATCCCTCTCTTGGTCACTTATCACCTGAAAATCTTTATCATTTTTAAGAGAAGGAACATGCATATCAAACTCTAGATCCTCGTCTATTTTAGACAAAGAGGAATCTATTATTTGTTGTTGGGATGAAAATTCATTAAGGGTTTCTATGATTTCTTCATCCATAAGCTCCTAACCACCATATACATCTTCTAAGTATTGAACAAAGTCTTCACAATTTTCACAACATTTTTGAAATAGTAACAAAGAAGGATGAGACTCCCCATAATACTTAATGAATATTGTGTGGAAAGATTTAAGTGAGTATAAGCTACCTGGTTTTAAACCCTCATGCCATGATCTAGATTTGTCTACTAGGGTAGCCATAAACATATTCATTAAACAATCCTCATGAAACTTAATCCCAAGCTTATATATATTACTATGAAACTTAATCCCAAGCTTATATATATTACTATGAAACTTAATCATATGCAAAAATACATCATCTCCTTCCTGATCATTGAACTTTGGGAGATATGTTTTCTAGTCTATGCGGGGCAATCGGTTTGGAAAACCAGGAACATGTAAGCAGTTCATAGGAGCATACCTTATAGATCTGTAAGCCTCCATGGGAGCCATCTTTGTATTGTGGAGTCGCTAGTGACACTTTAAATTATGGATCTCATTGACAATGGAGTGTTAGGTGAATGATGTGCAACCTCTCTTATGTGTCTAAGTTTTGTCCACCATCAGGAATGAGATCTTTTTTTGGAAGATGAGTCACTCTACAGAGTATGTTCGTCAAGATGTTATCACTCATAAATATTCTCTTGGCTATGAAAGAGGAATTCCTAAGGTAAAATTTTCAAACCAAGCTTGTATATTGAAGGTTAGCTCGTTCAATCCAGAGAGGGATCTCTCTGATAGCCTAATCACTAAATTTAGCAATTAATTGTGTTAGGGTCCTATAATAATAGGATTGATAATTTGAATTGGCTATGGTTAGTCTTGTAATATTGTACATACTTTTTCTTTCTACAAAATCTTTTCCATATTAAAAATTAAAAATGTAAAGAGGGTATGTCCTAAAAGAATAATCAAAGGACAAAAAGAAAGAGAAAAAGATCAAAAAGTGAAAAATATGAACCCCAAAAAAGGAATAAAACAGATCATGAAAGTGTGCGAATTCAAATGCCACTACTTTTTTACTATGCCAAATAAGGTTCTGTGCAGCTTTTCAGAAATTCCACAATCCATGATCGTCAAATAGCTTAATCTTGATTCATCCATGCTTTAAATTTCATGTTGATAGATAGAGAATAAATATCTAGCCAAACTGTTTAACCTTGGCAGATCAGTAGTTAGGTAGAGAATAAAAATGATCTCATCAGTTTAATCTAAGCCATTGGAAGTTATAAGGGTAGAAGTAGATATCTTGCTTGTTAAAAGAAAAGGAAATAAAGGGCCAGGAAGCTCAAATGCACCCAATAAAATGAAGAAAAAATGTTAGGATAAATAAAGGGTAGATAGAAGAAAGGTTGCAAATGCACAATGTTGCTGAGTGAAAAGCACAGTTATCATGCTTAATCCTATGTTTCATGTGTAGGAGAATTTATGGGAAAGAAAAGATATTCACAAGCTGGTTTAACTAATTTCCCCTCATGTCTCTATACTCCCACATGCTTATTTTCTAATTTCTCCATTATCCATTTATCACTTGTAAATCCCCCTTTTCCCCTCATTTTGACCCTTACCCCTTGGTTTCACACATTTCCCTAGTAAATTACCCTTCAAAAATCACCCCCCTACCCAAAACCCCTTTTCCCTAGTGTGAAACCCATTCCCCATTGAAAATATTACCTTCTCCCCTTATTAATTTCCCTATTTCCCTTCAAAAACCCATAAAAACCCCCTCATCCTAAGTTTATCCCCCCGCAATATCTAATTATTTTCCCCACTTCATTTTTCACCGACAAACCCTTGTTAACCCACCAACCCTTGGTGCAGTTAAAAAACCCCCTCTACATAACCCAGGGTCCCACTTTAATTACCCACTACTTATATTAAATCCTAACCTTATTTACTAATTAATTACCATTATGTGTAATTAAACGTCGGGTCCAGCAAATCCCTCTCCCGAATACCTCCATGCATCTTAAACCACACAACAGCCATCCGATCTCCTACCCCCAGATCTGATGGTGCGTATCCATATCGCGCGAGTTCACTGTCCGACCTATAGCAGCCCGAGAGCATCCAAGATTCGTGGTTTTTCTTGGGCATTGTTTCACTACATGGCAGCACCAGGTGAGATCGCGTGCTCGTCAAAAATACCTCTTGCCCTCCAAAAGTGGTGTAATGACCCAGAAAACCACCTCCCCGCCCAAATCAAAAACTACCCACTGTTCATTTATATTTTTCACGATAAAATGTGACTGTTACCCGTTAAAAGGCCGAAAAAGCCCCAAATTTCTCTTTTCGCTCATTTTTCACTGCAATTGTTGCTCAAGCCATTTCTGACACCCTGAACTTGAAAACGACCAAATTGACCACCATTTGCCACTTGAAGAAGCTCTAGACACCCAATTCAAGCAACCACTTCACAGTTCAAGCCACCGTACCCTTTGCATTCACCACTGAACCCAGTTTGCAAGCTAGACCACCAAATTCCAGGCATTCTTGGGAAAAACCAAAACAGCCTTCTCAATTTGAAAATGCAATGTTTAATTGAATAGTTAATTAATTGAATTAATTAAACAAACCTTCTTGAATACTGAAGAAACGACTTATTTGTATACCCCAAACCCTCATTTTACAGTCTGTAATTATCCACTCATTGTACCGGAAACTCCTAAACCTCACTTCTAGAACCTCTACAAGCATAATTCAAATCTGTAAATCCAATTATGGCTTCCCAAACCTCTTTGGACGTGAGACCTCTGCAAACCTCTCACCTGGACATTGACCACCTTGCGTTAGCAGTCAAAGATTTCCAAATAAAGGACACAACCTCCCCTGCCTACCTTCTAGAGCTCCACTGCTGGAGTAAGGACAAGTTCCTAAACCAAAACGATGACATTCACCTTTGGGAGTCTAATTTTCCCAATTATTTATTCCCAGAAGTACACCCATTCCCAGACATCATCCATTTATATCATGCTTGCTACATTCCTAGCCAAAAAGTTGTTGTCACCCCTAACCAACAAGTGTTATTTACCATCACTGCAGAATCTATCAACCAAATGCTGCAGGTCTAACCAAGCCCTAATGAGACCCCACTGTCTATTCGAAACTTGTTGGACCTCTATGTCAAGTTAGACCTGCCCAAAATAACCCAATTTTTCCAAACTTTCATCATAGAGGACTGTCATACTCCCACAGATAGTCCCCCTTATTCTGTCACCATTTTTTTAGAGAGAGGCAGACAAATTATTACCATGCTCTCTTGCATCTTAGAATATACCATAGATGAGCATGTGGATGAGGTTTTCATGGCCTTTATTTCCATCTTTAGCCCAAACAAGCCTCTTGCTGTTATTTACAACTACGCTTAGTTCATTGCAGATAAGATGCATGAACAATTCACCAGATTACCTACTCAAGAGTCTTCAAGTACTCTTATGTATTATTTCATATGTTTTTGTATTATCAATTAGATAAATTCCCTATCAGCAACCAGAAGTTGGATACCAAGGGAAATCAAAGATTAGTTATTTATTGGACACCATTGATCCAAAAGTACTTGACTAAATTCACCTATAAGGACTTCATGGATTCATTTGTCCATCCAGTTATGAATATGCTGACCAGCAGCCTTCAGCCCAAAATCAGCCAAGAAATAAAAAGGGTGTTACAGTTGGCCAAGAACAACAAGGTGGGAGACTAGTATTTGTACCAGAACCACACAAATATTAGAATTTATGGATGCCAACTTGCCCCTTACAAACTGCCCAAATACCTCCCTATGAGGATATTTGCACTAGAATATTTTAGGCAGATCATCAATTCTTATGAAGTCAACTTCCTAGCAGCTAGGAAGAAAACCAAATTCAAAATGAAAAATCAATTGGGCCCTTTCATTTGTAATAACAGAGAAGTTGGACCAGAGGCAGATAAGATTCTGCAACAAATGAAATTCAAGAACAGCTTTATGTGTTAGTATGACCCTCGTGGAGTGATAAATAAGTTGAGGATCAAGGTCAAATTGGGACCTTTCATCCATCATTCTAGACCAGACATTGAGAGGTTTCCTAACCAATCAGAATGGTTGTAAAACACTCTAAGTGACATGGATAAGACTGTAGTGGATGTAGAAAATACATTGATTAATGTAGAGAGACAAATTGATGAAAGTTCTTTCATGCATGTTCCGGAACTAGGGGAACCAATGAATATTCCTCCTATTTTACAGACTCCTACAAATGAGGACAATAACCTAAAGAGAAACAGGGAGGAGGGTTCTAGTTCAACTATGGAAACCACATATGAGAAGTTTGAGATCAGGAAAAGGCCCAAGCTGAGTCATGTAATTGAACAGGAAGAAACCATTGAATTAGTGGAAATCAGTGACACTAATACAATCGTGGAAAGAAGCAAAGGCACAACTACTTCAGGAGAAACACACTAGCCTTCAACATCTAACACTCAACTAATTTAGATACAGCTCAGTGTTGAGGTTTCTTCTTTCACCAGGCCAGCAGATAAAGAAAAATATATCAAGGATAGGCATAAGGAAATCAAATTGAGAAATGAGAAGTTGAAGGTTGAAACCTATGCTCAATACTTCAAGCATACACCAGCAAATCAAAGCAGGTTGATGTCAGCTTTTGACATCAAAGCAGGAAAAATGCAGGTGTCCTTCATGCAACCAACTGTCCAGCAGCCAAAGACATTAGCTGACTATAGAAAAACAGACTTTAAGGTGTTGGCCAGGGATGTTCATCCCATTAACCAAATAGAATTCTACAAGCAGGTAGGAGAGATGATCTACACCACCTTAATAGGGAAGGCCATGGCTACACATAAGCTGTAAAGTTCATTAGATAACATTACAACTCAATACAAATTGGAAAAGCCCTGCTCACTAGCCAAGGACAACAAGATCAAGTCATTGGAGGACATGGTAATTGAGTTGGGACATGATCCAAATGACATCAAGGCTATTGAAAAGTTGATCAAGAAGAAGAATGAGGACATTGTAGCTCTCAAAAAACAAATAAAACTTCCTCATTCAGATCACCCACAGACAAAAGAGGTCCTGGAGAGCCAAACACATTAGGAGGAGATGATGGACCTGGTTCTACAATTGAATGATCAACTGAAGGAAATGGAAAAGGAGATAGATAACTTAACACAATTAAAACAAGCTAGTCTTGAGACTGCCCCTGCCACTGTTATCCCAATAGTTACTACTGCAATACCATCCACCTTTGCAGCATCATTAGCTCCTATAGCTCAAATGGATACAACGCTACTAGCTTCTACAGCATCTACATCAACAACAAGGTCAACAGGTGATGAGGCTAGTAAATTGGTCAAGCCAATGGAAGACATGTCCATTCAGACCACGGAAATGAACAAGCTCAAGGAAAATGTAACCAGTCTAGACACTGACTATAAGCTTACAAAGATTATGGGAAAGGAAGAAGTGTAGAAATAAACCAAGATGAATGAAAGAATAAAAAGCTTGGAGAAGGAATTGACTTTGAAGGAACCCCTTGGACAGGCTAAGGAACAATTATGGGCCAATATCATTGACTCTGACAATGATATTTGGCCATCCATTCAAGTAATTTTTGAACAAATTGACTTGGTGAAAGAGGCTACAGAAGCCATACAGAGAGTGAAAATAGAACTGGGAAACATGCTAGAGGAAGCCACAAGGATCATTCACTTCCTTAACTCCAAAAATAAGTATGAATTGTAGGAATTAGAGATACCTGATAGGACAGGTACAATACTAAAAGTAAAAAGGGTCCTCACCAAGAGGAATTTAATTCTAAAACTTGATGATAAGTGCCAAACCATGCAACTGGCTATAGACAGGTTCATGGTTAAATTTGAAGTTTTAAGGCAAAAGGGTCTGCCCAATCCCTTGGTAATAAATGATAAGTTAATGCCACAGGAGGACTACAATAGAAGAATTAGAGAAGTGGCCAGGGATCAAGTGAACACTTCATCTATGAAGGGGATGCCAACTGGTAAGGTCCTATACCAAACTTTTGAGAACTTGTTTTACCTCTAGCATGAGGTAAAACACCTTTTTGTGAATAATCCCACTTTTTCCAAGTAAATGGAGGCAGATGACATTTATAGGAAAATGATAAATATCCAATTACTAGATGTAGAAACATGGGAGAAACTGAATGACTCACTGTAGAAATACGCAATCAAAATGTAAAAATGTATAGTCATAATAAAAGGATAATGGCAGGCCAACCAGGTAAAAGAGTATCAGGTGAAAGTGTATCAGTTGCAAGGTCAGATTGAAAAGAACATCCAACGTGAAGACCAACAAAAAAGTAGAGATTAAAAGGAAAAATATCAGAGCTTAAAGACAGCACAACCTAATAAATAGGGACAGCAAACAACATTTCAATATCTGTCTCTATCTTCTTGCATGAAGATATTTCTTTCTCATAGATTAATTCCCAACACAGTTTGGGATATTTTGTAAATTATTTTTGAATAAATAATTCATAATTTGAAGTATCGAGGTGTGGATTTCTATACATTTGTAGAGTTATTTTGTTCATAAACCTAAGGGTTATTGTACCAATCTTTCAAGTCAACAGACTGGAGCAATTAATAAAGAGATTGCATTACAGGATTCATGTGTTGAGATATTACGGTGAAGTAATTTCTCTATCAAATTTGTTATTTTCTTATGTGTTTCACAAAATTAAATTTTATCTAAAGTTGAGTGAATTAACTGGAAATTTATCTCAAAATTTGTTTAAGTACACTCTGTTTTGAACAGTGGATCATTTCTATGTTCTCTTCTGATATTTGGATTTGAGAATCCTTAATTTCTCTCCCATCTCGGTTGACCTTTTTCATTTTCTTCATAATCCGACCTAAGGAACCCTTAATTTCTCCCTTGATCCGATTGAAAACCACTCCATCATCCAGCCTTTGAGATCTAAAGTAACCCAGCTACCTTACCCTGTAGACACTGTTTTAAGAACTTGATCCAGTCTTGCTTGCTTGACACTTGACCCCACATCCCATTGGTAAAAGACATCCCTCTATTCATCTAAGTGAGCCCACCACCAAATCCAAATCAAAACCCAAGTACAATCATAACTAGCCTAAAATAAATTAAATAAACAAAGTTAAATCATAAAGAGAGATCCCTCTTTGAGAATTAGGAAGGCTAGATCCTAATCTCCAAAGTTGGTTTGTGGTTACCTCTATCATTTCTTTCTCTAACAACTTCTAACGAAATTTTGGATTGATAACATATTAGTGACCATACTGGGGACTTCGATTCTCAATGTAATAAAAGTTTATGGAAACCTTAAATTTCATCTTCCCCCCTTAAGGTCATTTTTAGAGTTGTTGTTGAAAAGTTTCATAAAAAAATTAAAAAATTAAAATTCTGGCTCCCAAAAAGACTCAGTGTACCAAGGAAAATCCAGATCCAAACCCTGCTACAATAGTTGATGACCCTGATAGAATTTTAAGAAAACCAAAAAAGGTAGAAACTCAAGCAAGTAGTATCTAGTTAGTTAAAGCAAATTCACTCCCCGAGGAATTATCAACTTTAGAGGAAATTCCATTTTATTTGTCATTTGACCTCTCCTTGTTAAGAACTAAATCAAAAAATGCAATTCATGAAACTGTGTTAGACCCTAATTTTATTCAATTCATTGAGTCAAAAAGATGCCTATACATCCAGATTTAGATAAACTTGTGTTGGATACTTTTGACAAGTTAGAAACTTTAACCTCTACATTGATAAGCCATATAGATGACGCTTAACTTAACAATCAGTTGAATTAGCTGCCCTCACTGTTGCTACCTCTGAAATTTCAGCAAAATCTTCAATTACTATAAATACACCTTCATTTACTACCACCTCACCAATAATATCCACCACAGTTCATTCCCCTAAACCAATTATTCATCATCTTCCTATCCAACCAAACTCCTCAACCTCATCTAGTTCATCTCCATCCATTTCAAGCCCTTCCTCAAGTACCACTACTTTACCCCCTAGTCAAACTAGAATCTCAGCCATGGTAGACAGATATGCACCCTTGGTCTTACTAGCACAGCTCCATGCCATGCCCCAAGATTACGAAAGAAAAATATTTTTGTTTGATGCTACTAGTCAGTATACTGTCCAACAGTATGTGAACAAAATGACTGACTATTTTGAGTTTCATGAGATTGATGAATCTGATGTCCAAATGCAGTTGTTTGCCCAAACATTAACTAGGGATGTTAAGAAATGGTTCAAAGCTTTACCTGCTAATCATATTGCAGAGTTAGATGCTTTTCATAGATTATTCATTGATAGATGGGAGAGAAAGAAAAACTCTCTGCAAATACTTTCTGAATATGATAACATTAGAAGCGGTCTTAATGAGTTAGTTCAGGATTATTGTACTAGGTTCAATAGCATCTATAATGCAATCCCTACTAATATTAAGCCTCCACTAGACCTAGCATTGATCAAATTCCCTGATGGTTTTGAAACTTACATGTCATACCAATTAAGGGAAAGAAACCCTGAAACACTGGAACTAATGCAAAGTATGTTGTTAGTGTAGAAGCCAATCTATTAGCTAAGAAAGCTATAATGAGAAATTAAAAGAGAGTTGTCATTAAAGAGGAAACCTCCACTTTTGATGGTAAATTAGATAGTTTAGAAAAGAGTGTAGAAAGAATAATGGATAGATTAGAAAACATGGAAAGAAAAACTCAGTGGGAGAATCAACAACCACCCCCAATAAGAAACGTCAACTTCAGGAAGAATCCTAAAACAGGAAATAATGCAATACCAGATCAACAAATTAGGCCACCCTTCCAGGAAAACTATGCTAAGGGTTCACAAAACCATGAGGGAGAGGATGACACCTAGATAAACTTATTAGGAAAAAAAATGAAGATGTAGTTTTTCTTGCTCAAGAAGAACAGGAATTGTACATGTTGCAATAATTGCAACTAGAATCTGGAGAGTCCTTTGACTTTAAACAGGGCTATGAATCTACCATATATGAGGTTCAAAAATAGTATAGCCTAAGAAGTAAAAAGAACAATGAAACTCCCACTAAGAGATCAATCCAAACCCAAACTAAAAAGATAACAGAAGCTCTTGTAACCAAAGTCCTGCAAATCCTCCCTAGGGGAACTTAGGAGACTTCTAGCCCAAAATTGTAGATATAACTTCATGTGAAACTCAAACTAAAACTATTACTCAAATCATTCCAAACAAGAGAATTCAAAACAAAACTGATGAAACACAGACTGAAGTGTCTAGTACTAAAAAAGAAGATAAAAACACACAGACCACATTTGCTAAGGAAGATCTCATCCAGTCAAAAAAAACTCAATTTCCATTTAACATTAAGACTGAGATAGAAAAATTGAAAATATCAGTTCCTTTGACCGAGCTAGTGAAAAATGAATCCTATAGATCACAAATCACTGAAACATTAAATATAGGTGAAGGAGAGGATGTTGTGAATTTGAATGATGATCAACCTGAGTTACTGTTTGGTCCTGAAGTAAATGGTACACATCAGCAAGGGGGTATCCCTCCTTTCTACGTTAGCTTGAACATTCATGACAAAATATTACATAATGCTATGTTAGACTCAGGAGCATCCCATAACTTAATGATAAAAGCTATCATGGAGAGACTAAACTTAGATATCACCAGACCATATAAGGACCTATTTTCCTTTGACTCTAGCCAAGTTTAATGCCTCGGCTTGATTAAGGATTTATGTGTAACTCTAGTCCAATGCCCAGCAAAGAGTATTGTGATGGACATAGTAGTTTCTGACATCCCACCTAAGTATGGAATGTTGTTATCTCACTCATGGGGAGAAAAATTTTAGGGATGTTTATAATTAGATATGTCATATGCCACCATCTCTGTTTTTTGTCAACAAAGGAATCTTGATAGAGAGACCTTGATGAAATTCATGGTGAGTAGTGTAGAAAAACCCCAGAATTTTCCTATATACTCCATGCATTCTGATATGGACTCTTCATCTTGTACAATTCAGAACACAATAAAAATGAAATCAAAGCTGTAGAAGAAAAATACAAAGCTCCTGATAGTGAAAACATTTTTCATGAGTCCCTATGGCATTTGGATTTTGATGGATCTGTGAATAGATTAGGAGCATGTGTAGGAGTGTGGATTCACAAAATGGAAAATAATCATTCTGAAGGACATGCATTTATATTAAACTTTATGTGCACAAACAACATGGAAGAATATGAAGCTCTAATCTTATGACTACAAATGGTTAGAAAATTTGGAGCCAAAATAGTTTCTATAATGGGAGACTCATAATTCATTATTAAACAAATCAAAGGTGAATACTCTGTAAATAATCCCAGACTTGGCCAATATAGAGAGATTATCCTAGATTTGGTTAAAGACCTTCTGGAAATAGACTTTGCTGCCATTCCTAGAAAATAGAATATGCAAGCTCACAGTCTGGCCACTTTTGCTAGTACCTGCAAATTGCCTTTTCAGCCCAACCACCAGTACATTGCAGAAGTGAGACATGGACCTGTTATACCTGAAAATTTGAAATACTGGTAGATTTTCTCACAATATTCTCAAATTTATTATTTCATGAATGTTGAAGGTGAGTTTCAAAATTGTAAAATAGATACAGACTGTACATTAGAAAATAACATAGATAGTGACATAGATGTAAATATTTTAGATATAGGTAAACCCACTAATTTCACTAAAGTAGAAATAGATAACTTAGAAAATGTAGAAATAGAAGAAATAATGAATGATGATCATGGAATTTTGAACCTTAAAAATATTCTTTTCCTAAGGGATTAGTCCCATTAGAATATTTTTTTGATTCAAACAATGTAGCTAGGAAACCAAAAATGGAGCCTTTAAGAGAAGATATAGAAGAATGTAACATAGGCACTGAAGAAAAACCTAAACTCATTAAAATATCAAAAGCCTTACCTCCAAATGAAAAGGTTAAATATATAAATATGTTCAAAGAGTTTCAAGATGTCTTTGCCTAGAGCTATGAAGACCTAAAGTCTTATGACACTAGCATAACTCAACACAAGATACCTATCAAAGAAGATCATAAACCTTTTAAACGGAAGCTTAGGAGAATTAATCCAGTTCTTATGCCATCAACTGAAAAGGAAGTAAAAAGGATGTATGATGCCCAAATCATATCTCCCATTAGATATTCAGATTGGGTCTCAAACTTAGTCACTACTAGGAAGAAGACAAGAGAAACTAGACTTTGTGTTGATTTCAGAAACTTAAACAAAGTCTCATTGAAAGACAACTATCCTCTCCCAAAAATGGACCACATTCTACAGAGGGTATTTGGTTCATCCATAATTTCATTTCTTGATGGGTTTTCTCGATACAACCAGATCTTAGTTCAACCAGAGGACCAAACAAAGACTGCATTTACTACTCCTTGGGGTACTTTCATGTATTTTAAGATGCTTTTTGGATTAATGAATGCAAGAGAAACATTTCAAAGGGCTATGGATATAGCTTTTTCCAAATAAATCCATGAATTTCTAGTTGTTTACCAAGATGACATCACAGTCTTTTCTAAATCTAATAATGAACATCTAGATCACATGAGAAGAGTTTTCATTAAATGTAGAAAATTTTGTATTTCCTTAAATCCCAAAAAGACACTCTTTGGTCTAGAGGAAGGCAAACTCTTGGGACATATAATATCCAAAGATGGAATTAGAATAGATCCATATAAAATAGAATCTATCCTCACCATCACTCATCCTAGAAACATCAAAGAATTATAGTCATTTTTAGGCAAAATAAATTTTCTTAGGATATTCATTTCAAACCTAGCAGAATTAATTAGAAAACTAAATTACATGTTAAGGAAATATTCAACACTTAAGTGGATAGTGGAGGCTAAACAGTCCTTTGAAGCCATCAAAGAAGCCCTTACCAAAACTCTAGTCCTCATAAGTCCTGATTTTCAGAAAGATTTTATAATTTTTTCTTTTGCTTCAGAACATACTATTGCAGCAGTCTTGTTGCAAAAGAATGATCAAGGTTATGAGCAACCAATTGCATTTTTCAGTAAATATTTAAGAGATGCAACATTAAAGTACAACATAATGGAAAAACAAGCACTAGCTTTAGTGAAGGCTATTAAAGATTTCAGAGTGTACATCTTGTATTCACACATCATTGCTTATGTTCCAAATTTAGTAGTAAAGGACATTTTGACACAAAATGGGCCTGAAGGAAAGAGAGGCAAATGGATTTCCACTATTTTGGAAAATGACATAGAAATAAAGCCTACAAAATGTATCAAAGGACAAGGTTTAGCCAAACTCATGGTTAAATCGAACTATTAGGCCTTAGATATAAATTTCATTGGTGCCCTAGATGATCAGGAAGAGATGGCGACTCCATAGATCAGTGAAGCTTTTACAAATTCACCTTGTTATGTAGATATCATATTTATTTTACTAAACTTACAAGCTCCTCCTGGTTTATCTATAACTAAAGCTAGATTTTTGAAAATGAAATCATTGAAATATTGTATCATAGATAATGCTTTATTTTGGAAAGACATTGGTGGTATTCTATTAAATTGTTTACTAAAAGATGAAGCTGATAAAATTATGCAAGAATTTCATGCAGGAGATTGTGGAGGGCACTTGTATTGGAAAACAACTGCTGATAAGATCCTAAGGGCTGGTTTGCAATGGCCTACTCTTTTTGTAGATGTTAAGAAACATGTGATCTCTTGTCAGAAGTGCCATATTTTTGAGGGAAAGAGGAAGCTTTTACCTTGACCACTCAAACCTATATCCACAGAAATGTCATTTCAACAACGGGGTTTAGATTTCATTGGGGAAATTCACCCAACCTAATCAACTCAGCATAAATGGATTTTTACAGCCACTCATTACTTTACCAAATGGATAGAACCCATCCCTTCTGTACAAGCCACAAACTTTGTCATTATCTCATTCCTTGAAAACAGTATCCTGTCAAGATTTGGATGCCCCCAAAAGCTCATTACTGATAATGTAGCTGATTTTAAATCCAAGAAAATGGTAGACTTTTGTAACAAATATCACATCGCCCTTGGCCATTCCGCTTCCTATTACCCTCAAGGTAATGCACTTGTATAATCCTCTAAGAAAAGCCTTGTCAATATCATTAAGAAACTACTCGAAGACAACAAGAAGAAATGGAACAAAAAGTTGGTCAATGCCTTATGGGCAGACAGACTAACGACTAAAAAATCCATTGGTACATCTCCTTAACAGCTAGTATATGGTATGGATGTTGTTTTTCCATCCTCTTTAGAAGTACCAATGATGAATATCATCCAAGAGTTGTAGGTAGAACCAAATGATATCCAAAGGAGGATAAATCAAACATCACACTTGCAACAAACTAGAGAAGAAGTCTATGTCAAATCACAAGTAATCCAGGATAAAATCAAAAATATTTTTGACAAAAAGACTAAAGCTGATGATTTTTACATAGGTGACAAAGTACTTAAATGGGATTCTAGAAGAGAAGACAAGGGCAAACATGGAAAATTTGATTTCCTATGGCAAGGCCCTTATATCATTTATGGTTACAAAGGTAACAATGCATTTTTCGTGAGAGAGTTAGATGGAACAAATATACCAGGAGGACCTGTCAATGGTAGAATGTTGAAGCATTACTTATCCAAAAATTAACAGTAGTTCACTTTACTTTAATCATTGTATATAACATTGCAGATTTTAGATTGGATTGGATGGTAATATTTTGAATTTGAAGCCCGAAGAGAAGGCCCTAATCTTTGAAAGTTTCACCATCATAAGTATGAATAAAGAAGAATCACAGAAGAACAGTTTACAAGTTAACCTCAGTCACAGTTTCAAAGGCTATTGATCTTAAAGTTCTTGAAATTTCACCAGGAAATGCCATCCCCATGTGGAGCCACTGTTACGGTCTTATAATAATAGGATTCATAATTTTGAATTGGCTATGGTAAGTCTTGTAATATTGTACATACTTTTGCTTTGTGAAAAATGTTTTCCATATTAAAAATTAAAAAATGTAAAGAGGGTATGTCTTAAAAGAATAATCAAAGGACAAAAGGAAAGAGAAAAAGATCAAAAAAGTGAAAAATATGAACGCCAAAAAAGGAATAAAACAGATCATGAAAGTGTGCAAATTCAAATGCCACTACTTTTTTACTATGCCAAATAAGGTTGTGTGTAGCTTGTCAAAAATGCCACAATCCATGATGGTCAAATAGCTTAATCTTGACTCATCCATGCTTTAAATTTCATGTTTATAGATAAAGAATAAATATCTAGCCAAATTGTTTAACCTTGGCAGATCAGTAGTTAGGTAGAGAATAAAAATGAGCTCATCAGTTTAATTTGAGACATTGGAAGATATAAGGGTAGAATTAGATAGTTTTCTTGTCAAAATAAAAGGAAATAAAGGGTCAGCAAACTCAAATGCACCCAATAAAATGAAGAAAAAATGTTAGGATAAATAAAGGGTAGATAGAAGAAAGGTTGCAAATGCACAATGTTTCTGAGTCAAAAGCACATTTATCATGCTTAATCCTATGTTTCATGTGCAGGAGGATTTATGAGAAAGAAAAGATATTCACAAGCTGGTTTAACTAATTTCCCCTCATTTCTCTATACTCCCACATGCTTATTTGGTAATTTCCCCATTATCCCTTTATCACCTGTAAATCCCCTTTTTCCCCTCATTTTGACCCTTACCCCTTGGTTTCACACATTTCCATAGTAAATTACCCTTCAAAAATCATCCCCCTACCCAAAACCCATTTTCCCTAGTGTGAAACTCCTTTCCCATTACAAATATTACCTTCCCCCCTTATTAATTTCTCTATTTCCCTTCAAAAACCCATAAAAACCCCCTCATCCTAAGTTTTATCCCCTCGCAATTCTAATTATTTTCCTTGCTTCATATTTCCCCGAAAAACCCTTTTTAACCCACCAACCCTTGGTGTAGTTAAAAAAACCCATCTACATAACCTAGGGTCCCACTTTAATTACCCGTTGCCTATATTAAATCCCGACCTTATTTACTAATTAATTACCATTATGTGTAATTAAACCCCAGGACCCGCAAATCCCTTTCTCGATTCCCTCCGTGCATCTTAAATTGCACGACAACCATCCAATCTCCTACCCCAGATCCGACGGTGCACATCCATATCGCGTGGGTTCACCGTCCGATCGATAGTAGCCCAGGAGCATGTGAGATTCGTGTTTTGCCTGGGCATTGTTCTACTACGTGGCAATACCAGGTGAGATTGTGTGCGCACGAAAAATACCATTTGACCTCCAAAAGTAGTGTGATGACCCAAAAAACCACCTCCCTACCCAGACCAAAAACTACCCACGGTTCATTTATATTTTCTACGCCAAAATGTGACCGTTACCCGTTAAAAGGCCGAAAAATCCCCAAATTTCTCTTTTCACTCGTTTTTCACTGCAACTGCTACTCAAGCCATTTGCAACACCCTGAACTTGAAAATGACCAAATTGACCACCATTTTCCACCTGAAGAAGCTCCGAACACCCAATTCAAGCAACCAATTCACAGTTGAAGCCACCATACCCTCTGCATTCACCATTGAACCCAATTTGCAAGCCAAATAGCCAAATTCCAGGTATTCTTGGGAAAAACCAGAATAGCCTTCTTAATTTGAAAACGCACAGTTTAATTGAACAGTTAATTAATTTAATTAATTAAATAGGCCTTCCTGAAAATTGAAGAAAATACTTATTTGTATACCCCAAACCCTCCTTTTACAATCTGTAATTACCCACTCATTGTACTAGAAACTACTAAACCTCACTTCTAGAACCTCTACAAGCCTAATTCAAATCTGTAAACGCAATTATGGCTTCCCAAACCTCTTTGGACGTGAGACCTTTACAAACCCCTCACCTGGACATCAACCACCTTGCATTAGTAGACGAAGATTTCCATATAAAGGACACATCCTCCCCTGCCTAACTTCTAAAGATCCACTATTGGATTAAGGACAAGTTCCTAAACCAGAACGATGACATTCACCTTTGGGAATCTAATTTTTCCAAGTATTTGTTCCTAGAAGTACACCCATTTCGAGACATCATCCATTTCTGTCATGCTTGTTACATTTCTAGCCAAAGAGTCGTTGTCACCCCTAACCAGCAAGTGTTATTTACCATCACTGCAGAATCTATTAACCAAATGTTGCAAGTCCAACCAAGCCCTAATGAGAACCCACTATCTATTGGAGACTTGCTGGACCTCTATGTCAAGTTAGACCTGCCCAAAATAACCCAAATTTTCCAAACTTTCATCATAGAGGACTGCCATACTCCCACAAATAGTCCCCCTTATTCTGCCACCATTTTTTTAGAGAGAGGCAGATAGATTATTACCATTCTCTCTTGCATCTTAGGATATACCACATATGAGCATGTGGATGAGGTTGTCTTGGCCTTTCTTTCCATATTTAGCCCAGGAAAGCCTCCTGCTGTTATTTACAACTATGCTCAGTTCATTGCAGACAGGATGCATGAAAAATTCACCAGATTACCTACTCAAAGATTCTTCAAGTACTCTTTTGTATTATTTCATATGTTTTTGTATTATCAATCAGATAAATTCCCTGTCAGCATCCAGAAGTTGGATACCAAGGGAAATCAAAGATCAGTTATTTATTGGACACCCTTGATCCAAAAATACTCCACTACATTCACTTATAAGGACTTCGTTGATTCATTTGTCCATCCAGTTATGAATATGATGACCAGTAGCCCTCAGCCCAAAATCAACCAAGAAATCAAAAAGGTGTTACAGTTGGCCAAGAACAGCAAGGTGGGAGACTGGTATCTGTACCAGAACCACACAAAGATTAGAATTTATGGATGCCAAGTTGCCCCTTACAAACTTCCCAAATACTTCCCTATGAGGATATTTGCAGTAGAATATTTTACGTAGATCATCAATCCCGATGAATTGAACTTCCAAGCATCTAGGAAGAAAACCCAATTCAAAATGAAAAATCAATTGGGCCCCTTCATTTGTAATAACAGAGAAGCTGGACCAGAGGCAGATAAGATTCTGTAATAAATGAAATTCAAGAACAACTTTGTGTGGCAGTATGACCCTCATGGAGTCATAAATAAGTTGAGGATCAAGGTCAAATTGGGACCTTTCATCATCATTCCAGACTAGTCGTTGAGAGGTTTTCCGACCAATCAGAATGGTTGGAAAGCACTCTAATTGACATGGATAGCACTGTAGTGAATGTAGAAATACATTGATTAATGTAGGGAGACAGATTGATGAATGTTCTTTCCCGCAGGTTCCAGAACTAGGGGAACCAATGAATATTCCTGTTGTTTTACAGACTCCTGCAAATGAGGACAAAAACCCAAATAGAAACTGGGAGGAGGGTTCTAGTTCAGCTATGGAAACCACAGATGAGTAGTTTGAGATCAGGAAAAGGCCCAAGCTGAATCATGTAACTGAACAGGAAGAAACCATTGAATCTGTGGAAATTAGTGAGACTGATACAATGGTGGAAAGAAGAAAAGGCACAACCGCTTCAGGAGAAACACATCAGCCTTCAACATCTAAAACTCAACTGATTGAGAGACAGCTTAGTGTTGATGTTTCTTCTTTCACCAGGCCAGTAGATAAAGAAAAATATATCAAGGACAAGCATAAGGAAATCAAATTAAGAAATGAGAAGTTGAAGGCTGGAACCTATGCTCAATACTTCAAGCATACACCAACAAATCAAAGCAGGTTGATGTTAGCTTTTGACATCAAAGCAAGAAAAATACAGATGTCCTTCATGCAGCCAACTGTCCAGCAGCCAAAGACATCAGCTGACTACAAAAAAACAAATTTGAGGTGTTGGCCAGGGATGTTCATCCCATTAACCAAATAGAATTCCACAAGTAGGCAGGAGAGATGATCTAATCCACCTTGAAAGGGAATACCATGGTTGCACATAAGCTACAAAGTTCATTAGATAACATTACAACTCAATACAATTTGGAAAAGGCCTCCTCACATGCCAAGGAAAATAGGATCAAGTCATTGGAGGACTTGGCAATTAAGCTGGGATATGATCCAAATGACATCAAGGCTACTGAAAAGTTGATCAAAAAGAAGAATGAGGACATTGCAGCTCTCAAAAAATAACTAAAACTCCCTCATTTAGAGCACCCGTAGACAAAAGAGGTCCTAGAGAGCCAAACACATCAGGAGGAGATGATGGACCTAGTTCTACAATTAAATGATCAACTAAAGGAAATGGAAAAGGAGATAGACAGCTTGATATATTTAAAACAAGCTAGTCTTGAGACTGCCCCTACCACTGTTATCCCAACAATTACTACTGTAGTACCATCCACCTTGGCAGCATCATCAGCTCCTATAACTCCAATGGCTATAGCACTACCAGCTTCTACAGCGTCTACATCAGCAACAGGGTCAACAGGTGATGAGGCTAGTAAATTGGTCAAGGAAATTGAAGACATGTCCATTCAGACCACAGAAATGAACAAGCTCAAGAAAAAGGTAACTAGTCTAGAGACTAACTATAAGCTTGCACATATTATGCACAAGGAAGAAGTACATAAATCAACTAGGATGAATGAAAGAACAAAAATCTTGGAGAAGGAATTTACTTTGAAGGAACCCCTTGGATAGGCTAAGGAACAATTATGGGCCAATATCATTGACTCTGTCAATGATATTTGGCCATCCATTCAAGTAATTTTTGAACAAATTGACTTGGTGAAAGAGGCTACAGAAGCCATACAAAGAGTGAAAACAAAACTAGGAGAGATGCCAGAGGAAGCCACAAGGATCATTCACTTCCTTAACTCCAAAAATAAGTATGAATTGCAGGAATTAGAGATACCTGACAGAACAGGTACAATACTGGAAGTAAAAAGGGTCCTCACCAAGAGTAATTTAATGCTAAACCTTGAAGATAAGTGCCAAACCATGTAACTGGATATAGACAGGTTCATGGTTAAATTTGAATTTTTTAGGCAAAAGGGTCTTCCCAATCCCTTGGTAATAAATGATAAGTTAATGCCACAGGAGGACTACAATAGAAGAATTAGATAAGTGGCCAGGGATCAAGTGAACACTTCATCTATGAAGGGGATGCCAACTGGCAAGGTCCTATACCAAACTTTTGAGAACTTGTTTTACCTCCAGCATGAGGTAAAACACCTTTTTGTGAATAAGCCCACTTTTTCCAAGTACACGGAGGCAGATGAGATTTATAGGAAAATGATAAATATCCAATTACCAGATGTAGAAACATGGGAGAAATTGAATGACTTACTGTAGAAATACACAGTCAAAATGTAAAAATGTACAGTAAGGGTAAAAGGCACAGTAAAATGATAATCACAAACCAACCAGGTAAAAGAGTATGAAAGTGTATCAGTTGAAAGGTCAGAGTGAAAAGAACATCCAGCGTGAAGACCAACAACAAAGTAGAGATTAAAAAGAAAAATATCAGAGCTTAAAGACAACACAACCTAATAAATAAGGACAACAAACAACAGTTCAATATCTATCTCTATCTTGCATGAAGATATTTCTTTCTCCTATATTAATTCCCAAGACATCTTGGGATATTTTTTAAATTATTTTTTTATAAATACTTCATAATTCGAAGCATTGAGGTGTGGATTGCTATACATTTGTAGAGTTATTTTGTTCATAAACCTAAGGTTTATTGTACCAATCTTTCAAGTCAGCAGACTGGAGCAAGTAATAAAGAGATTGCATTACGGGATTCATGTGTTGAGCTATTACAATGAAGTATTTTCTCTGTCAAATTTGTTATTTTCTTATGTGTTTCACAAGCTTAAATGTTATCTAAATCTGAATGAATTAACTGGAAATTTATCTTAGAATTTGTTTAAGTACACTCTGTTTTGAATACTTGATCATTTCTATGTTTTCTTCTAATATCTAGATCTGAGAATCCTTAATTGCTCTCCCATCCTAGTTGACCTCTTTCATTTTCTTCATAATCTGACCTAAGGAACCCTTAATTGCTCCCTTGATCCGACTGAAAACCACTCCATCATCCAACCTTTGAGATCTGAAGTAACCCAACTATCTTTCCCTATAGACACTATTTTTAGAACTTGATCCAATCCCGTTTGTTTGACATTTGACCCCATAGCCCAATGGTAAAATGCATCCCTCTATTCATCTAAGTGAGTGATCCCACCACCAAATCCAAATCAAAACCCAAGTACAATCATAACTAGCCTAAAACCAATTAAATAAACAAAGTTAAATCATAAATAGAGATCCCTCTCTGAGAATTAGGAAGGCTAGATCCTAATCTCCAAAGTTGGTTTTTGGTTAGCTCTATCATTTATTTCTCTAACAACTTCTAAAGAAATTTTGGAGTGATAACAGATTGTACATTCACACATTGGCTAGATCTTTAGTTGAGTTGTGTTGAGGTAGGGTTTGGTTAGGCATGAGGGAGATAATCCATTGGGAAATGGAGTTAACAATCTAGGGTTTATGCCAACTTACCAAAATACTAATTGTGTTATCAGGATTGACAAAGACAGAGTAGATGGTAGATCCAAGACATTTCAAATCATCGTTGTAGCTTAAAGAAGAAAATAGAAAAAAATCCACTATAGTAGGGCACATGAAATGAATCCTAAAGTAGCTTTAGAAGATAGGTGTGAAATATTTGAATCTATGAGATAGAGCATCAAAAACAAGGATGAATTATGTAACATTTATTCTCATTCAAATATCAAAAGGCAATACATTAAAATGATATTACAAAGGGAGAAACACTAAAACATGTAGACAATAAAGACCAAGAGATACCATCACATGAATATTTGTTTCAATGATCAAAATCTTCTGATCTTGGCAAACTGTAAATTAATAAAGCTTTCAAAACACATAGACAATAACTATCTTTTCATCAAAATCCCACATTTTTTCCTCCTTTATGATGCATTATATAGGAAAATTACATAAAGTTTTAGATCCAAAATTTGTGGAAATTATTAATTACAATTTTCCTTAAGATCCAAAAGAAATGGATATGAAAACATCTTCATTATTGTTTTAAATAATCAAGGATAAGATAATATCTGATCCCCTAGTCGAATTGATGTGGTTGCCTTCAACTATTGACTTGGGATTTTTATAGGAAACAAAATTTCAAAAGATATGGAAATATATGCCTCAAAGATATATGATAATATCTCAAACCCTGATATATTTTAGAAACCTACAGGAGGTTTTTTTTACTTAGTATGTTCCCTAAAAACACCTTCTTCTTTTTTCCAAAATTCATCTCCACCTATTCGGAAACGACTTTTGAAAACAGTGACTAAAAGAGGAAAAAATAGAATTACAAAATCTAAGAAATAGGCCTCAAAGATTTCTCTGTAATTTCCAAACCATGATGTTTGGGTAAAATATCAAAGAGGTTTTTTTAATCAACTTGTTATAAAAAAATAAAATAAAAAAATAAAACCTCTTTTTATTTTTAAAATTCCTTTTGAATTGTTCGAAAATTGTGCTTGAAGACAGTGGCTAAAATAGGGAAAAACAAAGTGCTACCATTTCTCCTTCTTGTTGACTATTTGACCAAAACCATAGGAACCTGATGTGTGTGCCTACAATCCACAAAAAAAATTGATGATATATGCTTTTATTTTTCATCTTCTTGTACTAGTTTTCACTTACTTTTTGTTTTTCTTTTATAAACCCTAATTGTCGTCTCTCTAATAGGATTTTTTGAGTTTGCTGTAAGTGACCTTTTTTACAAAAAATTGCAGTCACATTAAGGTTTAATAATGGTAAATCTTCTTGAAAAATGGTTTGGGCACTTGAAAAGTAGTTTGGAAGCTCATTTTCAAAATTCCGTAGCACACTACAAAACATTTTTGTAGCACTAGTTACAAGCATTCAATGGGTTGATTTCATTGAAAAAACCGAAGGAAAGCTTAGGGTCAGGTGGAATAACTTGTTTTGACGTGTTCCTAGGCTTATATAGAAATTTACACAAAAAAAATTGATAGGCCCTTAAACGCCTTGCACAATTGACTAAAAATAATAACTTGTGAACCTTTAGGAAAGACGCAAACTTAGTGCTAACATGACCCTCAACAAGCTAAGAGATAAATAAAGGATATCATCTACAAAAGTAAATGAGAAATATATTGTTTTTTGTGACCTTAACTCCCTTCATACCACCTATGGACTGGACATCATAAATCAATTTACTGAGAGCCTCTGCAACAATAAAAAAAGAGAAAGGTACAAAGGGCACCCCTGTCAGATCCCATGAGAAGGGGCATTATTAATATGAATAACATAGGTACATATTGAGTGCATCCCATTATCCAATTGACTTAAGAGAGGCTCTACCCAAATTGACGGGGAATAATTTAGAGGAAGGTCCAACTCACCTTGTCATTGGGTTTTGATAAATCAAGTTCGATAGCAATTGGAGGATGATTAGAAAGTTTCATTGACTAAATTTGCCTCCTGGATAAGAAAGACTATATCATGAATTTTCCTTCTATGAAGGAACCCAATTTTTGAATTTTAAATGATATCAATCATACTAGGCTTCAAGAAATGAGAAATAACCTTTTTGAAATTCTTATTTATGATATTCTAGCAATATTCAGGTCAAAAATCATTGAAGTAGAACCCATCCTATTTTTTGGGGATAAAAATAAGGAAAGTAGAATTGAATTCCCCCAACATTTTTCCTAACTACTTATATTCCTTTACCAATTTTAAGAGATTGTCCTTTAAAAGATCATAAAACACGTAGTAGAATTCAACAAGAAGGTTGTTAGGACCTGAACTCTTTCCTTTTTGCATTGTGTGAAGGGAAGCTTGCACTTCTTCTAAAACTTCCTCCTCTAAGGCCCCATTCATATCCTCAGTGAAAATTGGAGGGTATTTGGTTAAAACCTTGAAAATTTCTTGAATAGGGAAATTTGCAGGCTCTTTGGAAAGGGATTCAAAATGTTCGTCACCTTCGTTTACCTTATCCTTAAGTAAGTACACCAAGAACATAGTTACCAATCAAACGAGAAAATGACCTAATACCCGTTTTTTTGAGGTAGCACAAAATCACTCGATTTTAAAAAGTGGTGATTCAGAATACACCTTTTTTTTAGCATATTTTTTCCACTTTAAATTTTTTGATATATCAAGTATGAACAATTGTTTTAAATGTTAGTGGTTTTCATGCTGATTTTGAAACGTGTTGATGCAACATTAACACTTTTTTTTAGAGGGCTTATTTTTGACACTTTAAATTTTTTTATGAACCCCCTCACTCCCTCCCCCCCAACGGTTGGCCCTCCCCTCTCCCCACCCCCCCGCCATCCTCACCCTCTCCCTCCCCTCTCCTTGCCCCCCTCCCCCTCTGCCCCCCCTTCCCCGACCCCCAACCCCTCCCGTCCCCACCCGGGCCCCAGCCAACGGCTAGAGGCCACAAGGTGATTCCTGGAGTCGGCCTCTAGCCGCTGGCTGGGGGCGAGGGTGGCGAGGGGTGGGGCGAGGGTCGCGGATGGGGAGGGTGTGGGGAGGGGAGAGGGGAGAGCGGAGGGCAAGGGTGAAGGGGGGTGGAGGGGGAGGGGTGGAGGTTTGGGGGCAGGTTAGAGGGAAGGGAGGGTTGGTGTTTAGGGGGAAGAGAGGAGGGCCTAGTTTGCTTTTTAATTTTTCCTTTTTAATTGTTTTTTAACTATTTTATTATTATTATTATTATTATTATTTTATGTTTTTTTGTTTTTTAATTTTTTCTTTAATTTTTTAATTATTTTTTTTTTTAATTTTAATATTTTCAATTTTAATTTTAATTTTAATTTTAATTTTTATTTTTAATTTAAAATTTATAATATAAATTATTTGTTTTTAATTTAAATATTTAAAAAAATTATTTAAAATTTGTTTTTTTAATTGTTTTATTTAATTTTATTTATTGGTAATTATTTAACCTTTTTTAAATGATGTTTTTAATTTTTATCTTTTACTTGGAAAAATGGTTTATTTATTTATTTATTTACAACTTAATTCTATTCCTTTTTTAACATTTTTATGTTTTGTTTGTTCTTTTAATTTTATCTTTTTTTTATATATATATTCTTTATTAAATTTAATTAATTTTTTGTCATGAACCGTCCCCTTGCCACCCCTAGTCGGTAAATCGGGGGAATTTAATTTAATTTATTTATTTATTTTTTATTTTTTTAATGTTGTTTTTTTATTTTTTAATTTTTTTTATTCGGTTTTTATTTTATTTTACTTTTTTTTCCTTTCTTTTCTTTTTTTAATTTTATATGGTATGGTTAATTTTTTTTACGTTTTATAATTGTTTTTTATTTTATTTTTTTATGTATTTTTATTTTTATTTTTTTAATTTAATTTTAAATTTAATTTTCTTAAATTTTAATTTATTGTTTTTTTTTTTAATTTGTTTTGATTTTGTTTGTTTCTAATTAATTTTTTTTAATTTAGATGATGATGATGATGATGATGATGATGATGTCCACTGAGACCAAACTTCAGTCTATCGGACCTAAAGAAACAAATTATTTAGTTTGATATAAGATTTTATTCCTATGCTCAAAAAGCTTGGAGAGAAGCCTCCCGAGCTCACTATAATTTTGACAATGTAAAAGGCTAGGAAGGTCAATATTGCAACAAGGATTTTGAAATTGAGATCTAATGTGGCTGTACGCGGAGCACTCTAAGAGGAAGTGATTTTCATCCATGATGTTTGTATTCTCACAAAGATGGCAGAACCTTTCCATCCATGGTGTTTTAGGAACTACCCAAGGACCCGTTCTTTAATTTTTAATTATAATTTTTTTTAACTGTTTTGAATTTTTTTTTTTAATTTAATTTTTTGGTAATTATTTAACTCTTTTTTTAAATGATGTTTTTTTTTTAACTTAAACAAATGTTTTTTTTTCTTAACTTTTAATATATATATATATATAATTATATATATATATATATATATATATATATATATATATATATATATATATATATATATATATGTTTTTTTTTATAGTTTTGTATTTATCTTTGTTTTATTTATTTTCTGTTTTATTTAAATATTTCATTTTACAAGTTAATTTTTATTTGATTTTTATTTATTTATATATATATATATATAGCTATTTTATGAAATTTAATTTATTTTTTATCATGAGTCATCACCTTGCCACCCCTTTTGTTGGGCCTCAAGGTGGCCAGGGAGCTTTGATTTTTTTTTTTAAGTTTTTAATTTTTTTTAATGTTGTATTTTATTTTTGTAATTTATTTTTTATTTTTCTTATTTTTTAATTTTTAATTTGGTTTTTATTTATTTTACTCTTTGCTTTTATTTTTATTTTTATTTAATGTGGTATGGTTATTATATTTTCTTATGTATCTTTCTAATATATATATATATATATATATATATATATATATATATATATATATATATATATATATATATATATATATATAGTGTCCGTGTCAATGATTGTCTAACAACCTAATCCCATTGTGTGCAATTTGATAATTGAGTTTAAATTTTTCATTATAATGAATCGAGTCTCCCTCACAATGTGTTAATTTCATGGACCTCTTTAAGTTTTCATTACAATGGGTTGAGCTCACCTACACTGCGTGTCAATTTGATAGTTGATTTTTAATTTTTAATTGTTTTTTATTATTTTATTATTATTATTATTATGTTTTTATGTTTTTTTTCTTTAATTTTTTTTTTTAATTTTAATTTTAATTTTTTATTTGTTTTTACATAATTTAAATTTTATAATATAATTTGTTTTTTTTAATTTAAATATTTAAATTTTTTTTGTTACTTAATTTTATTTATTGGTAATCATTTAACCTTTTTTTAAATCATGTTTTTAATTTTTATCTTTTACTTGAAAAATTTGTTTTTTTTTTTTCCCTTCTGTTTTACAACTTAATTCTATTCTTTTTTTAACATTTTTATGTTTTTTTTGTTCTTTTATATATATATATATATATATATATATATCTATAATTTAATTAACTTTTTGTCATGAACCGTCCCCTTGCCACCCCTAGCCGGTTAACCAGGGGAATTTAATTTATTTTTTTGAATATATATATATATATATACATGGTATGGTTAATCCTTTTTTACGTTTTATAATTTTTTAATTGTTTTTTATTTTTTTTTAATGTATTTTTTAAATTTTTTTAATTTCATTTTAAATTTCATTTTCTTAATTTTTAATTTATTGTTTTTAAATTTGTTTTGAATTTATTTTTTTCTCTGATTTAATTTTTTTAATTTAAATAATGATGATGATGATGATGATGATGATGATGATGGTTAACGTCCACTGAGACCAAACTTTGGTCTATTGGACCTAAAGAAACGAATTATTTAGTTTGATATAAGATTTTATTCCTATACTCAAAAAGCTTGGAGAGAAGCCTCCCGAGCTCACTGTAATTTTGACAACGTAAAAGGCTAGGAAGGTTAGTATTGCAACAAATATTTTGAAACTGAGATCTAATGTGGTTGTATGCGGAGCACTCTAAGAGGAAGTGATTTTCATCCATGATGTTTGTATTCTCATAGAGATGGCAGAACCTTTCCATCAATGGTGTTTTAAGAACTACCCAACGACCCGTTCTTTAATTTTTAATTTTAATTTTTTTTTAACTGTTTTGAATTTTTTTTAATTTAATTTTTTGGTAATTATTTAACTTTTTTTTATACGATGTTTTTATTTTTTAACTAAAAAAATGCTTTTTTTCTTAAATTATATATATATATATCTATATATATATATATATATATATATATATATATATATATATATATATATATATATATATATATATATTATAGTTTTATATTTATTTTTTGTTTTATTTATTTTCTGTTTTATTTAAATATTTCATTTTACAAGTTAATTTTGATTATATATATATATATATATATATTTCCACTGGAAAAATCAGTAATTTTCATTAAGATTAGAAAATTACATATAGTAGATGCCATTGGCATTGCTGTGATGTTCATACAAAATTCACCTCACAGGGTGTTGTATCAGAGCATATTACAAAATTGAGCTAGGTACATGCATATGTCTGGCTGTTCTAGCCTATTCGAGTTCACAAAGGATCCATTTACATACAAAATAATAACCATAGTTATGTACAGTTCCATCATGTCAAAATATACTATCCATTACTGTCAGCTATCGGGACTGTTGTCCCTCTGTTCTCTCTGGTCTATGTATGGCCTGTGGTAGAACCTGCGTTCTTCAGTTCCTTTCTGCTCCACAATTAGCCATTCGCCTCTGGGAAGTATCGAGGCCTCTTTGGATAATTTGTCAGCCTCGCTGTTATGTTCTCTGTAAATGTGTAAACAAGAGAAATGATTAAATGCTGCTTTGAGTGTGAGAGCATCATGTAATATATTGTTGAGTGTGTGTGCATGACATGTAGTGACATTATTGATCCAGTTAACGACCATCATTGAATCCCCAAAAATGTTGAGATTAGAATGCTGATGTGTTAAAGCAAAATGCAATAGATTCCGGATGGCAGAAAGCTCAGCAAAATTATTAGATCCTCTGCCGAATCCCATTTTTACAAGGTATCTGTGATGTTCATTTATGTGCAGCACGAAACCACCTCCACATCCCGTTTGGTTTGCTGCCCCGTCGAAGAAGGCCCACGGGGTCGATTTGTCAATATTGGGCATGGCCTGTATCGACCTGGATCGAGGTGGAGGAGGGTCGGGTAATTCTTGGTACGCGGCGATGATGGTAGCTTCTATCCGGGTCCAAGATACTGTTTGATCCTCGAAGATAACACGATTCCGCGCAAGCCAGGTATACCATGTTGCCACGAGGGGGAGATTTAAAAGTTTGGAGCCCGGGTGGTGATGAGTCCATGCAGTCCAAGCACCCGATAGTTCATCCCCATTCCAATTCCCTGCTATGCCCAATTGAGTTCATATGTTGGTCCATAGGGTGTGAACAGCAGGACAGTGTAGAAAAATGTGATCCGAGGTCTCTGATGCAGCCTTGCAAAATGTACACCAGGAAGGACCATAGATGGATCTGCGGGTAAGATGTTCGCCCGTGGGGACGATACCTTTGAGGGCACACCAGAAAAATAGTCTGGAGCGAGGTGGAGCCTTTAGCTTCCAAATGATATGCCACCACGAATGTATTGGATCAGGTATTCTGTGAGAGATGAGTGCTCTGTATCCAAACTTTGGAGCGTATAAACCATGATCCGCCATACACCAAATGAGTTCGTCAGGACCTTGTTTGATGCGAATATGGGATTCTGATAATGCAGTAATATAGTTATTCCATTCCTGATGCCATTGCGGGGGAAGATCCAGTTGCTGGGCCGATTTCCATGCTTGGGAAAATATGTCTGTGCGAAGCTGATCGGCGATATGAGCAAAATTCCGTATGTCTCGGTTATGTAGATGTGTAATGAGATCACGGTTGAGGATGTGTCTGCCCCCACTGTTGATCCACGGATCCAGGCCAATCCTGCCCGACAAGCCATCATTAATTCTCCATACAAGATTATCTCGAATGAGGGGAAGGGAATGAATCAAGGCCTTCCAGGTTGATGAGCATCCCTTCGATGACCAAGTTGGTAATCTAGCCCAATCCATAATATTCTGGGGCCATATATATTTGTGATAGGATACATGTGCCCATAGGTTTTGGCTGGTTAATAAGGTCCATCCCATCTTGGCAGCTAGTGCCATAGCGAAATCAGAAAGGTCTTTAAGGCCCCATCCTCCCCATTTTTTGGGCAAAGATATTTTCTTCCAGCTAATCCAAGCAAAGATTCTTTTATCCTGACTCCCATTCCAGAGGTATCGATTGCACAGCTATTGTAGACGCC
The DNA here is from genome assembly GCA_031772625.1 of Pinus tabuliformis. Lineage (NCBI taxonomy): Eukaryota > Viridiplantae > Streptophyta > Pinopsida > Pinales > Pinaceae > Pinus > Pinus tabuliformis. Next base: position 161,160,554 of record CM062813.1, read on the forward strand.
CTAGGATATTCCTCGGTATCCACGCAAGTGCCATCCAAAAAACCGGGGTAGCCTCTAACACAGATTTAATGAGCACCAATCTGCCAGCCCTAGAGAGATATCTGAAGCTCCAGCCTGTGAGTCTTTTTTCCAATTTGGCAACCAACCAGACCCAATCTGCTATCCTTTGACAAGTAGGCTTCAGATTGAATCCCAGGTATTTGAGACCTCTATCCAGAGGGAGGACATTGTAGGGGAATACCTGAAGGGCTAGCCGGGATTCCTGTACTGAAGTGCGAGTGCAAGTGATGGTTGATTTCAACTGATTTGGTAGCATACCTGTAGCAGCAGAGAATAGTTGTAGGATCTTTGAGAAGGTCCGAGAGTCTCGAACACTGCCATCAAGTAGAATGAGAACATCGTCCACAAAGAGCAGATGTGTGAGAGCGCATAGGTCGGATATGCGGAGGCCCCCTATATCTCCAGCCCTTTTAGCAGAGTCCATGAGGCGGCTGAGACCTTCCATGACCAAGAGGAAGAGTAGGGGCGATAGGGGACAACCCTGTCTCAATCCCCTTTCAGAGTGAAAAAATGGGGTTGCTGAGCCATTAATGAGGATACTGAAGGTAGGGGATGATATACAGGCCATGATCCAAGAGATGTAGGCGTGAGGAAAACCCAAGTGGATGAGGATCAATTTTATATAGAGCCAGCTGACCCGGTCGAAGGCTTTAGAGAGGTCAATTTTGAGGAGAATGGCTTTTAGATGTCTGGACCAGGTGGAGTGAATAGCTTCTTGGGCGAGACCAATGGCCTCGTGAATCTGCCTAGTTTCAAGGAAAGCAAATTGTTGCGGGGCAATGGATCTCGAGAGGATAGGTCTAAGCCAATTTGCAATGGTCTTAGAAATGATTTTATAGAGGCAGTTACACAAGGAGATAGGCCTGTAATCATCGAAGGATACCGGGGAATCAGATTTAGGGATAAGTGCAATGAAAGTAGAATTGATGGCATGATAGATGGAACCCGATGTCTTGCTCTCCTCGACCACCCCCAGCAGATCCTGTCCCAGGACATCATAGAAGGCTAAGTAAAATTCAATGGTCCATCCATCCGGGCCAGGGCTCTTGTCTTTTTTGAACCATTTCAGCACTCCTTCCAGTTCCTCTGCCGAGACTGGGTCATTTAGAGCCTCCACATCTTCTTCCTCCACAAATCTCGGGAAGTGATTTGCCACATTAATGATATCAGGTAGATTAACTTCCCGAGGACACTTATATAGATTCCTGAAGTGAGTGGTGCCCAGATGAGCGAGCTTGTTAAAAGTATCTGCGATTTACTTTATATATATATATATATATATATATTATGAAATTTAATTTATTTTTTATCATGAATCATCACCTTGCCACCCCTCCGATTGGGCCTCAAGGTGGCTAGGGAAATTTGATTTTTTTTTTTTAAGTTTTTAATTTTTTTTAATGTTATATTTTATTTTTGTAATTTATTTTTTATTTTTTTATTTTTCTCATTTTTTAATTTGGTTTTTATTTTATTTTACTCTTTACTTTTTTTTTTCTTCTTTTTTTTTTTTGTTATGTGGTATGGTTAATTTCTTTTACATTTTATATCTTTTTTTATTCATCACTATATATTCTTTATATTTGATTTTTTTCAATATTTGAGTTTTTGTTTTCTTATGTATCTTTCTTATATATATAGAGTCTGTGTCGATGATTGTATAACAACTTGATCCCATTATGTGCAATTTGATAACTGAGTTTAAATTTTTCGTTATAATGAATCGAGTCTACCTCACAATGTGTTAATTTCATGTACCCTCTTTAAGTTTTCATTACAATGGGTTGAGCTCACCTACACTGCGTGTCAATTTGATAGTTGATTTTTATTTTTATTTTGCAATGTATCAAGTTGTCTTAGGCTAAGATTTTAAAATTGCTATACATTTAACGTTTAAAAAAATTTCTCTTGGTAAATAACTCTTTCATTCAAGTGTTCATTTTTAAAGTTTTTTTAGTCATAAATTTTTCCATAATGTCATGCTTGAAATATTTTGAAAATTTAAAATTGTTTTGTAGTCATAATCTTTGGTTTTAATTCCATGGTTGAAAAATTGTCAAGATTTTAATATTTTTCTAAGTCTTGATATTTTATCTTTAATGTTATGGTTGAAAACGATTATAATTTTTTTTTTCTTAGCACCATGCTTGAAATTGTTTGGAATTTTAAGGTTTTTCAAAGAAGTGATATTTTAAATTTAATGTCATCCTTAAAAATCGTTGGAATTTTAAGGCTTTTCAAAGACATGATATTTTATCGTTAATATCATGCTTGAAAATCATTGGGCATTTAAAGTTTTTCAAAGTCATGATATTTTATTTTTAATATCATTATTAAAAAATGTTGAAAATGTACCCTGAAAAAAAAAGACGTGATTCTGGCATCAACACTTTTTGACTTCAAGGTGTTTTTTGCCCCAAACAAAATGGCTTTTATTGTTTTTTACTGTTATTTTTAAAAAATATTGAAAAATTTACCCTGAAAAAAAAAATGGTGATGAAGAATCGACACTTTTTATTTTTGGGTTGTTTTTTCATGTGTTTTGGGATTTTTGGGCTTGAGTACCCATTTTGAGGTAATAGTTATTGTTTTATCGGTAACTATGTTCAAGGAGAGATTTGATTTCTTTATTATTTAGGTCAAGTTCAAATTCTTCCAATAGGAAATGAATTCGTGATTTTTTTTGTATTGTTGTCCCCTTCCTTTAATCTAATGGCTTTTCCCTTCTGTTGATGGTGCTGGATATGCCAACATTCTAGGGATCTCCCTAATATGAGGTCACAATTAGACCTCACACCACCTGGTGTAGGAGTCCCATCCGGTATGATGGCTCGGTTGCCATATACTTAGATATTTACCTCAGCTCTTGTTGTTCAACACATGGGAGTGTTACAATGGTACCTTCAAAAAGCAAGGGGGAGAAAAGTGAGCCTCTAAGTGAGAGGTAATAGTACCACAGAGGAAGAGACACACATGAACCAGGAAGGTTTGTTTAGCATCTATCAAAATAGTCCATGATGGATGTAGCAGTCATTAAAACCAAAGCAAAGGGGAAGATTCGCCCCCCATCTAGTGGAATAGTCCACAACGGATGTGATAGTCATTATAACCAATAAGCGAGAAAGGTTTGTCTAGTATCCTAGGGAGTAGTCCATAAGGATGAAATAACAGCGATAACCAATACAACACATTCCCAACAAAGCAAACACTAAAACAATTGAAATAGTTCAACTATCTTAGTACATGCGAAATAAACATCAATTACAAATGCTCAAAGAATAGTTTTACAAACATCCACAAGTCATGCATGGAAACATGTTGGCTTGAACAAGCTTTTGTATTAAGAAAAAGTTTAAAGATACATATTTACATCATACATCACTAGCCCCAGTAGTGGGGCAATGGAGCCACTCCTCGCTCCTCAAAGAACTGACTGAAACTCTCTATGCTTTGCAGGAGGAGCTAAGGTGAAAAGTCCCTGCTCACATAATGAGGGGGGTATATATAACCAAGGGTGATGCTTGACCCTTGTGACTCTTGGACTACCCTCATGACTATTCAACTTCCTATGACTTTTCAATTGACATGACTCTTCATATTGACGTGTGTCCATTGGACTTCCACTTTACATTTCATTCAATTTACAATAGATATGGCCCATAATAGTGATGTGGCCTTTGAAAACTCATGACACGAATTGACATGACACTGCTCACATTGACTAGGTTGTTGAGGTGGGAATGTCAAGGCGATGTTGCTATTGAGTGATAGATTTGTTCTTGTATGTGCTCTCTCTTCTCCATTACATAGCTTGATGATGTGGGGTATTCAATGATTTTTGGTCTTTAGAGGTGGTTGCATGCATGTGCTCCCTTTGGTTGTTCTTCATAAGCTTCTTTATCCATCTAGCTGTGAGTCTCCTAGAAATATTCACTCCTTCTTCATCTCCTTCATCATCTCTCCGTGATCTAATAGTGTACCTGTTCATGTAATTCACTCATGACGGGATGAAATCAAGTCCAAAAACCTCTTAGTATAATATGATGCATTTTTATCCATGGACTGGGCCTAGGACACATAACAAGATGGGAAAGAGGGCCAAGTAACTATGCATTGCGCAGTTCCAGGTGACAGGGAGGGAGACTAGTTACTGAGACTACGCAAAGTGCAACTTAGGCTTGGCTGATGAACTCCTGAGCACATTCTTCATTGTCGGTAAAAATCACATAGAGGCCAATAGGAGACAGGATTGCACAGTTGAGACCATCAGTGGATATTTCAAGGTGGGAACCTAGGAAGCGGGTATGCACAACTTTCAGAGGCAAGGAAAGATTGGGAAATAGAGGGACCTAGGAGGACATCTCTGTGCAGTTCTTGGGATAAGTGAGTGGCAACTGAGGGAGGATAGTGGGAGACATTTTTGCGTAGTTCTGGGAAGCAAGGAAGGCCTAGATCTTTGTGCATTGTAGGGTTCCAGTGGGAAAGGAGGAAGCTTGATGATTGATCTTGTGAAATCCGAAGTTTAGGTCAGGCTTGAAGAAGCTACTGTGTAATTCTAGGGAGGAAGGTAGTCTGCTCAACTCTGGAATTGTGGAGTTCAACTACCTTGGGGGATAGTGACTGCATACTACGCAGTTCCAGGCAATGAGGATGCATCACAGAAGGCTGAGACTGCATAGTGTGCATTTCAATCGGGGTCTAGTGAAGGTGAGTTACCCAGTCAAAAGGATTTTTGGTGAAATGGCTAAGTGCAGGAGGAGGTAGAATTGCGAGGAACTTGAAATTTTGATCACACGCTTAGAATATTTCGATGACACGACAACATAGACCATCAAAACAACAAGACAAAGAATTACCCTCTATGAGACTATCTAGAACAAAAAGTGACAAGTGTGACACTTGAGATAGACCCTATGATGACTGTGACGACGCTTGTGTGACAGTGCTTAATTTTTTTTGTATGAGTATGATTAATGTTTACATATCTAGGACAACTCAAACACACAAAGACAAACCTTTGAACTCGCTAAAAAAGGACCGCAAGTGGGATAAAACACTCCAACATGCCAAAAGATGACAATAGATCAAACAAGTAGAGGGGTGAAAATATTCCAAGGAAGCTCATGAAATGAGCTTGAGTGCTTGAAAAAATAAAGGGAAAGACCAAGGAAGGCTACGAAATTTGAGTGCAAGCCAAAATTTTGGAGGGTGTCGTAGTCGCTACAACACCTTCAAATGCTAGTAAATTTCTTCTTTTTCCAATCAAGTCTGTTAAGATGATTCTAGGGATTGGATTTAAGATAATTCAAGATCGAATAATAATTTTGAAGAATTTTATTTTGGACCCCAAATCTTATACTCATTAAGATAATATGACCATATGAGGCACATTAAGAGCACTAGAGACCACAAGACCTTCCCAAAATGATATTTTGTTTATATAGAGGCCATAGATATTTATAACTAGAAACTCAGTTCTTGATTCCTTAACATCCAAATGGACTGAAATATAGGAATTATAAGATAAGGAAGCACTTTGAAATTGGTACTCCATCCATTTATTAGGTGTCCAAACATACCTACTACATCCATCGAGGATAAAGACCAATTTTTAAGCCACAGTTCTAGAGTTGCTATAGTTTGTGTACCATCCACCATAGCCTAAGTTAGAATTATATTTAGAACATGGATTTTAATAATCCTTTTGAGGGCTAGTTGTATTAGGATACCCCCCACCCCTCTTTGATTGAATTAAATAACAATCATGATAAATATTTTTTAAGGCCATTCCCCACTCTAAGGGCCTTGGTAATGGTATCTTGTTTTCCTTTCTTAATATATTACACCACTTTTTATCATTCCTTCTGTAAGTGTGATTTGCACCCTATTGTGTTTAATTGCAATGGATCAAGGGATAAACCCCCATGAGAAGAAAAGTCATCTTTCAAATTTTGTCCATTGATTAAGGGTCTATCCCTTCCATAAAGAGGACTTGGATACAATAATTGACAAGAGAGGAGTGGAGTCCTCAAATAAAGAGAACCCTATGGAGACCAAAGGCTGAACCTAGAGACCAAAGGGCTTTGAAGGAGGAGAAGAAGAATGACCAGGAGAGGGAGGATGCCATAATGAAAGGAAGGGATAAGAGGGGAAGGGAAAAATTCTCAAGAAACTTGAAAAACATCATTAATAGGAGAAATAACCTTATGAAAAAAATTAGAAATGGGGACCAAAGGACACAAAATAAAATTATCTAAAAACTTATTGATTTCTCCCTGAGGAGGAACTAAGTTCTTGCTTAATCTAGATTTTGGTGTGATTGATAAGTCCACACAAGGAGTATAACCATTACCTTTTAAGTGTAATGTACCCCTTTACCACCCAAAGCCACACTAAGGTGATAAAAGGGTGAATTACTATCATGGACCCAACCTCCATAGTAATTTCATGGAAATGGGGTCATAAAAAATTTCAATATTTTGCAACTCCTCAAAACCCAAAAACAACATTTCCATTGCATTCATCTCATCGAGAGCTTTCCAAAGATATAAAATTTTCCTTGATATGGATTATGGATCAAAATATTTGACCAATTAAAGTTAGACCCATTAAAACCTTGCCACATCAGTAGTGGACCCACCCCACGTGTCACCTACATGGAATATTGTGTGGTGCCTACATGACTATTTTTCCATTGTGGGTTGATCATGTGGAACAAGAACGTTCATCCATAGTATTCAGTAGTCGGCCTACTTGGGTTAAACATAAAATATAAATCACACCGGAGCCCCAACCCTAACCTGGACGATTGGACTAACCTCTTAACCTGGAGGTCATGCCCAACCATACCACTGGGACCGACTTGTCTCTAGTCCCAAGTGACATCCTCCTATTTTGCTGAGGCCCCAACCCCCAACCTCTAACCTATCCCAGCCCTAACCTATATTCGGTCTATCGGTACTCAGCCTTTGGGCTAACTCTACCTTTTGATTTTCCCTCTTTTGGTCAATTCACTGACCCCTAACATGGCAGATCCCACTACAAATCTTAGCCTACTGGAAAGCTTTCTCACACTTAGATATTTTTTTACGTATGTTAACTTTTGCATAGGCCCAAACCTTGTGCGGTTATTATTTCTACTAAGGCTTGAGGCTTGTGACTTCATTAACTCTTCCTTGTCTCCATGGACATGGAAGCCAAGCTACAAAGTGCCCATGTAATCAGCAAAATTTGTTGAAGCACATAAGTAACCCCCAGACTTTGTTGGGATGACATTAAAGCTTGGGCCATTAATGCATCTAGAAAATACAAAAGTGTACATATGAACACACTTCATAGAACCATAACGAACTTATCCAGTTTCCCAATCACATGTGTTTAGTTGCAATACTTTTAATTTATGGCATCTCACGTACCTAGAGCACATTTAGAAAAGAACAACAATGTGTGAAAACATCCATATTTAGTTAGTTTCATGAACAAACACATAGATCCATTTTAACAACATGTATTATACCTATCCTTCATGCTCAAGTGAATAAATTAAATTAGGCCCAAAATGACACAGATTCCCTATAACTATTGTATTCAAACAATAACAAATGTCAGCACAGCAATAAGCACAAGAGTAAACCACTTCTCAGATTTAGCACTGTCATGGGCAATCTAATATTAACCAATATAAGCCTTCAGTAGTATTCAAGGAGTATTGAACAATTTATCTTGTAGTATTTCCTCAAGGGGTTCAACCCCAAAAATCTAGACTTAGGAATGAAATACTAAATCAACACATTCCTCATACATTCTGTAGAATCCAACATTCCTACTTTTATAGGATACAACTATTCAAGGCATCTAAAATAATATTTACACAAGGAAACAAGCATCCATTTAGCAACCTATGTCCACAGGGCTTAAGAACCACTTATGATAACGCATAGACAGTTCAATAAGAATTCATAAAATATATTCATGCGCAAAAAGTTATAAGAGTACTTATCTTGGTATATAAAATCTTGGAAACTAATATTGGGACTCTAACTCTCCACCAAACCTTAGACAACCTATAACCAAACTTACTTGTAGTTATCACCCCCGAGCTGAATTCTAGAGCTCGAGGAGGAGTGCTTAGGAGTAAAATCAATACCAAAGCTGAAACTGGGTCCCCAAATGTTGAACCCCCTTTACCCACCAACTAATAAAAAATTAATACAAGGAATGGGAATTCACTTCCTACATGATTTGTGAATAGCTCTCGACTGCTACATAATAGAGATTTCTATCTCAGTTAGCCTAAATTCGGAGGTTATTTTGGGCATAGAGGCTTATCGTTCAATATCAATAGTAAAATTCCTTTAAAATATGGGAAGATTCTGCAGACCTTGGGCAAGCCACTCATAGTGGTTTAATCAACCTCAAGTCAAGCCATTTCTCTATAAATGCTTTTATATAAGCCAACAAACCATACACAGTGGTTTCGATCAATTGCACTGCTATAGAGTGAACTCTCTCTATCCAAACAAATTTCCCTTCTAGTCCTGAAATGAAGCCAACAACCCCTCTTTTCCATAATTCATCTCTTAAATATTTATCCTCTCATGCCTTCCAATTTTCGATTCTTGCCCTTTCTAGGTGTGTGGAGTCATGGCTTTTTCTTGGTGCATAGAAATTCTTTCCTTTTCGATTGTGCACAAAGGCCATTCTTTCTCTTCATTAACTCCTCCCATTAGATGTTATACCCACCATTTCTATTTGTGTGTGTTCACACTCTTCATTTCCTCTGTTAGTCTACCAACGCAACCATACTTCCATTTAATTATGATTCTCTCTCTTGAAAATTTTTCCATAGAGTTAGTACGGTTCCCAACCATTCCTTTTTTAGACATTTTTATTGTACAACCAATTCATTAAAGCATACAATCTAGCATTAATATCAACTAGGTCTCCTCAAGAAAATATCCTTCCTCAAACTCTAAAATATGTGTCCCAATTTCTTAGTCATTTTAATTTATGGCTACATACTTACAAGGAATTATTTCTCAATGCTTGCAAGGAGAATTAACCGTAGGGGATGTCACACTAAGTTTCTCCTTTGTGAGGACCATGGAAAAACTTTTGTCATAGTGATATTAAATGTGATCAATTTCATCGTAGGTGTAACACCTAAAAGAGAGCCACCAATAATCAATTTTTTGAACCTAAGAAGATGATCCTAACATCAACTCTATTTCACCTAAAAGAGATTCTCTTAAGTCAACCTCAATTTGAATCCATAGCTGCCTTCAATATTTCTTTGAATCTTAATTTGGATCTAGTAGAGTGAACTAACCAATCTTACCCACTAGGGATTATAAAAACTCCTCAATCTAGAAAATGAGAGGGAGATCGGGAAAAATAGCCCATACCTTCTACACATTAATTAACTCACTAATCAGATCAAATTCCATAGTCCAATTTTTAAGTACTAGAATGGTTCAACATACCCCCAATCCATAAATTTATGAATATATTATGGCAATCGAATTTTGAAACAAATTTGAAGCAAAGAAAACTCAATATAGGAGGTAGAAAATTGGAACATATCCCAGTAGGGGCTTCTAACAATTCTCCATCCATATCTTCAAGGAAATCCATTTGGCCAACTTTCCATAGAAGTGACCCACCAAGGTTTTTTCCATAATCTACAAAAATTCCCTTATGCTAATATTCTAATCGACCACTGCGGAAACCTTCACAAACTTATCCATTATACATTTTTTCCTTCACAATGGGCTCAGTCTATGGTTCTTTATTTCCTCACTAGAATAATTTTCCAAAAGCATGGGTTGATCTAAATTGGATCATTATTTTTTTTTCCATCCATATCAATGCTTTTAGAGTGGAAAAGTAGAGGATTTAGCTCACAAGGCCATTTTCATTGGTGGGACCCAATTTGGCAAATTGAGGTCTACAAACTTCTAAGATCATTTTGAGGCATAAAATGGCATTTTTCGGCAGTAATTTTTTTTCTTTATAACAAAACCTTGTTTTTCCTATTCTAAATATAGATACCTTTCCAACAATGTAAGAATCACCTCAATTAGAGTCCATATGCAAAATTTATGCGACTCAAAAGTTCACCTTCCTGTTTCGACCACCATAATTCGAGAGGATGACATGTCAGCCCCCATTAGACAAGGAAAATGGACTAGCAATGTGATCCTAATGAATAAGACTCCAAAAGAGTCCACATTTTAAATCTAGTTAAGAGTTAAGGTGTAGGTTTTAACCACGTGCAAAAAATACCTGCATACGAATTCTAAAACACAGAAAATAAACAATGCGAGAGCATAACACATAAAACACATATACACAGAGGTTTTCCCTTGGATTCCAAAACCAGGGCTACCAGCTTGATTTTTCATTATGTTCCTTTCAATGTTACAATAAATATTTATACATGCTGAAGCATCCAATACGATGGACCAAAAACCATTGTATCTAAAACCATGGACCGAAAACCATAGGTAGGTCCACCCAACCTAATATAGGGTCCAAAAAAAATTTCCCGGGGCACTGCCCCAAACCCCGTAGAGGGGGGCTACCTGCCCCCCTCAAACCCCCCAAAGAAAGAGGCCTACCACGCCCCCACTGCACAATCAACGCAATGAAGGGGGGGCTTTGCCCCCCCTCTAACCACCCGGTTCACTACATGGGCTAGTCATGGAAAGAATATAACACAACCCAACATTCTCCCACTTGTTGTTTTCTTTCCACAAGGGGCCACAGGAGAGCTTAGTCATTTATCTAGCCCTGTAACGCCCATTGTTTCTCTAGACCAAGAGAACTTCTCAGAGCTCATAGATTCTGTCAATGCATCTGTAGTATTCTTCAAATTTTCCACCTTTACTAGCAACACCTTTTTGTCTTCTATCATATCCCTCACAAAGTGATACTGAACATCAATTTGCTTTGTCTTTGAATGATAAGTAGGGTTCTTTGCCAAGAAAACTGTACTTTGGCTATCATAGTCTATCCTTATAGCTCCATGTACTAACCCCATACTTAAGCACAATCTCTGCAACCAAACTGCTTCCTTGCTTACATGAGTGGCTGCCATATATCCTACCTTTGTAGTTGATAGTGCCACTACAGATTGTTTCTCACTCATCCAACTGACTGCACCTCCAAATAGGTTAAAAACATACCCACTTGTAGATCTTCTCTGATCTAGATCTCCAGCCTAGTCTGCATCAACAAAGTCTGGATTTAAGAGATCTGTGGTTTGTATCTTTTGACTCAGTTACCGGAGAATCCACAGTATGAACATTTTTATGCCAACGTTTCAAATCCCAACTGGGATCCATCATCAGGGCTTATAAATGATGATAAAAGAAAAGCCGCTTAGGAGGAAATAAATTTTAAGATCAGCAGAATGTCGACTGAATATTTATTATTGATTTATTTATTAATTAATAATTCATTCAATTATTTATTTTTATTTTTATTTTATTTTTGAGTATTATATATTAATTTTTACAGGTGAGAAAGTAAATTAATTTAAAAACAGAAACTAAATGGTAAAATAATAGTTATTTAATATATGATAATAATATAATAAAAATTTTATTTTATTTTATTTTGTTTTATTTAATTTTTATTCTATTTATTCAATTATTTATTTATTCATTTATTTTTATGATTCTAGTCGGGAAATGTTTATTTATTTATTTAAATTTATTTATATTAATATATAATAGTATTTTAAGGATTAGAGAAGTAAGAATATTGTATCAATATTTAAAGTTATTTGATTTAAAATTAATAATAATTAATGTATTAATTAATTGTTATAAATTAATAAATATATTAAAATAATCAATATTAATAAATGTTAATAAACAATACTAATAAAGTTAGTAGATATTAATAGGGTTAAATTATTAATAATACTTAATTAATAGAGTTAGTAACTATTAATACTTAATAAAACATTTAAAAAATGAATTAACAGTAATTAATATTAATAATAATTGATTATTGTCCCGACAGTTTTTAAGAAAATGAAGATCCGCCGCTCTTCTTGCTATCCTCATTCTAAGTCTTTCGAGTAAAAGTATTTCTCTCCAAGCATCCCCTCCGTATAGGGACAAGATTCTGGATTTAAGAGATCTGTGGTTTGTATCTTTTGACTCAGTTACCGGAGAATCCACAGTATGAACATTTTTATGCCAACGTTTCAAATCCCAACTGGGATCCATCATCAGGGCTTATGAATGATGATAAAAGAAGAGCCGCTTAGGAGGAAATAAATAATAATAAGGAAATAAATTTTAAGATCAGCAGAATGTCGGCTGAATATTTATTATTGATTTATTTATTAATTAATAATTCATTCAATTATTTATTTTTATTTTTATTTTATTTTTGAGTATTATATATTAATTTTTACAGGTGAGAAAGTAAATTAATTTAAAAACAGAAACTAAATGGTAAAATAATAGTTATTTAATATATGATAATAATATAATAAAATTTTTATTTTATTTTATTTTGTTTTATTTAATTTTTATTCTATTTATTCAATTATTTATTTATTCATTTATTTACTTATGATTCCAGTCGGGAAATGTTTATTTATTTATTTAAATTTATTTATATTAATATATAATAGAATTTTAAGGATTAGAGAAATAAGAATATTGTATCAATATTTAAAGTTATTTGATTTAAAATTAATAATAATTAATATATTAATTAATTGTTATAAATTAATAAATATATTAAAATAATCACTATTAATAAATGTTAATAAACAATACTAATAAAGTTAATAGATATTAATAGGGTTAAATTATTAATAATACTTAATTAATAGAGTTAGTAACTATTAATACTTAATAAAACATTTAAAAAATGAATTAACAGTAATTAATATTAATAATATCAACAAAGTCATGAATATCCAACACTTTGTCTAATCCTGGTCTTCCTTGGTATGACAAAACATAATCACTAGTGCCACACAAATAACTGAAAATCCGCTTCATTGTTGTCCAGTGCTCCTTCCCTGGTTTTGACATAAAACTGCTCAATACTCCCACTACATGTGCAATTTCTAGTCTAGTACAGACCATCACATACATCAGGCTACCAACTACACTTGCATATGGAACACGGGACATGTCCTCTTCCTCTTCTTGTGTCTTGGGACATTGTTCAGTAGATAACTTTACACCTATAGGAACAAGAACCTTCACTAATTTACTATCCTGCATATTAAACCTCTGCAATATTGTCTCGACATACTTCCTCCGGTTTAACCAGAGCTTCCTCTTTGTCCGATCTCTTTTAATTTCCACACCCAAAATATAGTTTGCAGCACCAAGATCTTTCATATCAAATTTGGAGGAAAAATGGGTTTTCAAATCCTGGATAATTTCTTTGTCATTTCCAACCAGCAAAATATCATCCACATACAAGACCAAATAAATAACACGGTCACCAATTAATTTAAAATACACACAGCGATCTACTTTGCTTCTGGTTAAGCCAAGTCCCTGTATAAGTATATCAAATTTCTAATACCACATCCTTGGTGACTGTTTTAACCCATACAAAGACTTCTTTAACTTGCATACCATTTCTTTCTTACCCTTCACCGCAAATCCTTCAGGTTGCTTCATGTAGATCTCCTCTTCTAGATCCCCGTGAAGAAATGTTGTCTTCACATCCATCTGTTCTACCTCAAAATCAAAAGCAGCAACAACAGATAAAAGTAATCTAATAGAAGTTACCTTGGCAACAGGAGAAAAAATATCACCAAAATCAATTCCCGGCACCTGGGAATAACATTTTGCTACCAATTGAGCTTTGTATTTCTCCACCTTTCCTTCTGCATTTGTCTTTTTCTTGAACACCCATTTGCTGCCAATGGGTTTCCTTCTAGTCGGCAACTCCACCAGATCTCAAGCCTAATTTTTGTGCAAAGGTGCCATTTCATCAACCATGGCCTATTTCTTCATAGTTTTGCATCCTCTGAATCTACTGTTTCCTTCATAGTTCTGGGATCATCATCAGTAATAGATAAAGCAAAATTTGAATAGAAAGCAGATGTACTATACTTATCTCGCTGCCTTCTTTCTCAAACTGATCTTCTTACACTTGGAGTTTGTGGCTCTTCATCTTCTAATTCCTCCTCTGTTGTAGAGTCTGATTCTTCCTCCTTTAGCTCAAGCTCTATCTTCTCAAGTTCCTTTGGTTGGAATTCATGTTTAATAACATCTTTCACCTCTCTGAACACCACATCTTGGTTGTACACAACCTTCCTTGTTGTTGGGTTCCAAAGCTTATAACCCTTTAAACAGTCCTTATACCCAATAAATATGAACTTTTCATATTTACTATCCAACTTGTTTCGTTTCTCCTTTAGAACATGTACATATGCATCACATCCAAATACCCTCAGATGTGAAAGAAAGGGTTTCTTACCAGTCCATACCTATTATGGAGTCTTATCCTCCAACACTGAAGAAGGTGATCTGTTGACTAGGTAACATGTTGTCTCCACCGCCTGTGTCTAGAATTCTTGTCCTAACTCGACACCACTAAGCATGCTTCTTGCCCTTTCCATCAACGTCTTGTTCATTCTTTCTGCAACTCCATTTTGCTGAGGTGTATATGGAGTATTATTCTGTTGTGCTATACCACACTTCTTATAGAATTCTTCAAATTCCTTACTGCAAAACTCTCCACCATTATCTGTCCTTAGCACCTTTATCTTCTTCTCTGTCTGGTTTTCCACCAGAGCTTTAAATTATTTAAACCTATCAAAGACTTCAGATTTCTTCTTAAGGAAATATATCCATGTATTCCTTGAGAAGTCATCTATAAATGATACATAGTACACAAACTTACCGAGTGATGGAACTTTCACAGGTCCAAACACATCACTGTGCACAAGCTCTAATATCTATTTCGCCCTCTTACCACCAGAGGGGAAACTCACCCAATTCTGCTTCCCATATACACAATTTTCATAGAAATAAAAATCCAAAGAGCTATTACTCATACCTTATATCATACCTTTACCATGAAGTATTTGAAGACCCTTCTCTCTAATATGTCCAAGCCTTTGATGCCACAACATGGTATTCTCTCCAGATACCACTAGATTTTCTGCTCCACTTTCAGGAACCACAGAACTGTTGCACCCATCAACAACAGTTCTTACCTTACAGCTTGTATAGAGTTCCAATCTGAACTCCCTGCATCAATACCAGTGCTCCCCAAACCAACTTGTAGGTATCCTTCTCGAACATTGTTTTTACACTTGCATCATATAGTTTTCTTACAGAAATCAGATTTCTCGCCAATGCAGGAATATGTAGAACACCCAGAAGTGTTCTAACCCTTCCAGCTTGCAACTTCAAATTTACTTTTCCGCGACCAAAGATTCTAGCCTTCCTATCATCCCCTAAGAAGAAATCACCACCATCGTATTTCTCATACTCACAGAACCACTCTCTATGGGGAGTGAAGTGAAAGGATGCACTTGAGTCAATCAACCATGCCTCATGATCTACATGTGTACTTGAAGAAGCCAAGTACACATCCCCACCTTCATCTGAGGTGGTTTTCACCTCTGTAGAAGGAGCATCATCAGATCCCTTTCCTTCCTCAGGAGCTTTAGATTTACAGTCCCTTTTGTAGTGCCCTTCCTTTCCGCATTTCCAGCACACCACCTTTACAGATTTTCCTGGATATTTAGATCTCCCTCTAGATTTAGATCTCCCACTCGATGACTTATTTTT
Organism: Pinus tabuliformis; assembly: GCA_031772625.1. Classification (NCBI taxonomy): domain Eukaryota; kingdom Viridiplantae; phylum Streptophyta; class Pinopsida; order Pinales; family Pinaceae; genus Pinus; species Pinus tabuliformis. Next base: position 161,176,405 of record CM062813.1, read on the forward strand.
GTTTCTGTTCTGGGATCGTCCTCGTACAGACAAGGCATCACCATTCTAGCTCTCCATGTTTTTCCGTCTCATCTCCTCCATTAGCCAGGATGAGACTATTTCATCAAACTGCAAGGCAGTTGCATTGCTACCTATTGCAATAACTAGACTATCCCATGAATCTGGTAGAGAACACAACAAACTGATGCACTTATCTTCATCTAAAATTTTAATATCAATAGATAATAACTAACTTACCACAATATTAAATGCATTCAGATGCTCTAACACCGAGTCTCCATCTTTCATCCTCAGGTTGTACAACTTTTTCCATAGGAACAATTTATTCACTAGAGACTTATATTAGTACAAAGTCCCTAACTTGTCCCACAAAGCCTTAGCCGTAGCTTCCCCTGATACATTCAGCAATACTGAATCTAAGACACACAATCATATTGTGCTCTTTACCTTCCAATCCAACTTCTTCCATTCTTCATCGGACACTCCCATTGGTTTAGTACCCATATCTACCGCAATCCATTGATCTTTATCCATCAATAGATCCTCCATCTTGAGTTTCCACAACTCAAAACTCTGACCATTAAATTTCTCAATCTCTATCTTTCCACTGCTCACCATCTTCTTTCACCACCAAAATAAATCCTGCAGATCTCCCACTAAACAGGGTCTACCACAGGTTCGAGTGAAACCCCTCAACAACGAAGGTGTCCCCTTGAAGCCAAAAAAGCTTTGATACCAAATGTAGGTTCTCACTTCGTGCAGAAATTACCTGCAAACGAATTCTAAAACATAGAAAATAAACAATGTGAGAGCATAACACACAAAACACATATACACAAAGATTTTCCCCTGGATCCAAAAACTAGGACTACTAGCTTGATTTTTCATTATCTTCCTTTCAATGTTACAATACATATTTATACATGCTGAAGCATCCAAAACCATGGACCGAAAACCATCGCATCCAAAACCATGGACCAAAAACCATAGGTTGGTCCGCCCAACCTAATATAGGGTCCAAAAAAAAATTTCGGGGGTGCTGCCTCGAACCCTGTAGAGGGGAGCTACCCGCCCCCTCAAACCCCCCAGACAGGGGGGGTTGTTGCCCCCCTGTGACCCCCTCACTGTGCAATCGTGCAATGAAGGGGAGGCTCTACCCCCCCTCTAACCCCCCGGTTCACTACATGGGCTAGTTGTGGAAATAATATAAAACAACCCAACTTGAGGGAGTCAAACCTAACCAATAGCAGGTTATTGTTTTGAGGCTTCTGTGATTAGTACTTTGTGTGTAATTTTCTTTCAGAGTTCTCACATCCATAATTGTTTGAATTGGCGTTTCGAGCCATCCACCATGGCTCATCATCAAGATAGATGATGAGCCATGGTGGATGGCTCGAAACATCGATTCAAACAATTATGGATGTGAGAACTCCGAAAGAAAACTACACACAATAGTAGGTTATCAAGTTGTGTTATAAATGGGTCAGAACGAGGAAAAGGGGTTCCATTATTTTCAAGTGCATTTGTTCTACAAATGAGTAGAGTAATTTAAATGGATAGGGAGAGAGCACAGAAAAAGGATTTTTTCATTGTAGTAGTCCATGGGGCATAGCCCATACTTCTTTTTACTCATATCCATTTTAATTTAGATAAAGAGAGCAGCGACAACTCACCTTCTTGTTGGGTTTTCTCTCAAAAGGGTTTTCCCCGGTTATGTCTTGTGTCAATCATGATTTTTGAGATTTTTATTTCATTATTATCTATTTTCTACATAATTATAATTTGCATGCATACCCATTAAACAATAATTTATGGAACCAATAATCTAAAGAGAAATAAACCCTCATAGTGTAGATTTTGGATTTTAAAGTATAATTTTAGTAGATCTATTGTGACAAACTGCCTAGTGAAATACACATGGAAATTTATGAATTATATCAGTATCAAAGTAGGTTTATTTCGGTATATTTTGAATATTTGTGGGATCTATAGATTGACTAAGCAAAAATTCATAAAACCTCAGCCATGGTTGAAAAAACTATGAATAACCATCTTAATCCTGTAGAGGAGAGGTTTTCACGTTTGGAAGCACTAGTTGAAGATATAAACCGTAACTTGAATCTCCTCATGGCAGCCTTGAATAATAAGCTTAGGCTATTCGAATAATATGGGGGTTCTAACTTATAGGTCTAATCATAGGGGAGACAAAGAAATTAGGAAGAAACAAAGAATGGGTCAAAGAAAGGACCCAAAAAAAGATAAACCTAGTTTGAGTGTTGTGAACCATTCACAATCCCTACTCAAAATGGAAGGAAAGGTTGATGTCAAGTTATACCAAGGTGATATAGAAACTTTGAAGTTAAATCACTGGTTGCAGCAATTAGAAGTGTATTTATGTGCTCATCGCATAAAGGAAGAACATAATATTTCATTTGAATGACTAAAATTAGAGGGTCACGCCCTGACCTAGTGATAAATCTACATGGAGACCTTGAGGTTGGAGGGATATCCTCCAATTACTAAATTGGAGGAATTTAAAACCCTCATAAATCCATAATTTTACCCTATCATGTGTGTAGAGGGATAATGGATATGATGGCACTACTTCAGACAAAAGCAAGGGAAAAGTATATAGGAGTACACCATAGAATTTAGAAATATGGCCATGATGTTGAATATCTACCTAAAGAACCCAGATATACTCCCCAAGTATCTGGGGGATCTACACAACCATATGCAGAAGCAAGTGATGCTCTTCAAGCCCAAATCAGTGGACAAGGATTGTGCACAAGAACATTACCTACAGAATATAGGCCTGAAGAAAGGGATATCAAGTGGATTGAAATAGAAGGAGCACCATAATTATTCTAAGGAGAGAAAGAAGAAGTGGAAAGGGGGCGATATAAAAAGACGAAAGCCACAACACAATAGTGAAAATATCCTACCAACCACTATAACATTGACATTCATATAGAGGAGAAGTTTTAGAAGTTTCATCTGAAGCTTAACTTGAAGAACATAAAGAAATATAATAAGAAGAAAAATAGCATGGCCATTGACTTGAGAAACTAGGTTGAAAGTACCTCGGATGTGATGAACAGATAATTTGTACATCAATGAAGAAGGAGGTGAATCTAATTATCCTGTAGCAACATGAAGAGAATGAAAAAACGAAGCTCTTCCATATAAATATACAAGTTACAATTAGAAATATTGATGTTAGGTTTGAGTCAAGATTGTAGGTGAATCACATTGTAGCTGTAGATTTGGTCAAAAAAATGGGATTGGACGTTCATGATCATCAAATCTCATAGCCATTGGGATGGGTAAAAATGGATGGAGAGATAAAGGTAACAAAACATTTCAAAATTATATTTTCTATAAGTGATGATTTATGGATTAAGTATAACTAGATGTAGTTCCCCTTGATGTATGCGGAGTGGCATTTGGAAGTCCCTTCATGTACATGCAAGATAAAATAATCATATGGAGATCCAACCAATATCATCTCATCAAGGATGGAAAATCATTCACCATCAACGCACACAAAGGCGAGTTAAATTTTTTGTTAATAAGTGCTAACTAAACCAAGAAACTGATCAATTCTAGAAAGAAGTGTGTTTTATTGTTTTTAAGAGATGTAGAAGAGTTAGTGAGAGAAAAGGCATCCCTAGAGGGGTGTATTAAGGAATATAAAAAATCACTGTAAGAGTTTCTATAGGCATACAGGGATGTGCTCCAGGAGCCTAAAGGGCTATCAACTGAGAGGGAATTGGAGCATGAGATCCAACTATTGTTGGACTACCCACTGCCAAAAAAATTGTTGTATAGGTAGTTTGTTATCGAAGCAAGTCAAGAAAAGAAACAAGTGTAGAATCTACTGGAACAGAGTGCCATTCAACTGACTACATCACCATGTGGGTCACCCATCATAATTATGCCAAAGAAGGATGGTACTTGGAAAATGTGTATAGATTACAGGGTGTTGAGAAAAATTACTCTCAAGAAGAAGTACCCCTGCCTAAAATAAATGATAAGTTAGATCAGTTGTAGTAAGAAAAATACTTCACCAAGTTGGACTTAAATTTTGGATATCACCAGGTTGAGTCAAAGAAGAAGATACCTGGAATACCACCTTCAAAAATAGGCAAGGTTTGGATGAATATTTAGTTATGACATCCAACCTATGCAATGCACCAACTACATTTATGAGGTTAATTAATGATTTATTGCACCCTTTTATAGATTCATTTTTTATTGTTTATTTGGATGATATACTAGTATATAGTGATACCTAAGAGGAGCACACCTCACATTTGACATAGACGTTGGAGACATTAAAGCACCATCTGGTATAAAATCTCAAGAAGTATGTGTATACACAACAATTTGGTGCATCTAGTGTATGTGATAGGTGGAAGAGAGTTAAAGATAGATCTTGCCAATATGGAGGCCATCATGAAATGGTTAGTGCCTGCTAATAATGCTAATGTTAGGAGTTTCATTGAGGTGTAATAGTACCTAAGGAAATCCATAGCCTGATTTTAGCGGTAGTAGAACCACTCCATACCATAACAAAAAATTGCAATAGTTTCTAGTGGGGAAAGGATCAACATAGGGCCTTTAAGGAGCTAAAAATTAAGATCAATCAAGCACCATTTTTGGAATTTCCTAACTTGAAATATCCCTTTGAGGTGGAGATAGATGTGACTGGGTATGCTATGGGATTGGTCTTGATGCAGGGAGGAAGGCTTGTATGCTACCATTTTGAACTATTTCATGGGACATTTATTAATTACCTTACCTACGATAAGGAGCTATATGCCCGAGTGAAAGGTGTGAAGAAGTGTAAACACTATAAGATGGGAAAGGAGATAGTAATCCACATAAATCACTAGCCACTATAGTACCTACAAACCCAAAGTAAGCTACAACAAACCAGGCATTACAAGTGGATGGGGTTTCTACAACAGTTTCATTTAGTGATGAAGTACAAGAAGGGTAGAATAAAAAAATTGGATGACATGATTTCAAGGCAACCCACATGAAATATCATAGCTTTGGGAACTCTAATGCACATGGAGCCACTCACCCATGATGCATAGAGAAAAGCATATTCAAATGATGAGGACTTCAAGGAGGTGTTCCAACAGTTGTAGAGCCAGAGTCATGCGCAAGATGGTGACAACAAATTTGACCACCATCTCTAGGATAGGTTATTGTACATGATGGATAATTTATGTGTTCCTAAATGTGAGAAATTGTAGATGATTAGAGAGGCTCACACCTCCAAGGTTGTAGGAAACTTTGGTGTAGGGAAGATAATGGCCAACTTGTAGAGGTATGTGTATTGGCCCAAGATGAGTGAACAGGTAGATAAGTTCAAAAGAGGATGCATGCTTTATTATACCAAAAAGCCTAGTAATTGGAAATAGGGTCTATATCACCCCTTACCTATACCACTCATCCTTAAGAAAGAATTTCCATGGAATTTGTGGGAGGTTTACCAATAACTAGGAAGGGATGTGACTACATGTTCATGGTAGTTGATAGGTTCAACAAGACGTGTGTATTTATTCCCTATAAAACAACCATCACTAGGAAAGAAGCAACAAACTTGTTATTTGGATAGGTTTGGGTGCACTTTGGGATACCAAGGAGAATCATTTTAAATAGGGACACAAGATTTCTCAATGCATTTTGGACTATATTTTTGGAGAATATGGATACAAAGTTGACAATGTTCCATACATAAATACATGGGTAAACAAAAGTAGTCAACTGGACATTAGTGTATATTTTGAGGGGTTATAATTAGAAGCATCTGAAGAATTAGGATGAAAATTTGGTATACATACAACACTCTTATAACATCGTAATCCACACTTCTACTGGTAAGTCCTCATTTGAAACTTGCTTTTGATATTTCCATATTCACTTATGGATATTACATATGGGCAGTAAGGAAGAGTGAGTGAGGATCTTATAGGGGGTTCCTTAAGGGTAGAATATTTGTAGGAAAGATCAAGAAAATCCATATAGATGTATAGGAGACACTACAAAAGTCACAGGAAAAACATAAGGTTGGGCATGATTAACATAGACCAGATAATTCTTTCAAGGTGGAAGATAGAGTATGGTTACAGTTGAACAAGGATAGGCTATAAGGTCCTGGTGAGAAAATCATGGCTCTATAGTACAGTCCCTTTGAGATACTAGAAAAAGTGGGAGATAATTCCTATAGACTCATTCTACCCCCATACATGCACATTTACTCAGTTTTTAATGTAGATAATTTGAAACTCTATGAGCCTTCCACGCTAGATTAGGAAGATAAGCATGTCCTTGTTATAGAAATATTTGGGCACTGCAACCCCAATCACATATGTCGATAAACCAAGGGCTCTTAAACCCATAAAAGTGTTGTTTCATACCCTAAAGGATCATGGTCAACTGATTACATCATTTCCCAGAAGTTCTCCCTAAAAAACTACTCAGAACTGGTCAAAACTAGACCATACAAACTTCTCCATGCTGAGGGTGCGATGCATCTCACCTATTACACACGGGGGGTGCAGTGCATACTGAAAATCCCTTCTGTAGGGTGCGATGACGAGAGTAGATAAATGGCAAACGCAGTTTGCTAGGTGGAAACTCATAGAATCTTCTAGAAAATGCTCATATGACACTTGCCTCTTTCAATTCGCCCAAGGATGAGTAAGAGATCATGAAATCTCCAAGTGGAACCAAGAACTATCAGTTAAATGACACTAATCAAAAACCCAGAAGATGACTCACCCCCTGCAAATATCTATATATGGATCCCTCATCCTAGAGATCCAAAGGTTGGAATTTTGTATTTTGTAAGGAAGTGCTATTGGTTTCTCTGTGAAGCATTGTATTGTTGGGTGATCTAGCTTTTCATGAGGTGAAGAGGGCTTTCATGCTGGGAGGATGGCGCTAGATCAGACCGCTGGGTTGTAATCCTCTCTTCTACTACTTCTATCAATAAAGCTATTTGAGTTTTCCTCCATATACTTGTATATTTCTGAATCTTGTATTTGTGTATGCATTTGTATGGTTAATGTACATCTGATTCTACATTGTTTATGGTTATAGATCTCTATGCTTTGATGGTATTTTGTTGCTTTGAATCTACAGGTGTTCTTTGAAGCAGGACAAGTGAGGAAGGAGCGACGAAGCTCTATCAAAGGAGAGAGGAAACAAGCAAGGAGCCAAGCGAAAGACCAAGGTCGGTTCTCTCTGCTTCTCTCTCATCTATCTCTCATAAAGGAAAACACAAGTTACTTTGAATTATTTGTTTCTAAGATATCTACCCGTCTTAGTGGGACTAGCAGATATGAATAGACACTAGTTTTCGCGGGAAAAAATTGGCGACTTGGCCTTTTTTTAGGGAGCGAATAGTTTGTTTGTTTGTTACTATTTTTTTCTATATAAACTACAAACGAAGTCTGAAGTTAAGCCAGCTAGCCTTCGAACTGCTTTTGCTATGGAACTGCAAAGTAGATCAACGCTACTTCAGTCAATCATTAGGTTGGTTTATGAACTGAACATATGACTTGCAAACATCCTAAGTGCCTTGGTGGCAGCTTAATAACCTCATTAGATCATACCTCTATACTTTGTGTTTATTGTCTATCATAAGCTCGACCTAAATCCCTGAACTTAGCTGCAAACTGTGGGTGAAAACCAAGCTCAGTCTTGTCCCTAGACCATCGCACTATCTCTCATTGGGAGCCTGGATGCATCGCACCTCCTATGTACTGCAGGTGAGATGCATCCTTGTTTCCCTTAAGGATAGGTGCGATGATTGAATGAGACTGTTTTTCTCCAGATTTTGGTTTTTTCTTGATTGTTTTCAGCTCTATTCAATAGTTTTGCAGCCTATGATCAGTATATCATTGTTGAAGCCTTCTTCCTTTACATTATTCAGCCTCCATCAGTGAGGAATTGTAAATGTTTTTTATGTATTTTTCATCATTTACAGTCCTCCTTTGCAAAAAGTAGCTTAATCAAACTATTGTCTTTTGCTTCGAAAGTGTCGCAACTGTCGTTTTAAGTCAAGAAGAAGAGTGTCATAAAGTCTTCCTCTTCTAGATAGTTGATTGTACTTTTGCCATTATATTTGATTTGAATTGTCAATATTTGAAGTGTCGAAAGGAGTTTTCCGTTCGAAATTGAAAGTGTCGTCTTAGTCTTCCTTTCGTTTTGAAAAAGAAATTGCTAAAGTGTCGCTTTGAAGAAAAGTAGTTCAGATCTGTACTTAGTTTTCTTTTTGGCATTCTCACATTAAGGAAATAGGAAAAAAAAATACATGCATGTGCATTTTCATTTAGAATGCTTGCGGAATTTGATTTAGGAAAAGTGCATTTAGTGTGTGCTCTATGCTCTCTGCTGAAAGAATCATACTTTTCTTTCCTTAGTAGCTAGGATTTTCATTGCTAAACGAAAACAAATGACTGTTTATCATTTTAGATTGCATATTTAGGAATTTTACATCTACATCACGTGGTGAACCTTGAAAGGAAAACTTCTTAAAAAAGATCAACTTTAAAATAAACCTCCACGTACCATCGAGTATATATTGAGAGACCACAATAGGCTGATATCCTTTATCCTGAGGAAGTCATGTCTGCCACTCTATTGATCACAATGCACTGAACACAACATTCGAGAAGATTGACTGCCATACGTAAAGTCCTTGGTAATTTCTCTTTAATTTACCACCAAGGTGTATATTTCAATTTTGTGATTGGCTTGGTAATCCCTCTGTCTATATTTCTAGAGTAGTCACTTTTGTTCCTTTTCGACTCCCTAAAAGAAAAGGTCCATCTGAGCACTTTTCACTTTAGGATCATTAAAAATCGAAGGCAACTAGAGTCACCTTTAGATTTTTCTCGACCCTTAAAAATTGAAAAAGAAAGTTTTGTCAAAGCATCATAAAATTTATTTAATTCGGAATAACATTTTCCCCTTTTTAAATTTTGATTTGATCAAGTAATCCACAATCGTGGAAGAAATTCAATCAAAACCTCATCATTCGCAGAGACTAGCAAGTTGAATGTCTTTGACTCTGGAAATGAAATTCCGGGTAAAACGATCTCATTTAACTGGATCGAATTCTCCTAATCTATTTGAAACTTGTGTTTCAACATCATCAGAGGCTCTAGTTACTCCAATTATTTCTGGTACCCCTGCCTTTACAGAAGAAGTTCCGCAGTTAGAAGAGGACATTAGAACTAATCCTAATGTAATGGTAAACAATTCTATCCCTGAACCAGCTCCTGATTTAGAAGGTGTCACCCCTCCTATGTCTGATACTGCAGAAGCTATACCTTCTTCAGCTCCAGAAATATTTTACAGACCTGACGGTCTACCTCTTCCACCTAGACTAATTGCTATAGAAGAGATTGTAGAGGATCTTCCATCCAGTACCCCATTGCATTTTGGAACTGGGATCCACCTATATCCTTCTACTACTGAAGTTAGTTCTTTTAATCATCCTTCATTGCAAGTTCCTGTCGAATCGCTAGGAAATATTTTGGATAGACTAAATATGTATGAACAACCATCAACATCTAGGACTGTGTCATCTGATACAGCAGCAGCGGAGCCTCCTGCTGCTACTCTGACAATGTTCGTTGGTATACCATCTGTCCCAACTAGTTCTCAACTGCTAGATGGAGTCCACCCAGCGATTATTTCGACAGAATGGTCTGTTCCTATTTGTTCATCCGCAATCTTATCTGGAATTTCTTATGTTGAAACTCAACAAATTGATCCTTCACATCAGTATCAATTTGGGCAATCTAGTCTCCAAAGACCAATTTATCCTTTGAACACTAGATTGCCACCATATGGGGGGCAGTATGCTTTTTCATTGTTCCCTCTGGGAGAACAACCATATGAGAGTTCACAACAAAATTTGGGTCCAACTGGAATTGCATCTAGTGGTTGGGTACCAATACTACCTCAACAACCAAGGGTTGTATATTCAATGCAACCAAGTCAACATGTGTCAAACATTCCCACTACACCTACTATTGTGACTGTTTCGCAAGTACAAGCGCTACTTGTTGTATGTCAACCTCAAGTTTCTCAGGTCATAATACAACAGCCTCTTGTCTCCATGGCTTAATCACAACCTCAAATTAATGACTCCTTATTTGGAGTGACTCAGGCTCAAATGGGTATTATCACCCCTCATCTTGGTCAAACATCTAGTATTGGACAATAGTAAATGGTCCAACAACCATGGCTGGTACAATATCAACAACCACAATTCCAGCAAGCTTACCGAGGACCTGAGTAGTAAAGCTTTGTAGGTAATGGGAAACCATACTATAATGGTCATGCCTATCAAGCTTATCAAAGTTATCAGTATTAGATACATTATGCTGGTATGCAAAGACCCACTACTCAGGCGATCCCATCTTATCCTGGGTACGCTTCACCAAACCTGAATCAACAGCTGCCTTTCATAGCAACTTTAGAATTACCAAATCTGAACCAGCTAACAAATGATCCAATTCCTCATAAACTTCCGTCAGATATTCCTAAATTCAATGGAAATCCAGGTGAAGATCGATCGAATCATGTAATGACCTTTCATTTGTGGTGTTCATCTAACACCCTCAATGATGATTCGATTAGGCTTTGCCTTTTCTAGCGAACGCTAACTGGTCCGGCAACGAAATGGTACATCGAATTTCCTAAAGCTTCATTCGATAACTTCAGTGCCCTTGCCACTACCTTTTTAACCCATTTTTAGTTACCCATAAGGTACGAAATAGGAACGGAGCTCCTTACCAATTTTAAACAAACAACGCCACTCACATATCTGATCATATTCATGAGTGGTGATATCGTCGTCGAATGGTAAAGACATATGTTCCTGATTAGCTTCTAGCTGAATGGTTTATTAATTCATTGTTACCTTCTATTATAGAAGATGTCGCTAAAGGAGGAGTTGTCACTGAAGAGCAAGTTATTGCTCGTGCACAATATTTAGACTTGATCTATACTCAGTCTGGCATGCTTTATGACAAAATTCATGATGCTCCTAGACCAGAATTTTCCATTCCTCCTCCTCCTAAATCAAACAGGGACTCTCATGCCGGTGATGGCGTGATCAGTACCTCAAGCACGCAAACCACAAAGGCTCCATCTGGTAAAGCCCTTGCAATTTCTAGCCAAAAAGAAAATGACAAAATTCTTGCCTCGGAGGTTAATGCCATGTCATCTGACAAGGGAAAAGAACCAAAGCAACTAGGGGGCAAGAAGAAAGGGAAAAACAAAAAGAAGAAACAGGAAGATTCTTCTCCTAAGAAATCTTTTGGAAACCCTGCTGGGAAACAGAAACCTCATTATCCATGTTTAATATGTAACGACGAACATTTCACGAGATATTGTCCACATCGAGCTGAGGTTGCGAAATTTTTAAAAACTTCAACTACATCAGTGGTGTTGACTGATCCGTTTCCAAACCCAGAAACTAACTTGGTTGCTATAGATCATGCTTCCAAATCCCAAGTGCTTATGTTATCCATCTCGAAACAGCAAAATGATGCTTTGATATTGACAAGGAATAAAGATTATGGGAATCCACAGTTGTCGAACAACAAGGCTATAGATCAACCCAGTAGTTCGACAACAACTTTGTTAGAAGTTGTGCCACCCATCATTCCTAAACTAACAATAAAGCCGCCAAAGGGAGTAGTACATAAATCGACATTTAATCCTTGTGCTCGAGCAGCAAAGAATTATAATATAGTAGAAGATCTAGCTCAATCGCCATCTACTATGTCAACACTTGAAGTACTGTAGAATTGCCCCTCCCAAAAGTAGGCTTTGTTATCAGCGATAGGTGCGATTGACCCAGTTGATTCAAATCTTGTGGCCTTTAACCATAAAGGATATGAACCTCAGTTACCGGCCTAACTCGCTTTCCTTATACATGTAAAAATCCTCAATAAAACTATTCATCGAACAATCATTGATGAGGGGGCGTCTACCTGTATTATGTTAATGAGTTGCTGGAAAACTTTAGGCTCACCACCCTTGTCATGATCATCAACAACATTAAAAGCGTTCGATGGAAGAACATACACACCATATGGGATATTAAGTAACTTGCAAGTTGAACTTGGGGGCAAGACAATAGAAATTGAAGTCAAGGTCATTGATGGAAACCTTGACTACAATATCCTACTGGGCAGGCCCTAGATTTATGTTATGGCTACTGTTGTGTCAACATATTTTAAAAAGATTGCATTTCCCTTCCAAGGCAGAATTATAATTGTTGACCAACTAACCTTTTTCCGCAACAATTCACAAGCTACTGGAAGAATTCCATTGATCCATGGATGTTCTCAATCGATTCAAAATGTCACAGTAGGTATCCTAAAAGACCCTTCCTTAATGGGTACTTTTACCCTCCCGCCTCCAAGTAATCTGGTAGAAGTGGCCACAGTGGAAACCTGTCATATGATATCTTCTACATCATCAAAGATTAAGAAGAACTCTAACCATTTTGATAGTGTGGATCACCAAGGATGGTTCTTATCTTGTGTCGACCTCGTTAAAAAATGAAACAAGGGTTATGAGGATAGTTCTTTTACTGTGTCAACCTCATTAAAAAATGAAACAACTCCCTTTACAAATCGAGTCTTTGATTACGATCTCATAAAATCCAAGTCGAGTCTTTCCAAGATCTCGAAAGTGAACCTTCATTCCATCCACCTCATTGAATGCAATGAAGCTTGGGGGCCATGCACCTAGATTTGCGTCACTATGATGGGGGCATGCGAACTTATAACAAGCATAGTTTTTCGTTTCAAGCTTGTGTGAACATGAAACCAAATCTGAGCATATGTTTTCGCATGGTTCAAGTTCATTAAAAAATGAACCAGGCTATGAGAAATGTTTCCACAAGGTTCAAGCTCGTTAAAAAATAAACCTGCCAATGAGTAATGTTTCCGCAAGGTTCAAGCTCGTTAAAAAATAAACCTGCCACTGAGCATAGTTTCTAAAGATTCAAGCTCATTAAAAAATGAATCCACCTTCAGTGAATGACCTTTGTGATTGCATTGCTATCAGCCTTTTGAGCCTTGGTTGTGTTCTACCATCACCTCCATTCCTTTGGCCAATCATACGCTTCCACTTGATTGTTTACCCTTTTGAGAAATAGCTGCAACGAGTGGTACTGTTAGCCACCCTCTTCATACTTCCATGTTTTGAGAAGTTCCAAACTTACCTGGAACAAGTTGCTACCTGAAAACACCACTCGTTCCTCAAAAAACGAGTCTCCTTTAAACCCTTTTCAGACTCGTTAAATATGAAAATATTGTCAAGCATCCCAACTCGTTAAAGTGTTTGGAAATAACGAGTCTACTTTAAACTCTTTTCAGACTCGCTAAATATGAAAATATTGTTGAGTAATTGGCCTCTCCAACTCACTAAAGTGATTGGAAGTGCCATCCCTCTTGTATTTTAATCTTTTTGGACTTGAGGGATTATCCCACAAAAAGATCAAGCGCTTGTCTTTTTCCGCTCGCTAAAGTGATAAAAAAAGTCATCCCTTTTTGTATTATTTTAATCTTTTTCGGACTCAACGGATTATGATACGAAAAAGAACTGCTGGAGTTTCCTTTTCATCCCTTTTCAAACTCTCTAAACATGAAAAGGACAGAGTTATACTTGTCATTAAACTCGTTAAAACAATAGTGATAAACTTGTCCATCCAGACAAGAACAAGTTTCACCGTCGTTAGGCTCACTAAAACATAGCGACAGGTTTGCCCGAAGGGAAAATTATAGAACAAGCATATGTTATCCTCCTTGGGCTTAACAAAAATAAAGAGGTACTGGTCAACAATGACTGGGGAAAAAGGGAAGAAAACTTGAAGAACTTCATTGGTAGCAGGTCGCTCTTGAACATGACACTTTCACTCCATCACCATGATTGAGTCGGGTTGGGTTATTCTGTTCACCGGTCACATCACCATTGGTCCTTCGTACCATCAATTTTTGGGGTTAACACTACCAATCCATCTCAGTGTTTCTGATATGTTCAAGAGAAGTCATTCAGAGAATTCACCACCCAACTTATGCCTCATCAACTGCAATACCTTCACCCTCCATTTTTCATGACCGCCCTTCCTGAACCTTGTATCATCAGATCGTTTTCACCTCCAGAAAATCATTTGCTTCATTTCATGTCGTAGATGTGGGATTCATTAAGGCCCTCCTACGACGAGTCACTTTTTTTCAACATCAGATCATTATCCAAGAAGTTGACTTAGGAACAACCCTTTCAGTACTTTGAAGCTTGCATGCCTTAATGGCAAGTTTCTCACTTCTGGCGACAGGTTTACATCAATGGCCTTCGACTGAAAGATTTCGCGTGGTGTTCAACATTGACTCATACATCCACACCACGTGAATTGTATTGTAGTACCTTGAGGGTCATTATCATTATCGGTGATTCCTCTCGTGCCTGTTAACAACTCACATCATTGGCTGGTAATCAAGCGATTTATTTCCATGTTCGACTTCAAAACATTTTTTCACATGGATCGACTTGTACATCGGGCGAAGATTGAATGAGTTTGAAGACCCCGGATCTAGTTTCATCCATCCGGGTTGTGATATATTTAGGAAAAATAAAGACATCAGATTTACTCCATAGCTGCATAGATGATCATCCAAGCTAAGGGATGATGGCTCTACAAGAATCACCAGTCTGCAACACAGACTGTTGTCTATCCTATCTACATGAAAATGAATTTATAAAGTTGAGCATGGGAATGCCCGCCTCAGCTAGATCATGAAAATAGTATGAAGATAATGTATTGTATTGTATTTTATATAGGTCACCTTCCAGTTCAAGAGACCTCGGATCCTCATGATAAAGAATTTCACCCGACATCAGAAGATTTACGACCTCATGCTTTAGGGGGCAACTGTTATAGACATACTTGGGCACTACAACCCCAATCACATATGTCGATAAAACAAGGGCTCTTAAACCCCTAAAAGTGTTGTTTCATACCCTAAAGGATCATGGTCAACTGATTACATCATTTCCCAGAAGTTCTCCCTGAAAAACTACTCAGAACTAGTCAAAACTGGACCATACAGACTGCTTCATGCTAAGGGTGCGATGAATCTCACCTATTACACACGGGGGGTGCGATGCATACTAAAAATCCCTTCTGTAGGGTGAGATGAGAGAGAGTAGAAAAATGGAAAAGGTAGTTTGCTAGGTGGAAACTCAGAGAATATTCTAGAAACTGCTCATATGACACTTGCCTCTTTGAATTCACCCAGGGATGAGTAAGAGATCATGAAATATCCAAGTGGAACCAAGAACTATCAGTGAAATGACACTAATCAAAAACCCAGAAGCTGACTCACCCCCCTGCAAATATCTATATATGGATCCCTCATCCTAGAGATCCAAAGGCTGGAATTTTGTATTTTGTAAGGAAGTGTTGTTGGTTTCTTTGTGAAGCATTATATTGTTGGGTGATCTAGCTTTTCATGAGGTGAAGAGAGATTTCATGCTGGGAGGATGGCGTTGGATCAGACAGCTGGGTTGTAATCCTCTCTTCTACTACTTCTACCAATAAAGCTATTTGTGTTTTCCTCCATATACTTGTATATTTTTGAATCTTGTATTTGTGTATGCATTTGCATGGTTAAGGTACATCTGATTCTACATTGTTTATGCTTATAGATCTCTATGCTTTGATGGTATTTTGCTACTTTGAATCTACAGGTGTTCTTTGAAGCAGGACAAGTGAGGAAGGAGTGGCAAATCTCTATCAAAAGGAGAGAGGAAACAAGCAAGGAGCCAAGTGAAAGACCAAGGTTGGTGCTCTCTGCTTCTCTCTCATCTATCTCTCATAAAGGAAAACACAAGTTACTTTGAATTGTTTGTTTCTAAGATAGATAACCATCTTAGTGGGACTAGTAGATCTAAATAGACACTAGTTTTCCTGGAAACACTCCTACTTTCTCTACAAGATTTGGCATTAGATTCTTAGGAAGAATTGACATATGACACAATTTCTCAGAAGAGGTCTAGAACTACAAGACAGGGTAGCGTGACCTTTGGAAAACTGGGTTGAAAGGATAGCTTACAAGTAAGGTTAAATGGTACACCTGAGAGAAGCTGGAGGAAAAATTTCCTCAACTTATTTAGTAGAAGATTTTTGGGGCCAAAATCCTCCCAAAATGGAGAGGTGTAATCTTGATTAGATCATTATATTATTTTTCATCCATATTGACGTTTTCAAAGTAGAAAAAATGGATGAATCAATTCACGAGACCATTTTTACCAACGGGGCCTAGTTTGGTAAATTAGGGTCTAAAACCTTCTAGGAGCATTTTCAGGGATCAATTGGCATTTTTTGGGGGTATAAAATTTATGCTTTGGCATAACACCATTTTTTCCTATGACCCTTCTAATGATGCAAGAATCGCCTCAATCGGAGTCTTTATGCAAAATTTATGCCACTGCTAATTTGACCTTAGTGTTTTGACCACCATTAATTTAAGAGGATGTCATGTCATCCCCCATTACTCAAGGAAAAGGGGCTAGCCACATGATCATGAAGAAGAAGGCTCTGGAAGATCCCATTTTATAACTTTATTTAAGAGTCAAGGTAGTCAAGCCTAACCACTAGTAGGCTATCGAGCTCTGTTATAATCGAGCCACTAGGAGGAAAAGGGGTTCCATTCTTTTTTAGTGAATTTGTTCCATAGAATAGAAGAGTAGCCAAGAAGGATAGGGAGAGAGAATAAAAACAGGATTTGTTCATTGTAGTATCCCATGGGCCACAAGACTTATTTCTTTGTACTCACAACCATTTTCTATTAAGAGAAAGAGAGAAGAGTGACCTCACCTTCCAACTGGGTTTTGTCCCGAAAGGGTTTTCCCAAGTTATATGTCGTTTCAATTGTGGTTTATGAGTTTTTTATTTTATTTTTCTCTATTTTTTTCAAAATGATAATTTGCATGCATACGAAATAAACAATAATTTATATATATCCATAAATCTAAATAAAATAAACCCTCATAGTGTAGATTTTAGATTTTTATGTATAATTTTATTAGATCTATTGTGACAAAATATCTAGTGGAATAAGTAGTTTATGAATCATGGGCTCATCAAGGTTTTGGAGAGGAAATTCAAGATTGAAATTGGGAAGAAAATTAATGGGATTCAAATTATATCCGTTAAACATTAATGTGATATTGGGATCTAGCTCAACCAACACCATTGTCTAAATAACCTTCACTTATTGCATTCTACATCATCGATCTGACAATAATTTGAGAGACGAACTAGGTGGCTTCCCCATGTATATCACATAAAATAGATAACCCTTTGGGGAAGGACGCTTGTTTTAATATGATTGATCTCTAAAAATTTGCTTGTGATTCAGACCACCCCAAAATCCACCATCTCATCCTCCATGATGAGTTGTCTCATTGGGCAGTCATAATAGAGAACATGCTTCCAAGAAAAGGATGGAAAGAGCACCATAAAATCAGGAAATCAAAGTATGTAAAAAAGGCATGATACCTATAAACCACCATAACATGCACCTAATAGCTTTAAACCAGGGCATTTGTGGAAACCATAGTGAAGAAAAGAAACTTGCAAAGAAGCCCAAAAAGACCCTTACACCTCTCAACCATCTTCCCATAAGATTTCTTTAGTTAAAAAGTAATACAAGAAAGTTTGGTTTGATGAGAAAAAAGTTGTCACACAAAATTAATTTAAAGTATTGAGCATTAAAATATTTTTAGTTTAAATGTTTTATGTTTTCAATGTTTCAAGATATATTTTTCTCACTAGTTTACTCATAATTTGGTCAAAAATTTAGAAAAATATTTGAAATTACATATTAATTAAATAATTAAAAGTTTCAATTTCACCAACAACTGTACTGGTCATACTTCAAGAATGATTACTTTAAAACAAAAGCACAAAATATATAGACTATTTTTTTAAACATGGAAATCGATAACTTATCAGACTGATCTAGGCTAGGCTCAAGATCAAGCCCAATGGTTTCCACTATAACCCAAGAGTATATCCAATAGCTTGCAAGTGAGATATATCAATAACTTATGAATTATCAAGGGCCAATATGTTATGAACCCCACTAGAGTGGAACCTCTATCCTAGGGGGCACCTACTCTTCTAGCCTTATCACAATAGGCCAACATGTCATTTGTAGGAATTGAATTTGTTAGCACTCCTTAGTTTCCCCAAGGTTGAGAATAGGAACCAAAGAGGTAACCACAAACCAAATTTTGACTTGGAAGCTAGCCCTGCCAAATCACAGACGGATCTCTCTCAAATCAAACTCATAGCCAATGGAAGCGACTAGAGAATACTAAGGTTTTAGGCTAGTTATCAGCTCAGTAGGGTTTTGATTTAGGTTTTGTTGGTTATGAAGCAATAGGTTTAGGAACTAGGCCAAATAGATCAAAAGATAGGTTGCAGTCATTTAAATGAAGCAAGATAGATGTAATCAAGGACACAAATGGATCTTTCATAGTAGTATGGTGATGAGGAAATCAGATAGAAGGAACTAAGTGAGCATACATGCATGAATTCACTTGTTTGGAAGATAAAAACGCTTAAATGATAATCTCAAACAAAACAGAGCATTTATGGCACTGAATTATGTTTAAGACTGAAGAGATTAACATGAGAAGAAATATGTATAGCTGTTATAAAAATATAACAATCAAATTCACAAGAATAACTGACAAAAACAATGTCATTGACCACAACACATGAATCCCAGAAAAATAGTTCCAATAGTATATTAATTCTGCCAAAAAATCAAGTACATCAATTCCAAAATGTCAAAGATTCAAGTATCCAACCTTTTTCACTCTGAAATTCATGAAATATATACAATTAGCTCATCCCTGGACTAAGGGAGCCAAGCTCAACCATCTCCCTAAAGATTGAAACAATTGCATTAAATTTGGCACTCCCTGTTAGGAATAAGGACCAAAATTCTAAACATAGGGGTCAAATAATAACTCGTAGCTCTTGAATCATGACATCTATTACAAAACTGAAGGAGGTTTTTTTATATTAATTTGTGTTTGAGAGGAACCACTATCCATTTTTTCAGATTCATGTCCATATCCTCGGAATATGTGCCACACAATCATGAATAAAACATGAAATCGTTAAATGTTTAAATCTGTAAAACTAGGTTGTAACGATCCAGTAAAATATTCAAATACATGACACCTATGAAGAAAATGAAAGAGGTTTTTAATTTTTGGCTCGTTCTTGACAAAATACACCTTGGGTTTCTCAAAATTCCTTTCCAGCTATTAGAAAAACGTGCCAAAAAGCATTGACTAAAACAGTAAAACAAATTCAAAATTTGATCTTTTGAACATAAGCCTCAAATATCGCTACATATCTCCCAAATAATAATACCTGTGTATCAACTGAAATAGGTTTTTGTTCTTTGGTATTTTATTGACAAAAACCACTTTCACTTTTGTATGATTCATGTCCATTACTTTAGAAACTTATTTTGAAGTAAAACTATCCCTGTGTTCAACAAATGGCCTCAAAAGACCCATGAGATTTTCTAGTGGTACTTTTGATGATGGCCATGACCTTAGACTTGTGATGAGGGTAGCATATACATTATACATTTATACATTGACTCAAGACCATTTTCCAACCAAGAGAGATGTCAAATTTAATTTGAAAATATTATAATTTGACCTAAGATTATAACCAAGAGTGAAAAGAGTAATTTTGATCACTGTGACTACAAGAATCTAATAGAATCCAAGTGGAGAGAAGAACAAATAGTCAGCCTAACCACTCATGTATAGAACACACAAAACAATTTGACTTAGATTTGAACTTAAAAGAGCATTTATACTTCTCCTTAGAAGATGAGACCATTTGAACAAAGTTAACTAAAAAAGTATTGATGGTTGGAATAAATTAAATCATTGGTAAACACCCAGTGGCATCAAAACACTTACACCTCACATTGCTAAGATTAAAAAAAAAAACATAAAAATCAACTAAATTATAACTGTATTTTAAATTACTATAATTACTATTAACTACATCGATATGTGTGGTTTATTTGAAAATAGGGCTTCAATAATTTTCATTCTTTAAAAAATAAAAATATATGGATGGTCTAGATTTGATGATATGGGAATATTCTTTATCGTATACACAATCTAACAGATGAAATCAAGGGTTTCCAAACCATTTTTTAGTTTCAAAATATATGGAGTGTATTTTCTACTTCCACTTTGTCTCATATGTGTTTTGTTGGCTATCTTCATTTATCAATCATTTAATTTATACGATTGCACTAGTTATAAAAAGAAATAATATATGAGTTAAACACACACACACGTATATACATGTGTAATCTAACTAATAGATAAAGTGACCATTTTCCTATCATTTCTTCTAGTTAATTTTGTTCAAAATCTGATATAGATTTTTAAAAATTATAAGTTTAAGTTGATTAATTTGCAAAGAGTGAATGTCTCAGGGTTTTCAAGTTGTTGAATCCATTTATGCATTCAAAAGTCTATTTTAAACAACAAGAATCACAATATAACTAGAAATTGTATTGTCAAATTCTAGCCAAAGTCATTTTGTGCACACACACACACACATATATTCTTAAGCATGGAGATTCACACCACTTTACCATAGAGATTTAGTACTGTAAATAAGCTTTGTTATAATACCATGGCTTATTAATATCACATGCTCAAAAAATCATAACTCATATTCACATGATATGATTTTTAATTACTTAATTTAATTAAAAAAACCTAAAAGATTCTATGGAGGTTAAATCTTATGATCCACCTAATAATTATTTATAATTAAATTAAATGAACAAAAATAAAAAAATAACGTATTGACCCATGGTATTCATGTGGAATATAGTCTATTTAAAGGGTGAAAGACTCTTTAAATGGGGAAAGACCAACCTAGATCCATATTGACTTCGCATCTAACAAAAGTTGAGAGGGATCAAATCTCTTTTCACTCTAAAAGAGGTTTGCACCTCAAGATATTTGATCCCTCCAGGGTAAGGAAACTCACATGCATGATGGAAATGAATCTCGCTTTGTATGAAAAAACTAGACTCTTCATTCAATGATTATAATTAAATTAAAAATTTAAAAACCCTGTTCAAAATAGAAATAATAAACTTGGCTCCTCATACAATGATTAGAATAGAATATTTTAATCACATCCACTAGGCCAAGAAGCTTATGGGACCCACTGGTAGCTAGCAAAGAAAAGTTTGACCGCACCTGAATCTCCTTTTCCTTTTGCATCTTGGATCTTCTACTATGTATCTTTACTAAGAAATCTGCAACTCTTATTATCTTCTCTTCTTCAAACAAATTACTCAAGTTGTTCACTTTTAGTGTCTCAATATAATTGATCTAGATATCCTTGTAAGTTGAACATTCCATGATGTAATGTCATTTTGTCTCTACCACTTCTTGAGTGCAATAACTACACCTTTTGTCTACCCACTCCTCTTTAGGTATCATCCATCTTCCCATTTCACGTCTAAGTTAATGTGAATTATTGCTTATCTAAATCATTAACATTTTTACTTTTCCATTTTATTTCCATTCCGATATAAATCGTTTGCATATAGTCATACTTTTCCTAAAAACCCATTTCTTGATCATTTTTTCTATTCATATCCATTGCAATACATGTGGGTGTAGTTTTATGCAGTGTTCAACCTAGGAATGGAATGAAGCCCTAGATATATATGTTATGTTAAAATGATATGGCTTATATCATGCATATCCATATTCTTTTTAATGAATGAAGGAGATACATATATCACAGTTCTGATGCTAATGGTGGGGGAAAAATGGCATACATGGCCATACACATACATGCACATAAGAAGGCGAATAACACGTGGAAGTCCATCACATCTTCCCAATAAACTGATTTGCTCCCCATCACTAAATCGAAATTAGGGGAAAATCTTTTCTCTTATAAGTTTTTTTAATTGTTTATATTTTATTTTTATATCACTTCTTGCAAAGTCACATCTATGATTGGGTTGTTTCTATTAGTTTGTTCGTATTGCATAAATTTTTCAAATTTATATAAGTAACACTAGCATTTTTCTCAAAATTTTTGAGTGACGTCAGCCCACCACCGCATCCCCATCTCCAAATTTTGAGGGTTGACTTCATCCTTCTATGCATGATTGATTGGGTTGATCAGATAGTACAAAGGAGATCAAATTTTCATACAGGTGGGAGTTAAATTCGATGTGATTTGAGCCTCGTGCCATAAATTTGGTTTTAAGAGTGTTGGTGGACAATTTATTAATGGATTATCGATAAGCATTTTTCTAATTAGTTGCGAGCTTTTTTTTTGGTGTTGTGGCACTCATTGAGGTTAGAATTCCCATTTATGTGCCTGAGTTTTCTTTGCGGTATAACTTTTGCTGCTCGGCCTTTCGCTGTTACGAAGTGAGCTTCTCATCGCATCGTTTTTTTTTTTTTTACTTGAGAAGATGCGACTAGTAAACTTTTGCTACAGTAAAATTATGTGTCAGGTTGTAGGATTACTAACCTCCTTGACGACCATATGACAGGAAAATGTATGAACATTAATATCTAGTTTAATATTCATGGTGCATAGTTTGGACTTCTAATGGTTCATTGTTTCACAAAATTTGTAGATTAGACTTCAGAATTTAGTCAACAATAATTGTTTGGGTAAGCAGATTTTTGGATTATAGTAGTGGAAACCTTTTCAGTTTTTGAGATCTCCATGCGAGAAAACTCTAGTTTAATGCGTTATTGTATTTCTTAATAGAATTGTGGAGTTTGTGGATAGATATAAAAATAATACCAAGGTTTCAGTGTTGAATACATTACAGTGTCGAGTTTCGATGCTTTGAGTTCAATGTTGTAGAAGCAGTAGTAAGTGACCACAACTAAGTTAGAAGTTGGACCATATTTGCATTTTCACATGTCCTATGAGCAAGGTGCTGACCCCGATTCGATATGATATGCTTTTAAATAGTTTTCTGACCCCGATTCCATGTTTTTTGTAGGGGTTATGACGAAGTTTTCCAGGAATATAACACTCTGAAAGTTGTGAGGTCAAAAGTATAGGCATATTTTCATTTTCACAAGGCTCATGAGAAAGGTTCTGACTCTGACTCCATATCTTCGTGTTTTAGATATTCAGGAGTTTGGAGTTCTATTGATATAAACATCTAGCTACGAAAGAAGAAAAACTCTGAGCTTAGTCAGGCATGATGCATAGACACAAGGATGTGTTAATTATTTACTTTCTAAAATTTGCGATGTGAGAAGTTGATGCATGTTTCTGTTTCCACAAGACCCGTGAACAAACTCTCGAGCCAAACTCCATATCGTGGTCTTTTAAATAGTTTGGGAGTCAGAGTTCTATTAGCATGAATATCTAGCTGGCGAAGAAAATAACGGTGAGCTCAGTCGGGCTCGACACATAGATGCAACATTTTAAGTTTCTAGAATTTTCAAAACAATATATTGGAATAAAAGTTATAGTATAACTGACCAGAATTTATAATCTCGCATAAGTCGAGAGTATAGGGATCTTTTCATTTTCATAATTGTCATAAGAAAGGTGGCAGCTCCGACTACACATTGTGTTGTTTTAGATAGTCAGGGGGGTTGGAGTTCTATTGACATAAACATCTAGCTCAAGAATAAAATAACCCTGACCTCAGTCGGACACAACACATTGCGATGTTGGAAGTTGACACATGTTTTCATTTTAGTAGACTCGTGTATGTGAGTTTTCTCATGCCTTTTACGTTCAGTCCATTGTCATAGTGCACATTGCTTCTATTAATTTTTTTTTTCAAAACACTAAATTTATTATAATAAAGGTTACACTTTAAGTGACATGACATTACAGTCTGAGATAGTTTCCAACTATAAAAACAAAAGCATAAAAGAATCAACAGAAAAATTCAAGTTTCAGTGGTATTGGAGAAATTTGAGATCAATATTACCAGTATTCTGAATTTCCAACGGTAGCATTTTCTCATGTACGTTCTTCTTAAATTTTATGTATACAGGAACATGTTTGAGCTATGGTTGTGAGAGCACATTTAAAAAAAAAATTAGAATAGGGGCATTTGTCTCCATTTCAGTTTTTTGGGTTTCTTTGGAGTCAAAGAAAACTTGTAGTTGAGGTCAAGATCGACTTTGTGGTCAAGCAGTCAGCGTCTCTTTGGAGAAGAATCATAAGGAAAATGTCAAGCTCTGAGCCATCTTAGCAAAGGTTGAGCTTCAAGCAGTCCTGAAGTTGCAACTAACATTTAAGTTAGTTATTTTCGACTTTTGTAATATATGAAACTATTCAAATTGTTTTGTTCTTTAGACGAGTGTTGAAGGGTTCGTATCTTTTAATCATTTTAATCCTAATTTTGTTTTAATTTGTACATATTTTTTGGATTTGTTATCTATATACACATATGTTTTTTTTGTGGGCCTTCATTGAAGCAAGTCAGAGGTTGGGTTGACTATGAGATCAGAGTTGGCTATTGTAAACATGCATAAATATACCACTTATTTCTTTTGTGGCTCCTACTAAAAGCAAGTCAGAGGTCGGCCCCCACTATGAGATCAGAGGTTGGTATTGTCATTTGAATGGTCTCTGTAGACACTCCTCATCCAATTCAGCTTAGAATCTAGGTTCATTACTATTATTATTATTATTATTTCTTATAAATGACTTAAATGAGTATTATAATCAAGTTCATCATCAGTTGATAGGCTATAAATTTAAATTTAAATGTCTTATAAAAATAATATGTTGAATTTATTTCTTTATTGATAATAGAATAAAGTATTTTAAATTACATTTATTAAATAATATGTTACGTGAAAAAATAAAATAATGAATTATAGACATGTATGCTTATTTTGTGGGCCTTTGTAGAAGCAAGTTGAAGGTTGGGTTGAATGTGAGGTTACACATAACTATACACACATATTTCTTTTGTGGCTCCTACTAAAAGCATGACAAAAGGTCGGCCCCAGCTATTAGATCCGAGGTCGACATTGTGGTCTCTTTTGTGGGCCCTGCCAGAAAAAAGTCGGTGGTCGAGTCGGCTATGAGATCGGAGGTTGTAATTGTATTTTGGATGGTGCTATGACATTCCATGACCAATTGGCCTCCTTATAAACATGCCCAACTATATGTACATATTTTTTTCTTAGTCCCTACTGAAAGAAAGTTGAAAGACGGGTCCGACTATGAGGTCGGAAGTTAGACTTGTCATTTAAATGGTCTCTGTGGACACTCCTGACTATTGACAATCCTATACGCACATATTTATTTTGTGGCTCCTACTGAAAGAAAGTCAGAGGTCGGCTCCCACAATGAGATCGAAGGATAGAATTTTCATTTGAATGGTCTCTCTAGACATTCACGACTACTGACACTCCCCACCCAATTCAGATCAGAATCTAGGTTCACTACTTTTATTATTATTATTTCTTATAAACGACTTAAATGAGGTATATGATCAAGTTTATCATGAGTTGACATGTTATAAATTAAATCTTAAATGTCTTATAAAAAATAGTTTTTGAATTTATTTGTTTATTGATAAAACAATAATGTATTTTAAAATACATTTATTAAATAATATGTTTTGTGAAAAAACAAAATAATAAATTATAGACTCGTATGTTTGTTTTGTGGGCCTTCGTAGAAGCAAGTCAGAGGTCGGGTTGACTATGATGTTACGCATAACTATATGCACATATTTCTTTTGTGGCTCCTAGTGCAAGCAAGTTGGAGGTCAGCCCCGACTATGAGATCAGCAAGGAAAATTTTAAGGATAGAAAATTTTCTTGAAGTTTAGAAACATTGGCGAATCTCACTAATCCCTAATATGCAAACTATAAAATGTTTATTGATATAAATGTAAAATTATTCAAATTTATAATGGTTTTATATATAACCTCTATATAATGTTGGCGATTTTTAAGGTAAAATAATTTTGTATTCTAAAATTTGGGCGAATCGTCTTTTATAAAACTGGAAATTAGCGAATCTTTTTTGTGGAAAAATCATGGAAAATTAGCCCACTGGGCGAACATTAGCCCCTAAAATTTTCCATGGAGATCAGAGGTTGGCATTGTGGTTTGAATGGTCTCTCTAGACACCCCTGACTACTGACACTCCCTGGCCAATTTGGCTCCAACTTCAATACCTCATTTTTTCCTTTAAAGAAGGGATATCGGGTTCCCATATTTTAAACATTTTATCTTATAAGTATAATTATTCAATTTATTTTCTATTGGTAAAAAAATAAATTAATTTAAATTAATTTTATCAAATAATTTGTTATATAAAAAAATGATACAATAAATTATAAAGAGGCCAATTATACATATATGTCTCTTTTGTGGGCCCTATTAGAAGAAATTTGGTGGTCAAGCTAGCTATGAGATCGAAGGTCGGCATTGTCTTTTGAACTGTGCTATTACATTCTGCAACCAATTGGGCTCCTTGTAAACACGCCCAACTATTGACAGTCCCAGATCAAATCGTGTCCATCTACAATACTACATGGAAGCATCCTAAATAAATTTTGTTTTAAATCTGAAAAATATTCATTTAAATTGCAATTTTAGACAATGGATTCTAAAATATTAAATATATATATATATATATATATATATATATATATATATATATATATATATAGATATAGATATATATATATATATATATATATATATATATATATATATATATATATATATATATATATATATAGTTTTATCAATTTATATTTAAAATACAACTTTGTAGTATATTTAAATTTTGGTTTATTGTACATTTTATATGAAGCTCTTTTTTACTCGTTTGCTAAAATTTTATCCTTTGTTTTTTAATTTTTTTTTGTTTTTTTTTGTCCTAATTATTTTAAATTGTGGCAACTGACTAAATTGTTAAGTTTTATTGGTTCTACTTATAATTGTGGATGGTTGCAAAATGAATTAAAGTTTAAGTGAGTGTTTTGATTGTTTTGACTAAACTTTATAAAAGTAAAAGGGACTTAGTTTAAAGTCATGTGAATGTGAATTTAAATTTTATTTCAATTTTAATTTAATTTTATTCATATACTTTGTAAATTAAGTATTTAGAATATTGAATAATTAATTATATTTATGATAATTTTCATATATATATATATATGAAACATATATTGAAATTTCAATAATGTTGTATTTTTTTAATTGTTTACATAATGCTAAAATGTTTTATTATCAAATTTTATTGTTTTATATAAAAATAAATAGAGTATTAAGTTTTATATTAAGTTGTTTTATATTTTCTTATTTTAAATTCCACGGATGTTAAAATTGCAGTTAGTATTCTTGGACATCATTATGGTGTCATTTATATTGGATTTGAGGAAATGTACATAAACATGAAATTTTCAATAATTTTATAGTTAATAAATACATTGTCTTGTATTATATTATAGCGACCTTATATATATATATATATATATATATATATATATATATATATATATATATATATATATATATATATATATATATATATATATATATATAAATTATTATTTAGTGATGTATGGTTAGAAACATGTTATTATTTCTATTGGTGGTTTTTGTAAATCATGATGCATTGCTTGATATTTAATGAACTAGTGTTATTGGTAAAAAAAAAATTATTGATTTGAGCAATAAAAATAGAGTCATGGATACAAATTGCTAAAATAAATTATTCTATCTAGGTGTTTTATGTAAATAGATCATGCATTGGTTTAATGCCTTCATAATATATATGATGGACCTTTGAAATATATATTTTTACGATTCGATAAAGTAATTTCCATATTAGCTAAGAAATATTTGACTATGTGTGTGCTTTTTATTTTATAGGTATGGGATTGTAAATATTAGGATGTTATAGAAATTTGTGAAATTTTGAGTTTGCTCTAAATTTTAAAGTGTTGAATGCTTTTATATAAACAGGGCAATATCCAAAATTTGATAGAATTTTTAGAAATTTTAAATGAACTTTATTGTTGTCTATTAATTTGGGATTAAATTACACATTATTTATGTCAAGATCACAAGTTAAACTTTTAAATAATTTTTGAGTTATGGAATAATATTAATGTTTTTTATGTAGCAATTATGTACTCTCTCTCTCTTTTTCAAACAAGTGGAAAGCAATAAAAAAACAAATGGGAACTCGAAGGAATCAAATAACGTTACAACATTTGTTATTTGCAATTATGGTGTTTAACAATATTTAATGTCTAAACAATTAAAGACAATTATAAGGGTGTTCAAATAATTTTATATACTTGGATTTTACTTTTTTGGCTAATTGACAGTTGGTATGATTTGAAGTACAATGTCTAATATGCTTAAAATTAAACATATTTGGCTAACAAAATTAGTTTTTAGAACACATTTTCCTGGTATTATTTATTGTAGTTAATACTAACAAGCCTTTAAAGAGCAGTATTATTTACATTGTAGAATTATTATTTGACTTGATGATATACTAGATTTAGGTGATGTCTACTAGTTTGGGTGGAATCTATTATAGAATAGTGCTATGCAATTGTGAATGATTTTGAGTCATGGAATGTGTAGTTGTGGAATTGTCAAAGTTGTTGCAACAACTTATAAAAGAGGAGGAGATTGATAATCAAAAATTGCATTCTACAAATAAAACAAAGAAGAGGAAAAACAATGAGCGGTTTGAATGCAATTTTTGTGGCAGGTGGATTAGTTGCAGTTTTAATTGGTGCAAATATTTATGTTGTTGCATGCAATATCTTTGTTCAAATCTAGAGAACAGTGAATGATTGTCAAAGGCCAACATGCAACAATTTTTTTTGTGTGATTTAGATGATAAATTTGTTGATTCACTATGTCTCAAGTGAGAAAGAATTTTCACAAATTGTAATGCTAAAATCAGCAGATATTAAATGCACCCCTAAATCTCATAGTCATTTTTGTTGTGTATGTCTACTTGGAATCTGTATTCCAAGATGAGTGGCTATGGAAGCTTAAATTATTTCATTTCTAGACAATTTTGGTGCAATATTATTTTCTCAAATTTACACATTTACTAAAGTACATATGCAATTTAATATACATATAGAACGATGATTAATATTAAGCGATGGCTTTTATTTTCAATTTATGTAGTCATGTGTGGCTAGAGTGTTGGTTTTTATTTATAGCATAGTAGATAATACTTTCAATGGCTAGTAAACAATATGATACAAAGTTAGCTTGCCCACCTTTGTTTGCAATTTAATGTATTTTTAGTACTATGATTACAATTGGGTAATGATTTTTTATTTGTGCTTTCTTTAGTAGTATGTCACTATAATGTTGTTTATTGCTTATGACATAGAAGGTAATGCTTTCAATGGCTAGTAAACAATATGATACAAAATCACATTACCCATTTTTGGTCATTTTTATTTGTCGAAAATAGATTCAAAATACACACACACACACACACACACACACACACATATATTGCTCTAGTACCATTGAATGCATTGTTAATCTTTCTTTGTGTGTAGCTTGCATAAATTCATGGCTACTGTGTTATTAATATTGTTGTGTCTTGCATACATTGTTGGTGATTCTCATGTAGTCTTATTCTAAGTATGTCAATCTCTTAATGATCAGTGTGTGATCACAAATACATTTGAACTATGTATAGGCTATACATGAACACAAAGTATATAGAACTTATGTAATTACTTTTATTGTGCCATAAATCATGCAGAGACAATTTAGATAAAATAATTTAAAATCATATATATAACAAAAAAACTAGAATTTTTATGGCAAAAAAAAGTTGCATAGGTATTTGTCAAAAAATAAACAATGTGTGGTGTGTTTTATTGATCAAAATGCTTACAATTTTTCTTTGGTTTTTCTTGCTACATAGAAATATCAATTATTAGTTTTTCTATTTTTCACTTTTTCCATTAAATCCATGCATTATTTTTTGTCTACCAATTATGCATGGATTTTGTTCTTTCATATGCACACACTAGCTATGGGACTTTATCCAACTATTATGATGTGGATATGTCAAAAAACTATGATGTTCATCTGTTAGACATAGGTATGCTCAAACAATTGGAGCCATATCCATTTGCACCAAGTCTTAAAAAACAAGTATTGCATTATGCTAGGAAGCTAAATGCTTTACATTTTATTTCATAGCATAATGTCTTTATAATGCAACAATAGGTTAGTAACTTAGACATGGTGCAAGTGATAGCTTTATAGTAATAGTCATTTGAATATGTTTATCATTTCAATAAGCTTATGAATATGCTAATTGTTTTAAGTAGTTTTATGCTTGTTATCTTAAAATAGAGTTG
Organism: Pinus tabuliformis; assembly: GCA_031772625.1. Classification (NCBI taxonomy): domain Eukaryota; kingdom Viridiplantae; phylum Streptophyta; class Pinopsida; order Pinales; family Pinaceae; genus Pinus; species Pinus tabuliformis. Next base: position 161,206,938 of record CM062813.1, read on the forward strand.
TTTATTATAGAAAGTTATTTTTTATTTGTTTTTGAAGCTAATAATTGGGTTCTATTTATTTTATTCATTTTGAAAGGAATCTACAGTAATTGTCAAATATTTTTTACGGAATTTTGCAAATTAAACATTTTGTTTTGAAATTTGTTAAAATGATAATAATGTTTTTGTTTCTATTATTTTAAATTGCATAAATGTCTTTAGTTTTAAATTATGTGTCAATTAAAAAAAAATGTAATCTTCAGGATTCTTTATGGTCATTTCATCTACTCTTTTGTCACAATGTTAGGTACTAATTTTCGGAGTATCGTGAAACAAAAAACTAGGGAGAGAAGATAGTCACAAAGACAATGTAGACTAGATAATATATGAGGTCTAAAAATTTCCTAGTATCATATGTGTTGATTGAACATTCAATGAAATCCATGCTCTTAATGTTATAATTCATTGTCAAAGTTGGACAATTTTTCAGTTTGTCTCAATATACTTTATGGAAATGAAAATTAATTTTGTGTTGAAAGGATCAAAATTACAACAAATTGATCACAAGTTATCTAGATTTGATCTACATAGATTAGAGAATTTCTTATATTATCCTAGTGATTGTTTATTTGAATAATTTCTTGTTTTTATTCACTTTCACTATAGTTCAATTGAAATATGAGATGGAATTGTAAACCACTTTCGGCATTGATCATCTGATGGACATGATGTTGCTTTGCATTCATTGCATATAGAATTGACTCCTTAATACCTTCAGGATCTTCATCATGCTAATGATATTGAAATGTCCTTGAAAGGATTATCTACAACTTCTTCTATTTGTGCTTGATCTACAATTAGCCTATGTGGGGTGCATTTTGTATCAAATGGTTCTACAAGGGGTTGTCAATTCTAGTCAATGTTTGGCTATTTACAAATGGACAAGCATATCTACGGTTCAATTCTAACGTTCATGGCTATCAATATAATTTTTTTCTACATAACCAAAATCCTACATGTGGACATTTTGACCCATTTTTGCTACATATCATAGTAGATAGTGTAGCTTTAATAAATAGAATGATTTCCCCATGCATTTTCCCATACCAATTCTCACATGGACAATTTGACATATTGTCAATTGAGAAATTTGTTTGGTTAGTTTTACTACTTCCACAACCATTAATTATCAACCAGGGTAAGTCTTTTTATTTCAAATGTGTTTGCACTTTTTGTTTTGATACATGTAACATCTAGGTGAAACAAAAAAGAAAAGATGTCATTGAACATACTTGCAGGGATTAAAATACTCTTGCAGAATGGAAATTCAACTTGCAGAAATCAAAAATCATATTGTAGGAATGAAATACACTCGTCAAGGAAAGAATCCACACTTCATACAAGCTTTAGAATAAATATTGGTGTGTCATACACTATCAAGAATTAAATAATATAGAATTAATTAATCTGTGTAACAGAACATACAATAAAACTAAAAGTAGAAGTGTATCTATCCCACACTGAACATGTACAATGAAAATCAGAAATCCACACTTAACACATAAAAGAAATAACTATTCTTTCAACACTGTGATCCTTGCTAAAGAGGAGGGCCCTTCCTCCCTAGTAGGGTGCAGGAAGAAAATGGAAACTTAGTTAAAAACTCAACACAAGAATTTATGTAACATCACCAAATATACTTTGTATTAAGAATGGCTGAAGAGTACAAAAATTAGAATATCGATATCTTTGTCCTGTTGTCTATCTCTATCTTTACATGAGACTAAGCTCTCTTTATAAAGCCTTTTACAGAGTCCTGAAATTGGAAAAACAAATCAGTCATGAGAATCTGCAATTCTCATGTTGATTATGCTAACAAAAGTAATTTAAAAAGATATAAATTGTTACAAGTTTTTTAAATAAAGATCATTGTGGTTACACCACTCCTGTCTAGACACACAGTTATAACTGCCCAAATTTTCATTACTTTATATGAATTTTTTACAGCTGTCTTTGAAAATATCAACTAGGATATTGACAATGCATAGTGTAACAACAGCATCATGGTGTAACAACAAAAGTTGAAAATATGGGGTGTAACAACAACTTGAACCGTGTAGCAACAAGGAATAACATCAATCATTCATCCATGGCCATTAGTAGCTACAACAACACCTGAAAGAAAAATGTTCTGAAGAACTTTTCCAAAGACACCCTAGTTAGTCATCCTAAAGAAAGCATCGTTTCATTTGATATTTGACAGAAAAACGTCAAAAAAAAGATTGCTTATTTATTAGAGGGAGTGACATTAGACTAGGGAGATTGAAAGTTCAAATATGGAAAAATGACCAAAAATGGGGAAAAGGATGCCTGAAATGTCCTTAAATATTGTACCAAACATCTCCCCCCAACTGAAGCCACTGCATGTGTTGGGATGGGGTCCCCTAGGTCAGTTTTGGGGTTAAAAACCCAAGTTTTGATGTAAAATTTGTAAAAATGTCTCTGCAATTTGTGGATGTGGATCGTCTAGATGGTTAGGAGTTAAAGGGGTTTTAGCCCCTTGTTTATGTAAAAGTTGAGTCAGTTTTGAGATCCACCCATGGTCCGCAAACCATGGGATTATATGTAAAAGGCTATAAATAGGTATTTCTTAGAGAGTCTAAGGCATGTCTATGTCTGAGGAAGGGAAAAAGGAAAGTAAGGAGAAAGTAGATAAAAGGAGAAAGGCTCCGCGGCTAAGTGTGCAGTGGCCTAAAGTAGAATCTATAGTTGAGTGCGTAGACCCCTGCAGCTGAGTGCGCAGGGTAGTTTTGAGTCTGTAATACCACATTGAAGATCGATAAAGAAGATTGTTGAAGAATTCCTGCATTTATCTATTTACTTATGTCTATTTATGATTGTCATATATGTTGTGAATGAATAATGTATTCATGAAATATTGATCTAATGATGCGCGACTCCATGGAATAAGTCTTAATAACTGTACGCATTGCATGTTAAGTACTTTCGCGAACATTATGATACATTTTGTTATGTTTATTAAACACTCAAGTAGACCTGTGCGAGTTCATATCTAGGGTTATTTTCTAATACACGTAAGTAGATAACTCAAATGTTAAAGGTCTGCAAAATCCAATCGTAGAACTTTGCGAAGGTCTAGAAGATGTTTAAAGGGAGTTGCAATACCGAGCCCTAAGGGGATCATAGACCTGCGCAAAGGCCGATCTAGGACATCACACTAATCTCTAGATGTGGAAACTTGGTTCCAGCATCCCCCCATATTGCTTCAAGTGAGACTTCAACCTACACTACGCGGGTTGATGCCAAAAGGGCTAGTTGTGTAGGGTTTTGTTTGGCATATTTAACTCTGAACTTGGGTTAGGACCCCCTAAGCCAACAAATGTTTCCATTACCAGGACTGGGATCTACTTAAGGAGATGCATGGTGTCGCATCACTAGAATCTGACCAAGAAATAAATTGGGAAGTGGTTGGACAGAAAGTTGCAAAAATTCATAGCACAAGAAAATAGGAATCCATGTCTGTGAAAGGAGCAGTGGTTGGACAGATATTCGTATATAGAAATACACGAAGAATTCTTCTGCACCTTCCCAATCGAATTATATGAATGAATAATTAAGTTGGTAGATGGCCAAGGAAGGTGGAAGCCTCACGATCCAATAATGTGGGCTCCAGAACTGGTACAACAATTAGAAGCCTCTGAAGACAAGATCATGCACATTGTTGACCATTTCCTTGAGAGTCAAATTATAGGAGGATTTGTTACAGAATTCACAGGCGATACCTCAGTCAGCTACATCAAGGTGGAGTGAAGGTAATTCAAAGGACCGCGAGGTAAGTATCTAAGATCTTTGAATACCTATAATAAAATGTTGTTGTGTGAAAAATAGGTTATGCCATTTCCTTGATGTTTGAAGCTATGTGATATGGAAAACTCTTCATGGATCGAGAAAAATCAGGTCATGAATATAGTCTGTTGATTGGACCTCCTTCGAATGATGATGAGGGAGTGGTACAGGCCTCACCACAAAGTGTTGTTCAACTAATAAGATAAGTTTTTTCCCGCATACATCAACCATCAACTCAACCTCCACCTCTACCTCCACCCCATCCACCTTCACCCACACCTCCACTACCACCACCACCATTCAACATGTTGAATATAATGAAGCTACCAATTTTCAAGGGTATAGGGAGCGAAGATGCAGATCCGTTTTGGTTTGTGGCGAATGTTGTGTGGATAGCACAGCAGATTACTGATGACAACATAAAGAAAGTGTAGTTAGTTACTTCTCTACAGGATTTCGTGCTGACGTGGTATATTAAGTATTGTTCTGACCATATTGTGGCAACGCTAGAAGAGACTAAGGCTGCTTTAAACAAATAATTTAGTAAACCTATCTATTACTCACAGATAGTAGTAGGATTTAAGAAGATCATGATGAGGGTTGATGAAATGCCTTGGGAGTTGGATCAAAGGTTGAAATGTTTGATTCACGAAGCTAATATGCAGCTCACAGATGGTCAGCACCACGAGTGGTTTATAGCCTTGCTTCTGCCCCACCTAACGATTTCTTTGTCACAACGAAAGATAATAACTTAGGAATAAGCGCTAGAAATCATGATGAGACTGCATGCAACCCCTATTCAGGACGTGACCTTGCGGGTACAACAGATTCACTCCCAGTTGTAGAACCTCTGCTTGGAATTGAAAAGCTTGAAGAAAGAGAAGGAGACTAAATCAGAGGTACGCAAGGAAGTGTAGTGCCTGAAATGTAAAATCTAGGGAATGATAAAGACCACTTTCCCGTATTTGCAAAGTATATCACAGGAGGGGAACCAATTCCCTTAAGGACAGAAGCTCCAGCAGGACCAAGTATGGGGGTTGCACTATGGTGCGCTATTTGTCAAGTGGCTGGAAAACGCAGCACAATGAATAATTGTCATGTGCTTCAAAAGTTTTTTCAGACACCACAATAGTTGTTCCGCAACTTCTGCAAATCAGTGGGCCATGATGATGGAAAGAATGCCTACATACTAGATGCAAACAGAAACTCGGCCTCTAGATTAGGGCGTAGGGGGAGCGCGTGGGGGTTATCAAGGAAGACGACGAGGTTGAGGAGGAGGAGGACCTCGTAGAGGTCACAGACAGGTTATTTTCTATAATTGTGGAAGACCAGGGAACTACGTGTAGGAGTGTCAAAATCAAACACGCTTGTCTTGTCAATATTGCAGCCAATTTGACCACACTATCGAAAAATGTCGTGTGTTGATAGCTAAGATGTAGGAGAAAAAGGTGCAACCTTAAAAACCTACACAAAACTTACAAATGATGAGAGCTGAGCCTGGTGAAGAAGATTCAAATGTGAATATTGTGCTAAGAATCGAGATAACAACTAGGGATGATAAGGGAAAGTAGCCTGAAGAGGGTGGATGCATTTGCAAGGCTCTAGAGAAGGAATTTGGTTTTTATATGGAGCTTATGAAGGAAACATTTATGGAGGCCAAGAAAAGTTTCACTAAGGCATCCACCTCGCGAAGCCAGAACAAAGTATTAGAAACGAACACATCTATAGATGTTTATCCCTTTGTGCTTACTACATTCTTGGAGACCTGCATTAAACTGTTGTGTGATAGCAAAGCTATGAAAGGCCTGTAGGAGTTAATAAACAAGTGCGCCAACAAGGAAATTACCCCTGATGGACACTGCGTAGTGACTAAAATTGGCAAACATAAGGCAAGAATAGGGTGGGAGATGAGGTTCACCATGCAAATAGGAGAATATGAGATGGACCAGGTCATTCTGGATCTGGGTTCTGACGCAAACATTTTGCCTAAACAAACATGGGAGAGAATGGGGAGACCTGTGCTGCAATGGTCTCTGATCTAGCTTAGAATGGAAAACCAATAGAAGGTCATCCTTATGGGATGACTACATGGAGTAACAATGGATATCAAAAGTGTGAACGTGCTAGCTAATTTTGAAGCAATAGAGATCATTGATGATAGTAATCCATATCCCGCACTCCTCAGAATTGACTCGGCCATTGACATGAATGGATTCATCAACTTGAAAAAGAGGACAATGTCGTTTGAAAGGAAATAACTTCAAGTTGTAGTACCATTGGACTCGGCCAAAGGACCGCGCTATACTGAAATATCTCGTGACTATGAATAAAGTGAATATGATTTAGACCAAATCTACAAAATAATAGCAGAAGATCACGATTAGATTAACCCGATGGCAAATGGAAGGATTGCATGGGACCGAGAAAGTTCGTATACCTCAGATTCAGATGAAGAGTTGGAGCACTGGCAGAATAGGTTTCACGAAGTATCTATGTTGCACTACAACATGATGATTAAGTTATTGCGGTGCGTTTCGGCGGAGGTAATAAATTTACATTATTATGATGGTTTAACTGACGTGGATAAGTTTTTGGATGTGTTTGAGCATGAAGTCCCTGAGGATCATCGCTTCCAAGCACTAGATTTGGCACTACGTGCTACACCCGCATGATGGTAGGGAACGCACAAGGATAGCTTTGATGAATGGAAGGATTATAGAAGAATGATGAGATTGAGGTTTGGTCAACCTAACCTTTGATTGATTGAGAAATATGATGGGAGGAATGATCCGCTCGATCACCTAGTTAAGTGGACTAAAGCATATGGAACAGGGCCGCAGCCGGAGTGGGTACATTTATTCTGCCATGCTTTGGACACCATCCCTATGAATTGGTACTTGGAGACAGAGCTCCGCCATGGTGCCGTGGAGTGGGATATATTGAGGGAAGGATTCTTAATTCCCTTTATTTTGAATATGGGTTCAAGAGCATTGATGAAGCTCTCCAGGAGGTTAAGGCAGTGATCTTCAAAATACTGCAAGAACCTCTAGAATGGGTCCAGCTAGATTAGAGCACCCAATTGCACCACACACTGGAATGTTATAATGTGACAGCCAAGGGGGAGGATGATGATCCAAGAAATATTAATATTCCAAAGGTGGAGGGGCATGGAGAAGTCGAAGGTTCACAAATAGAGAATCTGAACATCACTACACCATTGAAAACCAGGCAAGTGAACATTGGAATTGAAGCAGAACTAAAGTTTGCAAAAATTGGCGACTATTGGGACAACGCTGCTATGGATAAGGTTGTTGCGTTACTCCATGAATATCAGTATCTATTCCCTAATAAGTTTCTGGACCTAAAGGGTATAATAGGAGACTTGGGTGTTATGAAAATCACCCTGAAGTCGGACACGAATCCCATTAAGCAGAGGACGTATCACCTGAATCCTAAGTATAAGGAAAATGTTTGCTTGGAGTCAAATAAGATGCTGGTAGCATGAAGCATAGAACCAGTGGAAGAGTCTGATTGGGTGAGCCCCATGGTGGTCTAGGAGAAGAAACAGAGGGATGAAATAAGGATATACATAGATTTGAGGAAACTCAATGATGCCTGTGTCCATGACCCATTCCCGATGCCATTTATAGACAAAGTATTAGATAATGTTGGAGGGTTGGAGGCCTACTCATTTGCTGATGGGTTTTCGGCATACCATCAGATCAAGATCGCGCCATAAGATAGGAGCAAAACAACCTTCACGACGGAATGGGGTTGTTTCTAGTATACTATAATTCTGTTTGGACTCAAGAATGTGCCTGTGATATTCTCTCATGTAGTTATAGTAGCATTTAAGGAGTTCATCCATAAGTTCTTGGAAGTTTACTTTGATGATTGGACGGTGTTTGGTTTAGTAAAGCGCCATGTATCAAGTTTGCACTTGATGTTGGATATGTGCCACAAATACCAGATCATGTTGAATCTGAAGAAGTGTTTATTCTATGTCCCCTTTGGGATCTCGCTAGGTCATGTGGTGTGCAAGCAAGGATGATGGTGGACCCTGCCAAAATAGCGATGATAGTAAATTTGGAGGCCCCAAGGAGTGTTAAGAAGCTGCACGCGAAGTTGGGACATACAGGATATTACAGGAATTCCGTCAGGGCTTATGCTCAGATTACCGCTCCCATGGAGAAACTATTGAATAAGGATGCTACATTCTATTGGGATGAAGAATTTTGGCTTAGTGGGTCCTGACATGGGTTAAGATTTAGTTGTGCCAAACAAATCCCTACACTAATGGCCCTTTTGGCATCAATCCATGGAGCGCGGACTGAAGTCTCACCCAAAGCAGTATGGGGGGGTGCTAGAACCAAGCTTCCGCACCCAGAGATTAGTGTGATGTCATTTTATTCCCTAAATCTACCTTCGCGCAGATCGATAAGCCTTTATGGCTTATCGATATAACTCCCTTTAATTAGCCTCTAGACCTCCGCGAAGGTCTATGACTGTCTTTCGCGGACCTTGAACAGACTAATCAGCTACTTACGTGCATCAAATATTACTCTTAATCCAACAATTACTCAGATCAACCTAAGTGTTTGATAAATTTAACATACAACAAGATAATATTTGCATAAACAGTTAATACTAATTATGTTCATATAAAAATATAAATCAAGAAAAGTCACACATCAATGAAATATTATAACCCCATCATTCTTCACAGCATAAGCACATTCATTCATAACAGAAGTAAATAGATGAAACACACGAAGTTCTGCAATAATATTCTTTATTGATAATTAGTTCAAGCTTACAGACCCAAGACCTCCCTGTGCACTCAGCTGCAGACTCTACTCTAAGCCTCTGTGCACACAACTACAAAGCCTTTCTTCTTGCTTTTTTGCACTAACTCTCTAGACTTATCCCATAGACCAAACTTCATTATTTTCCTTAGACATCCTAAGACACACCTATTTATACAATCCCATGGTTCGCGGACCATGGGTAGATCCTCAAAAAGCTGACTCAACTTACATAAAGAAGGGTAAAACCATTTATGATTCTTTAACTAACTATGCACTCCATGACCACAATTTGTAGAGACTTTACATCTTTATACAACAAAACTTTGGCTTTTGCCCCAAAACTTAGGATTTTTCCCCAAAATTGACCCTAGGGGACCCCATCCCAACATTCCCCCAACAAAAAGATCATGACTCACCCTCGAGTCACTTGGCTGGCATGGAGATCTTGTTGTGAAGATCCCTTAGATCCACTTGTGCAACCACTACTTCATTCATGCTTGCATGGCTACCTTCTTGATTTGTTCCACCAGTTGTTCTATGGCTGGTCCTGCACTCTCTTGCTTGATTTTCTGCCGCGTACTCTATAATTTCACCAATTTCTCATGAATATTGATAGAGACAATGTAGGCCTCATCCAACTAGGGCCCCAATTTGGCCTTAAGAATAGAATCTTTCTTTTGCGCTACTTCAACCTATGTAAGCAGCCACTTCACCTCCTGCAACTTGGCAAGGCATTGTGTTGTAGCAACAGTGCGCATTGTCACCCTCACTTCATCATATTGCTGCTGGAGCTTGCGGACTTCTATATTTAAGACCTCTAGGGTGAAATCTTCATGCAAGTCCATGACTACCTCCATATCTTTCTCAACATCGTGGTGCATTCCACCACCGTGGAATCCACCGTTGTGACTCCATCTTTCACAGTAGCTTCACGTTGTTCCCTTAACTCTAGCGGGCTTGAAGGCTACAACTTGAGCTCCAGTTCTATTATCTTCAGGTTTAGCTCAAACTGGACTCTAGCCACCTCTTCCTTAGCATCGCACACACCCATAGCAAGTTTTCTAATCTTTACCTCCAATAGTGCATCCTCTAGGATATGCAGTTCCGGCACCATCCTAGATGCTTCTGCCACTGCGGCCACTATCGGGGTGCTTTGCACCTTGATTGTGTCCTTGGCCTTTAGAGCCTCTATCTTCTCAACAAACATTTGTTCGTTGTTCACCCCATACTCACTGATGAGGATGAGTGTGTGCTACTCCCGAGATCTGAACTCTGCTGTCACACCTGCCTGTAGCATGTGAAGGTACTCATTGGGGAGTGCGGCCACGTTGAGGCTGATATTCTTCAAAGAACTAACAATGACCTTATCATCAATAGCCTCTATGCTCAAGGATCCATCTGGTAGTGTGACTGCCTGGAGATTGAGTGATCGAACCATCTTTGCTGCCTGAGTGGTCTCCGGTGCCAAACTGGTTGATGCAGTGCTAATCTACCCTGCGCCTACCTGGATCCTACTTGTTTGAATCTGCAGCTAGTGTAAATCCTGCTAAATGGTATTTAGCACCTATTAGTGCTGCTATTCAAACTACTGGAATAGTTCTGCAATGGTATCATGCACCTTGTCACCTATTTCATCCAGGTCACCATCTGTCAGAGTGATTGGATCCAGCAACAACTTTGTCGCTTTTGATTTCTTCCACGACCCTTCCTTTCCTTGTCCCCTATACCTTTTGATCAAAAAGGGAGTTATCTGGTCCTCCTGAACTCCGCCACCCTGCTCTGACTGCTCCTCCTCCTCCGTTTAGGGCGAAGGAGACTTACCACTATGCTGGGAGCTGCACTCTTCATGTTTGGCCTACTGCTTCATAGCGCACTCTTCTTCCACCCCGACCTTCTTCTCGGCCTCTTTTATTCGCTTCTTAGCCAACTGTTGGACCTTTTGCTTTTTTGCTTCCTTCTTCTTCTTTTCTACAAGTTTGTTGGTGCCCGCAACTAGATCAGATGGAGTATGCCAATCTGTGAGTCAACGCTTGAAGACCTCTTGAATAACATCTTTTGTGGAAAGGTAAGGTAGGTCAAACCATTTTTGTTGTGGATCCTTCCACGTCCAGATGTATACACGTTGTAAGTCAGCTTTAAACTCTGCATACTCTGAAAGCTTCTCAAATATAGTTGGTGACAAACATGGCTTCTGGTTGATGGCCATGCGAATGCTCACCTCCATCAAAAGCCAGAAGAATTTTCTCTCTATAACGTGCGCAATGTCCTTTGTTTCCCAGAGGGATGCAAACTATGCAGACTCCGGCAAGTCTTTCTCCATGAGAGGAAACTGATTGTCCTCCAGCATATCCCAAGCAATGAGCACAATGGAGAGAAATAACCACGAATAGTGGAATATTTTACTCTCATCCTGCGCCTCTCGACAGTTCACAAGTAACTCTCTACAAAGTTAGTGTTCCCATTTGAACTGCACACCCTCCACGCACTGTGTAGCCAAAGAAATCACTAGCGATGGAACCTCGTTCATATGGAATTTCCTCATGAATTTTCCCGCAAGGATCTACGTGGCAATCTTCACTGTGGGGTTGGTGATAGAGGTAATAGAGTACCCACACAGCTTCTCCACGAGCTTGAATTTGTCCTTCATTTTCTGTACGAGGTCGCACTCGCTCGTCTTTCCACCAAAATCCTTGGCTAGATTCAACCCTGCGTGCAACAAGAGTGTGCTCTGATGGATTAACACGCTCAACCACAAACAACCATCATTCACTAGGGTCTGTAACTATTTGATGACTATGAGGTTGATGTTGGAGCAGTGGTAGTGGGGTACCCACAACAGGTTTAGCAACCCTGATTGATTCACTCTGTGAATCACCTCCACATGCTCCAGTGCGATGACACATGATTCTTTATAAAAGACCCTCTTCATATAGCTCTTTGTTGCCAAGTGAGGGAACCTCTCGTGGTCCGCCAGATCCTAGTCTTCCAGCTTGAGATGGGGAATCCATGCCAAGAGTAGACCTTCAAAAGAGAGGTTCTTCGGTAACAAGGTTGTATTGAGGAGAAATTGTCCTGCATCTAGGTCCTTAGGGACCTTCACTTTTCCCTTGCGCAAAGAGATATAATCTGGCAACTTGGATATAGGATCCACCCCCTTGGTGCCTATGTCCTCCACAACCTCTTAGGCCTCTAATCCACCCCTTTCCCCTTATCCTTAGCACTTGATTTGTCTTTCTTCTGGGCCTGTGTAGCAGCATGCTTCCTCAGTGACTTGCGCATCGGCATGGGCTTCTTCTTCTTGTCCTTCCTAGGTCTCAGCACTTCTCTCACTAGTGTAGGCTTCAGCCTAGGGGACCTCGACACCGTAGGCACAATAGCTAGAGCCTCCCTACTCATTACCTATGGAGCAACTCCCTCAGAGGCCATAAATCCTCCAGTACTAACAGTCTCTCCTGGTGTAGACATCTTGCTGAGAATAAACCGTTGGGTATCCTCGGGTAACTTATCAAATACAAAAATAGTGACCAAATCAGCGAAAGCCTGAGGATTCATACATAATAGATAACTCAACACAAAAATTTTAAGGATGCAAAGTGTTTTTCGCTGGATTGACACGCGTAATTAATAGGCGAATTCGAATTCAAATTCAACTATTCCCCCCCAAAATCCTTCCATAAATGTTGAATTGGAAACAAATTTCCAAAGATTTAACTCTTAAATTCAGCCTTAAAGGTTGCCCCCACCCACTCCTCTTAATCATCTCCTGGCAGTCAAAGCATGAATAGTGACTGTAATGGTTACTTTCTGGCTACGTTGCACGGTCTCTCCCCCTATAGCGCAGCTCCCTTCGTGCTTCTTCTGGTACTGTGACATCATTCTATTTTGCAAACCCCTCTTTCGCATAGCTCTACATACTGGGTAGTGTATTTTATAGTCTTGTGCCTCCTTGTAGCTGCCTGGAGCACTAAGACTATTCCACCATCATGTAGTCATTGGGAGGGATCCCCTATGTGTGGCTTCAATCGGATTCCATTTACCCTTCCCAGAAATGTATCGCCATTCAACTTTGTGAGCTGAACTCCTCTACCATCTATAATGTCTTTGATAACATATGGCCCTAGCTAGTGCATCTGAAATTTTCCTAGAAACTTATAATAAAGCCAAATCATTTACCTTGAAGGTGTGCAGTTTGATGTGTTGATCGTGCTAAGATTTTTCATGTTAGTTCTAAACTTGCTAATGGAATCCAACCAAAAATCTATCTTCCTCGAGCTCCATTAGCTGCATGAGTCTTTCTTCTAAGGCTCCACAGTCCACTATTCCTGTGAAAGCCGCAATGCATAGACTAGGCATGATATACTCCATAGGAATGACAACTTCCATGCCATAGACCAACCTAAAAGGTGTCTGACCAATAAGCTTTTTACAAGTATTTTTGTAAGCCCATAACATTGTTGGTAATGTCCCAATCATTCCGTTGTGTGTTGCAAACGTACGTCAGCGAATTCTCCAATATCTTATTAAAAGCCTCAACCATTCCATTAGCCTTAGGATGATATGGCGTACTCTTTTGATGGTAAACCTGGAACTCTTCTATCAGCGCGTTGATCGTCTCATTGAGAAAATGTGTACCACAATCACTCATCAAAACCTTCAGGAAACAAAACCTGGGCAACACATATTCAAACAAGAAATTTGATATTTTTTCCCCTGTACAATCTTTAATAGGTTGTGCCTCCGCCCATCTGGTCAAATATTTGGTCACGGTGATGATATACCGCGCACCAGTTTTCTTGCCTAGAGGTTGAATCGGTCCTACAAAATGGATTGCCCATTTCTCAAATGGATGTAATGATACCTGTGGATTCAAAGGCATGTCATCCCTCCATGATGGCCTGCCCATTCTCTTACATGCATCGCATGCCCTATAATAGGCTTTAGAATCCTTATGCAGCGACAACCACCACAACCCAACACACAAAATCTTATACGTTGTTTCTTTTCTTGCATAATGTCCACCCACAGCTACTCCATAAGCATCAGCGAGGATACTGGTTCATTCAAAATTAGGCACATAATGTTGAAGTATCTCATCCAATCCCATCTTACACAAATGACCTGCGATCATAGAGAAATCCACCGTGCACACCACCAATTATTTCTTCTGCTTACTAGTGTATCCTTCTAGATCCGTTCATGTGGTCAAGAAATGGATAATATCCGTGAAGTGATTATTCGCTACACGCACTGCGAAGAGTTGTGCGTCAAGTAGCCCTTCCTCCAAATTAGTAGGCTCTTCTCCTATTTCAATGCGCGACAGATGGTCTGGCCCTGCATTCAATCGCCCTAGCTTCACAATTACTTCAAAATCATATTCTTGAAACAACAACATCCATGTGCATATTTTCCTCCCCGACACAGGCTTATTAACTATATATTTTAATGCAGAAAGGTTTGTGTACATCTTGAAATCTCTGCCTAGTAGGTAATGTCTGAGTATGTGGAGTGTGCACAACATAGCCAAGCCTTCACGCTCTGTTGTTGAATAATTATTTTCAGTCTTATACAACTTTCTACTCGTAAACGCTATAGGATGATCCAGTTCTCCTTCACCAACCTGTATCAGCACTACCCCCAATGCAATACACGAGGCATCCACATGCACATGGAATTCCTTCTTCCAATATAGGAATACTAGGATCGGCATGGTGACCATTTTTTCCTTTAATAAATCCAGGTTGCATTGACATTCTTCATCCCAATAGAATGCAGCATCCTTCCTTAGTAGCTTTTCCATAGGCGCGGTAATCTGAGCATAACTTTTGATGAACTTCTGATAGTATCCAGTATGGCCCAGTGTTGCACGCAACTGTTTAACACTTCTTGGTGCCTCCAAATTAATTATTACCACAATCTTAGTAGGGTCCACCATAATTCCTTGCCTGCATACCACATGACCCAGCAAGATTCTGAAAGGGACGCAGAACAAGAATTTCTTTAGGTTTAGCGCAATCTAATACCTTCAGCATGTATCCAACATCAAGCACAAACTAGCAATATGGCACTTTACTAGCCCAAACACTCTCCAATCATCAAAATATACCTCCAAGAACTTGTGAATAAATTCTTTGAATGCCACGATGACTACACGCAAGAAGATCGTCGGCACATTCTTAAGTCCAAAAGGCATCACTGTATACTGGAAACATCCCCACTCTATTACGAATGTGGTCTTACTACTGTCTTTTAGTGTGATCTTAACCTAATGGTATCCAGAGAACTCATCAGTGAATGAATAGGCCTCCTGCCCTCCAACATTATCAAGTACTTCATCAGTAAACAGTGTCAGGAAGGGATCATGAACGCAAGCATCGTTAAGCTTCTTAAGATCTATGCAAATCCTTATTTCATCCTTGTGCTTCTTTTCTTGAATGACCATTGGACTCACCCAATCAAATTCCTCCACTAGTTCAATAATACTCGCTACAAGCATCTTGTCCAACTCCAAGCAAACCTTTTCCTTGTATTTGGGATTAAGGCGATATGGCCTTTTCTTAATGGGCTTTGCGTCCAGTTTCAAAGTTATTTTCATTACTCCCAAGTCTCGTATGATACCTTTTAGGTCTAAAAATTTGGTAGGGAACAAATCCTAATATTCGCGAAGAAACTCAACGAATTTATATACTATAGCATCATCCCAATAATCCCTAATCTTTGCAAATTTCAGCTCCACCTCTGTGCCAATGTTCACTTGTCTAGTATTCAATGGTGCGGTGATGTCTAGATTCTATATCTGCGATCCCTCAACTTTGTGGTGGCCTTTGGCCTCTGGGATGCTAATATTCCTTGGATCCTCATCATCTTTTTTAGCAGTCACATTATAGCACTCCAGCACATGGCGCAGATGGCTACTCCGATTTGGTTGAATAAATTCTAAAGGACCCTACAGTATTCTAAAGATTTCTGCCTTAACCTCCTACAGTGCTTCGTTGATGCTTTTGAACCCATCCTCAAAGCTGAAGGTCATCAAAACTCCTTCTCTCAAGATGTCCCACTTTGCAATACTATGGCAGAGCTCTGTTTCCAAGTACCAATTCATAGGGATGATGTACAAAGTATGACACAAAATATGCATCCACTCTGGCTGCAGCTCCATTCCATAGACCTTAGTCATTTTTTCTAAATGATCACATGGGCCATTTCTCCCATTGTATTTTTCAGTTATCCAAACTTTCGAGCAACCAAACTGCAATCACATCATTCTTTTGAACTTGTGCCATTCATCAAAACTGTCTTTATGCGTACCCCACCATCATGTAGGTGTAGTGCACAGTGCCAAATTCAGTGCTTGGAAGTGATGCTTCTTTGATACTTCCCTTTCAAATGCGTCTAAAAATTTATCTACATCAATCAAACCATCATAATAAGGTAAATTTCTTACCTCCGATGACACATAGCGCATTGTAGATACTTCGTGCAATCTATTCTACCATTTCTCCAATTCTTCGTCCGAATATGAGGTACAAGAGCTTTCGCGGTCCCATGCAATTCATCGATCAGCTGTTGGATTAATCAAATCTTGGTCTCGCACTAATATTTTATAGATTTGGTCCAAATCATCATCGCTTTCCTCATAGTCACGTACTGGTTTAGTATAGTGTGGTCCTTCTGCAGGGTCCAATGGTACTACTACACAGAGTGATTTCCTTTCAAACGACATCATCCACTTCTTCAAATTGATTACCCCATTCATGTTAATATATGAATCAATACCCAGGAGCGTGGGGTATGGATTGTTGTCATAAAAAATCTCTATCACTTTAAAACTAGCCAATGCGCTCGCACCTTCTATATCTACGGTTACTCCATGCAATCTCCCCATAGGGATAGTATTCTGTTGATTTTCCATTCTCAATTGAATCGGAGACCACTGCATCGCAGGTATCCCCATTCTTTCCCATGTCTATTTAGGCAAAACATTTGCATCTAACCCCAGATCCAAAATAACTTGATCCATCCCTTAGTATCCTATTTGCGTGGTGAGCCTCATCTCGCACCCTGTTCTCGTCTTATGTTTTCCTATCTTTCTGACTATGTGGTGTCCTTCAGGAGCAGGAACCTTACCAACACACTTATTTATTAGTTCTTATAGCTCTTCACAGCCTTAATGTCATGTAGCAGCTTCATACAAGTCTCCAAGGAATTGTTAAGCATGGAGGGGTCAACTTCTTCAGATAGCTTGTCCTGACTTCCTAAGGTAGAGGCCTCAACAAAGCTTTTCTTTTCTTCCATGAACATTTCCTTCACGTGCTCCACATCAAACCCAACCTCATTTTTTGGAGCCTTGAGAACCTACTCACTTT
This sequence comes from Pinus tabuliformis, assembly GCA_031772625.1. NCBI lineage: Eukaryota > Viridiplantae > Streptophyta > Pinopsida > Pinales > Pinaceae > Pinus > Pinus tabuliformis. Next base: position 161,223,955 of record CM062813.1, read on the forward strand.
CTTCAGGTTGCTTTCCTTTATCATCACCAATCATCATTCTGCTTCGCAACACAATATTCACAATGGGATCCTCTTCGCGGGGCTCGGCCCTCATCATCTATAGATTTTGGGTAGGCTAATGAGGCTGTGCCTTCTTCTCCTACATCTTAGCTATCATTATAGGGCATTCTTCTATCACATGGTCAAACTGAGTGCAGTACAGTCGCGTCTGTCTTGTACACTCCCATGCGTACTATCCTAGCACTCCACAATTGTAGAAAATAACTTGTCCTTGACCTCTACCAAGCCCTCCTCCTCCTTAGCCTCGTCCACACCCCTGATATCCTCTATGCGCTCCCCCAACACCTTGATCCAGAGGCTGAGTTTCTTTTTTCATTCGATACGTGAGCATTCTTTCCATCATCAATTCATAGCTACAGTAATTACACTCATCGTGGCCCACCGATTTACAGAAATTGCAGAATAACTGTTGCGGCATCTGTACAAATTTTTGCAGCAAGGAAAAATTGTTCATTACATGTTTTCTAGCTACCTAACAGATAGCACACCAAAGTGCAGGCCCTAAACTTGGTCCCGTAGTAGCCTCCTATCTCAGGGGAATTGGCCCTCCCCCCATAATATAATTTGCAAAAACAGAGCAGTAAGATTTATCATGCCCCTGCCTCTTACATTTTAGACACCAAACTTCTTCGCACACCTCCGGCCGAGTAGATTTTTCCTTCTTCATGCTCTACAACTCCAAGCAGAGGTTCTATAACTTTGCATGAATTTGCTGCACTCCCAAAGCAGAATCATGGATAGGTGTCTCATGTAATCTCATCGCAATCTCTAGTGTTTCCGCCTAAGTCCCTATCTTTTGCTGCGATAAAGCAACCATTAGGTGGGGTAGGAGCGAGGCTACAAACCATTCACTGTGTTGACTATCCGTGAGATTCATGTTAGCTTCACGGATCTGGCACTTTAGTCTCTGATCTAGCTCCTATGGTGTTTCAACAAGCCTCATCATGATTTCCTTGAATCGAATGACTAATTTATGATTTAGACTTGGGTCTACCGAATTCCTTATTCAGGGCAGTCCGAGTGTCCGCTAACGATGCCAATGGGTTATCGATGTAGTACCTAATGTACCATTTCAAAGCACAATCTTGTAGATCAGTAACCAACCGTGCCTTTTTTATATGATCATCTGTAATATTTTGTGCCATCCATACAACCTTCACAACGAACCAAAACAGATCTGGGTCTTCACTCCCCAAGCCCTTGAAAAATAGGCAACTTCATGGTATTCGACATATTGAACGGTGGCAAAGATGGTGGTGGTGTGGGTGAAGGTGTATTTTGTGGAGGTGAAGGTGAAGGTGGTGTGGGTGGATTAGGTATTTGCAGAAAACCCTACTTTATTAACTATACAACACTTCACAGTGAGGCTTGTACTGCTCCCTTGTCGTCACTCTAAGGAGGCTCTATCAATGGACTATATTTAGGACCCACTCTTTCCTAATTTCTAAAGATTCATAAACTTTGCATAGATCCAAACATCCAAGTCAGTGTTATAACCCGCTTTTAACACAAGAGAATTTTAATCCAAGTATTCAAATATTTCAAATACTTACCTCACAGTCCCTTGAAAAAGAGTCATTCTAATTCACTATAGCTGACTAAGGTATTGACCGCGAATTATGTCACAAATCCTCCTATGACACGATAAAGCCAGTGATCGATAGCGCATGCGATCTTATCTTTAGAAGCTTCCAACCTTCGCACTAGCTCCAAGGTCCACACTATTGGACCGTCAAGCCTCCACCTTCCTTGGTCATCTACCAATTTAGCGATCCACTCATACAGTTTGATCGGGAAGGTGCAAAAAAATATTTCATGTATTTCTGTGTATAGATACATGTCCAACCACTGTTCTTTTGTCAGGCATGGATTTTTGTTCTCTTGCACAACAAATTCGTGGATCTTTCTATTCAACCACTTCTCAGTTTCTTTCTTTGTCGGATTCCAACGTTGTGACATCACACATCTCTTTATGTAGATCCTGGTCCCCGCAACGGAACCATTTGTTGGCTTAGTGGGTCCTAACCCAGGTTCAGAGTTAGTTGTGCCAAACAAATCCCTATAATACTAGCCCTTTCAGCATCGATCCACAGAGTGTGGACTGAAGTCTCACCCGAAGCAGTATGGGGGGGGGGGGGGGTGTTGGAACCAAGTTTTTGCACCCAGAGATCAATGTGATGTCATTTTATGCCCTAAATCCACCTTCACGCAGATCGATAAGCTTTTATGGATTATCGATATAACTCCCTTTAATCAGCTCTAGACCTTCGCGAAGGTCTACCACTGTCTCGTATACCTTGAACAGACTAATTAGCTACTTATGTGCATCAAAAATTACTCTTAATCCATCAATTACTTAGATCGACCTAAGTATTCAATAACTTTAACATACAACAAGATAATCTTTGTGTAAACAATTAATACTTATTGCGTTCATATAACAATATAAATCAAGCAAATTCACGCATCAGTACAATATTATAACCCCATCAATCATCACATAAGTAAATAGATGAAACACAGGAAGCTTTGCAATAATATTATTTATTGATAATTAGTTCAAGCTTACCCTGTGCACTCAGCTGCAGGGGTCCGTGCACTCAGCTACAAACTCTACTCTAGGCCTCTGTGCACACAACTACAAATCCTTTCTTCCTTATTTTTTGTGCTAACTCTCTAGACTTCTCCATAGACCAAACTTCATTACTTGCCTTAGACATCCTATGACACACATATTTATAAAATCCCATGGTCCGCGGACCATGGGTAGATTCTCAAAAAGCCGACTCGACTTATATAAAGAAGGGTAAAACCCTTTATGACTCTTTAACTAACTACGCACTTCACAACCACAATTTGTGGAGACTTCACATCTTTATACAACAAAACTTTGGATTTTGCCCCAAATTGACCCCAAGGGACCCTACCCCAACAAAGAATGTCAGTGCAGTCTGGATGTATTGAAAGAGAAGATGGTCACTACTTTGATCTTGGTCTTCCCTGATTGGAAGAACGAATTCCATGTACATGTTGATGCCTCGTGCATTGTCGTGGGCCCCAGTATTGCAACATTAATGTTGTAACTCCTGGAACTCCCTTCTTTAATTTTATCAGCCCGGTAGTTTGTACAAACTTGGAAGCAACGGTGCTGTATGCACAAGTACTAGCTCTTGCCGCGGCTGTCACTTGATCAGCTAGCACAAGTCTGCTAGGAGCTTAAGCCAACTTCTATGAGCTCTTAGAAGAAGCTTTTTAACTGATGGATGAAATCTAACTCAAAGGAAGCTAATCTTCTTGCAGAAAGAAACTGAAAACGTAAAGGAAATGCAAACCCTAGTTTTACCGACTAACCCTACTGTTGCAAGAAAAATGATGAAGCTACTGAAAGGAATGCCATTGACTCTTAGAAAGGTAAAATGCATGTGACTAAGCTACTTCTGAAGTGAAATCTGAAAGGAAACACATTTTTGTATTTTTGAGATAGTCGATGGAATTATCATGCATGCGATTTAACTGTTTTTGACTGTGCAGAGGTGGATTGGCGAGAGGAAATTCTTGTAGGAGGTCGGGAAGGTTTAGAGAGGGCCTAAGGGGTCCCTAACACCCTTCCAGAGAGTTTCATAGAGTTTGGCTATCAAGAAACCTCATTTGTGAGCTTTTACAAGAAGTCTGCAGGGGTTCTATAGGATGTTCTGGGATTTCTACAGGATGTTCTATAATTTTCTACAGGATGTTCAGAAATGGGATTTTGGAGGATGGATGGAAGAAGAAAGATGAAGGAGTGGGTATGGAGGTGAGATAGGGGTGTGAGAAGGTCCAGGACTTGGGGAATGGAGCTGAGGAGTGGCAAGGATGGTTGGAGTTGTTTAAGGAGGAGTGGAGCAATGTTGCACAAAAATATGGGAATTAGGGCAAAGTGAGCAAATGGCAAATGTGAGGCAAGAATCCAAGTTGGAGGATGGAGCAGATGGGATTGATGGAGTACAGGTAGATGGAGAGGTATTACAGGCACTCTGCAAGTTATCTTTCGAATTAGACAAATGAAGACTTGGAAAATCAAGAAGCTAATTACTTTGACCTAATATGACCTAGATAACAACAAAGAAATGGAACAAAAGTTTATTTGCAATGAGACCATGTGAAATAATTGTGCAACGAAGCAATCAAGAATCTGAACATGTAACCAACTTCTGCAAATAAAAATCGAACACTAATGATTGCATGGTGAAGCAAAGTCAGTGTTTTTGGTGGCAGCAAGGTCACCTTGATCCCAGCTCCTGATCCGACTAAGGGAGAGGTGAAATCAAAGGTGCTTGATGGCATTTTTCTAAAGATCTTCTCTGTTATTAACCTATCAAATCAATCTGAATATGAAAATCCTTTTTAATCATCAAAAGCAACTTAAATAACAAAACAAGATTTAAATCTAAATAGCAAATTTTATTCTAAGAATGCAGCAAAGTGTAGAAATTTTGAACAATATGACACATATTCACAGATATTATCCTGATTATACACTTATAAGCAGAACATGCATAATACATAACCTCCTCTACATTGATCATCAATTTACAGAAGCAGAAACATTCACAGGTGTACATAGAAGCATCAATCACACATATCAACACAGTATTTTCCTAGGGAAAGCATCTCGCTAAAAACCCCAACTATCTGTATATTATAGTGATTGAATCATGTAACAATAAATAGTACAATACTCCTCACAAGTACTCAGTACTTTCTCCACATGCTACACACAATACAGCTCAGATCTGATCTCCAAATCTCCCCCGCTGCTTGCCTGCCTCCACAGCTCAATACCTGCTCAAGAATGAATGGGAATGGTTTACCAAACTCATATTTAACCTCCAAAGAATCACTCACACTGGGAAAGATGTGAGAAGAGGCTATAATACTTGGTATTGGCCAATTCATTGGCATACTCAATCCCTTTGATTGTGCAAATCATCATGCACAACTATAGTCACAACTGATAGCAATCTAATCCTCTAACACCTGTCCCTGCTGAACTGAACATGCACTGACATGCAACTAAGTTAACTTATGTATTCTATAGTTGCATTATGAGTTAATAATTAGTTTAACAACTCATCATTACTCTATTTGCAGTTAGACTAATTACAACTAGTTTAACCAAGTCAAACTAAACACAACTCCATCAACTCTACAATCAACTCCACCAAACTCAACTGATTGAATTCTAACTGAAGTCATGCATGCAACAACTCAACTGACCCACAAAGAAAGTGTACTTCCTTCTGACAGCTACATGTGCCACATCTGTAGCTCAAACTGAAGTGCTCCAAGAGAATAAGATCAAGTTTATAGTCCAAATATTATTATGAGACAATAATATTTGACTTTTCTATTTTTGATAGCCAGTCTAAAAATAGACTTTGCTGAGATCACTCCTGCTATGATTACTCCTGCTGTGGTCACTCCTGCTGTGATCATCCCTGCTATGGTCACTCCTGCTGTGATCATCCCTGCTTGGATCCAAAAATAGAACTTGCGCCATAATTTGCCTACAGGCCCACTTAGTGAAGGCGACTCCTTTCCACTAAGCTCCATCATCTTGTTGCATTCTCAACAAGCATTTCTTGTTGCACAATTTTCAACACTCCCTCTCAACAAGAAAGGCTTCCTCTCAAACCCGATCCTGTAACTCTGGAATGTTCTCCATGAAACACATCTGGCCGGTCCACTTGCTCTGTCATCAAAGTCTTTGACTGCTATTGCCTCTGTCGACTGAAAACTCTGCATCTCTATGCTCTTTAGTATCTGACTACTCTAGCCTCTGTCACTTTGATCTTGACTGCATCTGTGCTGTTGTTAATTATATCTCCCAGCATTGCATCCACACTGCACCTCCCAACTGACCTCCATGTTGGGCTAGAAACACCCTTTGATGCTGAAGCTCTACCTACTGCTGACAAGTGCTCCATCTCTGACATCTGCGCTACTGCAACATCTCCATGCATCTCGCACCATTGCACACCTCTTTGTGCCACCTAGCACTGTGCAAAACACTTGTGCCTCTCGCATTGTTGCAGCCTGCTAGCTATGCGTTGTCCTAGGATTCCTTGCACTGTCACTCTCTTTGCCGCTCCATCCGCATCTGTCTGTACCCAATCAGTCAGTTCCTACTACTCCACATCAGGGCTCCCGTAGCAAGGTCTCATCCAAGAGGTTGGGTACCTCAAGGATCCTGCCCCTCCTCCTTGGGACGATCAATCCACATCACCCCACCTCCTACCTGGAGGTATGGATGCATGTGATCCCTCAGCCCACCTGGCTCGAAGTTTCCCCCTAATGGAGGTCTCTGCATGAGTAGATGTCTCTACTTGATCTCCTCTTAGCTTCCCTTGTTGTGGCTCCTCCAAAACCTCCTGAAGCTGTTGCACCAATTGTGGCTCCTCCACAATCGTCTGAGACTTCTTCTGGCTCTGCATGTTGAAAGGTAACATACCTTCCCTCTCAACCACCAAGTCTCCATCAATTGCCTCGCTACTCAAGGCTTTGCATGCATCTTGAACCTCAAGAGCATACAGGTTCTTGACCCGTGAACCCTCCTCATGACAATGAAAGCATCGCACTTTCGATTTGTCAACCTTCTTCCCACCACTGGAAGAATTGGATTCTTAAAGAGAACCCTTCTTCTTCCCCTTCTTCACCTTACTCGCTAAGGCATAGTTCTCCTCATCCTGCATGGATGAAGAACCATCTCTGGTGCTCCATCTAATCTCCTCCTGCACAAGATCCGACCAAAGTCTCTCCCATCTTGGCAGTTTCTCCCTTCCATTCACCAAGTCTTGGTAGCTATGCCAACTCTTAGGAAGGTCAAGGAGTGCTAGACTCACCATCCTCATCCGACAGTCACCCCCACACTTCCTAGCTCATCCCAGCATTAGGTGAACTTCGTGAGATACTGGGGCATACTGTCTCCATTCTCACACTTAATGTTTCTGAGTTTTATCTCTTGCTTTGGAATTAAATTCGAATTCCACCAGCTTAAAAACTCAACCACTTCCGATCTAGAATTCGTGACAACAAAGTATTTCTTGTACAGAGATTGACTGTATGGGCATTCACCAGATATCTCACCTTCCAAAAGAAGGATGAATCCAGAGGCTACCTGGCCCGATTACAGACTCTGCCTAAAGAAATAAAATGTAAACACTTTCTGAATAATAGATCCGATGATCAATCCTCACTTGATATCCTGTAAAAATCTCTTCTACAAATCAAGCAGCTCGATACCATGTAGAAATTTTGAACAATATGACACATATTCACAGAGATTATCCTAATTATACACTTATAAGCGGAACATGCATAATACATAACCTCCTCTACGTTGATCATCAATTTACAGAAGCAGAAACATTCACAGGTGTACATAGAAGCATCAATCACACATATCAACACAGTATTTTCCCGGGGAAAACATCTCGCTAAAAACCCCAACTATCTGTATTATAGTGATTGAATCATGTAACAATACATAGTACAATACTCCTCACAAGTACTCAGTACTATCTCCACATGCTACACACAATACAACTCAGATCTGATCTCCAAATCTCCCTCGCTGCTTGCCTGCCTCCACAGCTCAATACCTGCTCAAGAATGAATGAGAATGATTTACCAAACTCGTATTTAACCTCCAAAGAATCACTCACACTGGGAAAGATGTGAGCAGAGGCTATAATACTTGGTATTGGCCAATTCATTAGCATACTCAATCCCTTTGATTGTGCAAATCCTCATGCACAACTATAGTCACAACTGATAGCAATCTAATCCTCTAACACCTGTCCCTGCTGAACTGAACATGCATTGACATGCAATTGAGTTAACTGATGTATTCTATAGTTGCATTATGAGTTATAATTAGTTTAACAACTCATCATTAGTCTATTTGCAGTTAGACTAATTACAACTAGTTTAACCAAGTCAAACTGAACACAAATCCATCAACTCTACAATCAACTCCACCAAACTCAACTGATTGAGTTCTAACTGAAATCATGCATGCAACAACTCAACTGAACCACAAAGAAAGCGTACTTCCTTCTGACAGCCGCATGTGCCACATCTGTAGTTCAAAATAAAGTGCTCCAAGAGAATAAGATCAAGTTTATAGTCCAAATATTATTATGAGACAATAATATTTGACTTTTCTACTTTTGACAACCAGTCTAAAAATAGACTTTGATCACTCCTGCTGTGATCACTCCTACTGTGATCACTCCTGCTGTGGTCACTCCTGCTGTGATCATCCCTGTTGTGGTCACTCCTGCTGTGATCATCCCTACTGTGGTCACTCCTGTTGTGATCATCCCTGCTGGGATCCAAAAATAGAACTTGCACCATAATTTTCCTGTGGGCCCACTCAGTGAAGGTGACTCCTTTCCACTAAGCTCCATCATCTTGTTGCATTCTCAACAAGAATTTCTTGTTTCAAACTTTTCAACACAAGGACACATAAAAGTAAACAAAGGAGGTACTGGGCACTTGAGATGGGCCCAACCCCAAGGGCTACAGTCTCCCAAGAGAGATTTAGAGCTAGTGAAAAGCTGGATTCATCTTTATTGATCAAAAGAATAGTTACATTCCAAAAACTATCCACAAGGAAAACTTGAAAATGTGTTGAAATGCAGAGCTAGCCTACTGCCTAAAAAATGACTAAAATCAAACTACAAACTAGATAACTTCTGCCTACAAAAGTGACTAACTGAAATGAGGCCGTAAGCCTTCTTATTTATACAAATTTAGGACCCCAACAGCCCTCCTAAACTTTAGGAACTCGGCTGCCAAAACTTGTAGTTAACAGCCACTTTACTAGCCCTTTCTTGGCTGCCCTTGTGATAATCAATTTGGTAGCCCTTGAACTCCGAGCTGATGGTGAATAATTCGAGGTAAGGGCCCATAAATGAAGGGGACACCTTCCTACAAATCCTCTCCCTTGTTCTCCCACGAATTTGGCTGCCAAGTGCTCATTAAAACCTTTGATTTTGTCTCAAAATTGACTAAAAAACTGCACAAAGCACCCATTAGACTTGTTGGCATAATGACTAACCCAATTCACTCTATTAGCATAAATATAATTAAAAAAAATGCAATAAACTAATGAGAATGGTGGATTAAGTCAAATTAGGAGGCTGAACGAGCCCATATAATTATCCATTTTTGGGGCTCATCATCACCCCCCTACTGAAAGTGTTGCTCATCCTCTGAGAAACTAATCTATCTCTTCATCTCTGATGGCCCTGGTGGCCTCCCTATCATGCCAAGCTTCTGAAGTGATGTCCTCTTCTCGGTCATGAAACCATGCTTTTCTCTCTACTTCTTCCCACTGCCTCTGCTCCTTTTCTTGTAGTAGTTTTGTTAGCCCCTCAACCTCAGCCTGTCGCTTGTCCTCTCTTTGTTTTTCATCAGATGTTTCCTTGTCTTTCCTTCTTCCTATGATTGTTTAGCTGCATTTTCCTCCAATTGCTCGGTCTCTCTTAGCTTAGCCAGTGTTTCCTGTAGAACAGTCTCAGCATCTTGTAGAGAGGCTGTTGTGTCCAACACTTTCATTCTTTCTCTCCAGGTGGATGTCTTCGGGCTTCCCATTCATAGGTGATGGATGCCTTTGAGGAAGACTTTTCCATTTGTGTAGCTGGGGTGTCTACAATTGTAATTGGCTATTTTGACTGTGGTTGGGCTCTGCCAGTTTTTATCCGCATGCTCCTTCTTGCCTCAAAATACATGGAAGGCTCCCTCTTTCGTTGGTCTTTTTTCTTTGGAGATGTCCTAAGGGTAGCCAACACAGCTGCTACCTCCCTGGCTAAAATCTCTGGCAATTTCTCCTTTTTGTTCCTCTGTTTCCATACTTCCTGTAGAAAGTCCTGTGTCGACTGTTTTCTATCTTCCTATAGAAACTGCTTTTTGGCTTCCTGTAGAAACTGTCTTTTGGCTTCCTGTAGAACCTGTCTTCATTATTTCAGTCTGCTTGGCTGGGGGTGTCTTGCCTTTTAGTTGTGGTGTGGTTGCCTTGGTTGTGCCCTCACTTGTTTGGACTTTGCAGTCATCTTTACTCTATTCTGCAATCACTTTTTCCGGGGTGTTTGTGCCATTGTTCCTCATGCCATTGTTCTTCCATATTTTTAGGCTTCAGCAATTTGGCCTTTGATCCGTTTCCTCTCTATTCTTGCCTTGCCTGAATGTCTTGCGTTTATTCATCATTAGTTTTCTCATCTTTTCCAATGTGTTCTTCTTCCTTGCCATCCTTTATTTTTCTTCAGCACTTCCACTAACTCATCGACATTAGTTCTTTGAGTATCTAGCCTTGTCCTCCCCCTCTCGCTTTTATTTGGCTCCTTTTATTTATCTTGATCATGTAAAAGATCCCACCTGTTCATTGTATGGTTGTACTATGACAAGACACAAACTTACTGTTCCTGGTCGATTAATTACATGCCTTGAATGGTTCAATCCTACGACTAATTTCTACCTTACACTTATTTCATCTCATTAGTCTTATGGCCAATTTTAAGTCGCACCAATGTTTGCTAAACCTTCATTTGTACAAATTTGGGCACCTTCAATTAATCCTTCTAGCTGTAGCCGGTTGTCAGCTGCCAAGCCTGATCCGTCACAGTAAACAAATTTTGCATTCCCAGCCTGATCGCTTTTAGAAGCACTTTCAAAGTATTGTTCCCCTGTTCTCGATTTAGACAGTTCCAAACTAGCTTGGATCTATGACAGAATCTTCGTGTCTCTCCTTTGATGTGAGACTCTAATTCCATCCTCCAAGTCACCCACCAACTTTAATATTTTCATCCCTTTACAATCTTGGATCACCTGCATCAAATTCTGATATGACACCTTACTCTGTTTTAACAATTATGTTCATGCCTGCAAAAGACCCTGACCAAGTTTGTTCTTCGGTTCTCTTTTCTAGAAAACCTCCTTAATACCTGCAAAAGTCCATGTCCAAGTTTGTTCTTTTGTTCTTTTTTTTTTTGGTAGAAATAAATCTCAAGGACATTAAAAATTCTTCAGCTATCTGGTTATGAGAGGAAGAGTTTTGCTTCTACAGCCGAAGGACAGAGACCAAGTTTTCTTCTTGGGACACATTCATATATGAAAATTTTAAAATTTTCATCCACAAGCTGGCTCTCACAGCTGCATATGCCTTCCTTATAAGAGAATTTTAGACTGGAAACATGGAGAGGAATTTTGATTTAGAAAAACTGAGAAATTCCGTGCAACAAACAATCACACTGCTATTTTTGACTTACAGGCAGACTTGTCTCTAATTCTCCTACTCCAGATAGTTCAATTCACCACCTTTCAAAATATATCATGCATGGAAGAGTGTTTTCGAGCCTACCTTTCTCGGAACTCCAAATTTGACAAAGGAAAGCTCAGGTTTCTCTATTCCAGAAGCCTGTGCCGTACTTCCTATAGAAGACCCCCCCCCTTTCCTGTAGAACACCCTTGTGCCTCTGAGTGAGCCCGATACACTGGATAATTTTGAACCAAGCTGAAAAGCTCAGTGGAGGATGATGGGTTAATCACTTTGTGGAAGCGGAGGATGCATACTTCAGTTGAGGATGTTGCAAGTGCCAATGAACAACAAGTGGTGTTTCAGCCGAGAATTTTAATTATGGTGTGATTTGTGGTGAGGGAGTGAAGTGGTCAGGTGTACGTGGCCACATGCAGACGGCAATGTTGTTTATGAACTGTATGTTTTCTACCTGTAATCACTGCCATCAATTGCACTGAGGTTTAAACGGTCACCACTGTCTGTTTTTTTTTAATTTTATGTGAGTTAATTGTACACACATGCTGCATGATTTCCAACGAAGCACTAGAGATTGGAACAAGCACTGTCGGGTTACTTTGCTAGCTTCCTGACTTAATCCCACCATTTCATTCATTTATGCACTTTCCAAATCATATTGATGCAGATAGAGGAACTAGTTTAGACACATACCTATAAGTCGGCGTGCTGCTGCGTCCTTTTTGCTACTGCATGCATTTGTTTCTGTGGTTGCATGATGGCTTGGTTGCTGATTCATGGTTGTTTTTCTTGTGCAGGTATCCTCCGGTCGGATCCACGCTGCAGGAATTTGTTTCCACGTTCAGATCTGCACCCTCAAGCTGCTGATGTTGAATTTCCACAAGACAGAAACTTGTTTTCGCCATTGCTCCCGAACGATAGACCGGATCGATCTGAAACTTTCTGAGCATGTTCCTATCATCATTATGCACCTCCCATAGCAAAATTTCGATCAATGGATGCACAAATTTCGAGAAAAATGGAAAATGGCTGAAGATTATAGAGATCAATTTTTCGAAAACCGTGCATCGGAATCAGCTGAAAATGCTTGGGTAGGCTATTATCACCCATGTGCATCTCCCCATGAAACAGGTTTTGAAATGGATGCACGGATATGGAGAAGTAGCTTAGTCACATGCATTTTACCTTTCTAAGAGTCAATGGCATTCCTTTCTGTAGCTTCATCATTTTTCTTGCACCAGTAGGGTTAGTCAGTAAAACTATGGTTTGCTAGGGTTTGCATTTCCTTTCCTCTTTCAATTTCTTTCTGCAAGTATATTAGCTTCCTTTGAGTTAGCTTTCATCCATCAGTTAAAAAGCTTCTTCTAAGAGCTCATAGAAGTTGGCTTAAGCTCCTAGCGGACTTGTGCCAGGTGATCAAGTGACATCCCCGATAAAGGCGCCAAAAAGATGGTGGGCCCTAGTATTGCAGCAATAACGTTGCAACTCCTGGAACTCCCTTCTTTAATTTTATCAACCCGGTAGTTCGTAACAAACTTGGAAGCGACGGTGCTGTATGCACAAGTAATAGCTCTTGCCACAGCTGTCACTTGATCAGCTAGCACAAGTTTGCTAGGAGCTTAAGCCAACTTCTATGAGCTCTTAGAAGAATCTTTTTAACTGATGGATGAAAGCTAAATCAAAGGAAGCTAATCTACTTGCAGAAAGAAACCGAAAGCGGAAAGGAAATGCAAACCCTAGCAAACCCTAGTTTTACCAACTAACCCTACTGGTGCAAGAAAAATGATGAAGCTACAGAAAGGAATGCCATTGACTCTTAGAAAGGTAAAATGCATGTGACTAAGCTACTTCTAAAGTGAAATCTGAAAGGAAACACCTTTTTTTATTTTTGAGTAAGTTGATGGAATTATCATGCATGCGATTTAACTGCTTTTGACTGTGCAGAGGTGGATTGGAAAGAGGAAATGCTTGGAGGAGGTCGGGAAGGTTCAGAGAGGGCCTAAGGGGTCCCTAACACCCTTCCAAAGAGTTTCATAGAGTTTGGCTATCAAGAAACCTCATTCGTGAGCTTCTACAAGAAGTCTGCAGGGGTTCTACAGGATGTTTTGGGATTTCTACAGGATGTTCTGTAATTTTCTACAGGATGTTCAGAAATGGGATTTTGGAGGATGGATGGAAGAAGAAATATGGAGTGGGTATGGAGGTGAGATAGGGGTGTGAGGAGGTCCAGGACTTGGGGAATGGAGCTGAGGAGTGGCAAGGATGGTTGGAGTTGTTCAAGGAGGAGTGGAGCAATGTTGCACAAAAATATGGGAATTAGGGCAAAGTGAGAAAATGGCAAACGTGAGGCAAGAATCCAAGTTAGAGGATGGAGCAGATGGGATTGATGGAGTACAGGTAGATGGAGAGGTATTACAGGCGCTCTGCAAGTTATCTTTCGAATTAGACAAATGAAGACTTGGAAAATCAAGAAGCTAATTACTTTGACCTAATCTGACCTAGATAACAGCAAAGAAATGGAACATAAGTTTATTTGCAATGAAACCATGTGAAATAACTATGCAATGAAGCAATCAAGAATCTGAACATGTAACCAACTTCTGCAAATAAAAATCGAACACTAATGATTGCATGGTGAAGCAAAGTCAGTGTTTTTGGTGGCAGCAAGGTCACCTTGATCCCAGCTCTTGATCCCACTGAGGGAGAGGTGAAATCAGAGGTGCTTGATGGCCTTTTTCTAAAGATCTTCTCTGTTATTAACCTATCAAATCAATCTGAACATGAAAAACCTTTTTAATCATCAAAAGAAACTTAAATAACAAAACAAGATTTAAATCTAAATAGCAAATTTTATTCTAAGAATGCAGCAAAGACACATAAAAGTAAACAAAGGAGGTACTGGGCACTTGAGAAGGGCCCAACCCTAAGGGCTAAAGTCTCCTAAGAGAGATTTAGAGCTGGTGAAAAGCTGGATTCATCTTTATTGATCAAAAGAATAGATACATTCCAAAAATTATCCACAAGGAAAACTTGAAAATGTTCTAAAATGCAAAGCTAACCTACTGCCTAAAAAATGACTAAAAGAATGACTAAAATCGAACTACAAACTAGATAACTTCTGCCTAAAAAAGTGACTAACTGAAATAAGGCCCTAAGCCTTCTTATTTATACAAATTGAGGACCCCAACAGCCCTCCTAAACTTTAGGAACTCGGCTGCCAAAACTTGTAGTTAACAGCCACTTTACTAGCCCTTGCTTGGTTGCCCTTGTGATAATCAATTTGGCGGCCCTTGAACTCTGAGATGATGGTGGAGAATACGAGGTAAGGGCCCATAAATGAAGGGGACACCTTCCTACAAATGCTCTCCCTTGTTCTCCCACGAATTTGGCTGCCAAGTGCTCATTAAAACCTTTGATTTTGTCTCAAAATTGACCAAAAAACTGCACAAAGCACCCATTAGACTTGTTGGAATAATGACTAACCCAATTCACTCTATTAGCATAAATATAATCAAAAAAATGCAATAAACTAATGAGAATGGTGGATTAAGTCGAATTAGGAGGCTGAATGAGCCCATATAATTATCCATTTTTGGGACTCATCACATTGCATTGGGGGCAGTGCTCACACAGGGCGGTGAAGGAGAGTTAGACCACCCTATAGCCTTTGCAAGTAGGAAATTATCAAAGGTCAAGAAGAACTACTCAACTACTGAGCAAGAAGGCTTAGCCATGGTATACGTGCTGAAAACGTTCAGGCACTATCTGTTGGGCGAACATTTCAAGATGTACACAGATCATTCTTCCTTGAAATAGTTGGTCAATAAGCCTTTGTTGGGAGGGAAGATTTGCAGATGGCTACTGCTCTTTCAAGAGTATGACTTTGAGGTCATTGTGAAGTCTGGGAGGTTAAATGCAGAACTTGACCACTTGTCGTGGATCGAAACTAGAGAGGAGCCCACTAATTTGGAGGGAGTACTGTCAAATGCGCAGCTCTTCGTGGTGTGCATACCAGATAACCACTTTGCAAATATTATTCACCTTTTGACTACAGGGATGGCACCGGAGGGCTATACAAGTCAACAAAATAAGGAACTAGTATTGCACGCAACATACTTTTCAGTAATTGCAGACATTTGTATAAGATGGGTGCAGATGAGATATTACGAAGATATGTGCTAGATTTTGAGAGGACTAGCATTCTCATTGAAGCTCATGGAGGGACTGCAGGAGGACATTATGCAGGAAAGGCAACTGCATAGAAGATTTTGCGTGCGGGTCTAAGGTGGCCCACATTACATAAAGATTCCAAAGCATATTGTAGGGCATGTGATGCATGTCAAAGAACTAGCAGACCATCACAGAGGGATGAGTTGCCACTAAATCCTCAAATATCATTATAGCCATTTGAAAAATGGGCAATTAATTTTGTTGGGATAATTCAGCCCTTGGGAAAGAAGACATGTGCTGTTATATCATCACCGTGATGGAATATATAACCATATAGGAAGAGCCACATCTGGTTAAGGATTGTACACGGGCTACAACAGTGAAGTTTTTATTTGAATATGTCTTAACTAGGTATGGTTGCCTAAAAGTATTGATGAGAATAGAGGTACACACTTTCTGAATGAGACAATCAACGCGTTGACTGAGGAGTTCTAGGTCTATCATCAGAAGAGCACACCATATCACCCTCAGGGTAATGGAATAGTTGAGGCTTTTAATAAGATTTTGGAGAATGTGCTAACAAATATTTTCAATGCACAGTGGAATAACTGGGATGTGCGCGTTCTTGTAGTGCTATGGGTGTACAAGACTACTTATAAAAAGATGATAGGACAGACACCTTTCAGATTGGTCTATGGTGTAGAAGTTGTGATGACTATGGAATATATCATGCCTAGTCTACACATAGCAGCTTTCACAGGTATGGCAGATCATGAATCCTTGGAAGAATGGCTCGCGCAACTCAAGGAACTTGAAGAAGACAGATTCTTGGTTGGATTCCATTAGCAAGTATGGAAGGAATGTGAAAAATCACGGCATGATCGACACATCCAGCTGCACAAATTCATGGTAAATGATTTGGTATTGTTATATGATAGTAATTTCACTAAGTTTCCAGGGAAATTTCAGATGCACTAGCTTGGGCCATATGTTATCAAAGAGATTACAGATAGAGGCGTGGTTCAGCTCGCCAAGTTGAATGGAGATCCTTTTCTGGGAATAGTGAATGGAAGCTGATTGAAGCTCTATACAGGGGATCATGCACAATGACTATATGGTGGTAGGATTGTCTTAGTGCTCCAGGCAGTTGCAAGGGAGCGCAGGACTATAAACTACACTATCAAGGTTGGAGGACTATGCAGCACTGCGCAAAAAATGGTGAAGTTGCAATATAGAAAGTTGCACGCAGGAAGTTGCACTGTGAAGGGAGGTACCACACAACATAATAGGAAAGTGTCCATTGGAGTCATTGTTCATGATTTGATAGCTAGAAGATGGTTAAGAGGAGCGGGCTGGCAAGATTTAAGGCCAAAAGCTTTGAAGATCTGCCGCCAAAACCGCATTAATGGTCAAAATTTGGGGGAACAGTCAGATTTGAATTCAAAAACCCCTATAAATTATGTGTGTTGGTCCAACAGAGAAAAATTTGCACCCTTAATTTTTTTTTGAGTTGTGATGTCTGTTTCCTATGAACCGCTCATATTTTAATGATTTGGTCACGAGCCCTACATTTTCCAAGTTATCGGAGTTGAATCAGAAATTCATCCTTGAAACCATGTTAGTACCAAGCCCTAAATAGACTATGAGTACTAGTGGCAATGTTTCTTCTGAAGGAGCTGCTCCAAAGGTGGTGAGTATGGAAGCTCTCGCTCCTGTGCCTATGTGGCCAAGGTCACCTAGGCCGAATCCTTACCCCACTATATAAACACAAAAACTAAAGAAGGATAAATAGAAGAAGTCAGTGCTAGTACGTGAATCACCCAAAAAACACTCTGCAGCTCAAAAAAAGAAGTACAAGCAACCCGAGAAGGTCATCGATTCATCATGTCATCATGCGAATTCTTCAAAATATTCAGGGTCCTCAACTATTGTGACACTAGCATATTGCTAATGTAGTCTTGTGAAATCATAAGCACCAATAGTGTCTTCATCATCTTTCATGTACCCCTCAGTAGACACAACCTGGTATGTCCATGAATGCTCATCATGTCTGTTCAGGTGGAAGTGAGGCTAATATTTTTCAACTGGAAGCCAAATCAAAAGAAACTTGAATCTAAGCCCCATCCAAAAATCTTCCATCATTTTAATAATTTTCACATATTCGGGGACTCGAGTAATAGAAATTATGAAATTGGGGTATCCAAAGGGATCCCCTGCTTGTAATATCTCACTTCAAGCTTCCCACTGTTTCAGGCACCCAACCAATGCCCGAATTTTCCTTTTTTCATGGATATTAAAACAAAATCCAACAATCCTTCTCTTATAGAGGGATATTTTCTCTATCATGCCAGGGTTACTAAGAAATTTCTTAAATTCATGCCTCGTAGTAGTGGCCATGCCCGGTTCTGATCTTACCATCAAGTTTACCTTATTTTCATTAATGTCAAATGATTGTGTGGCAAGGTTCTAGTCAATTGATTACTAATAAACGATATGAAGGCCTAAAGTTGTAAATCTCGAACATAAGGAGCGAGATTTACAGCCATTTGTAAACTAGAATGCTCAACAAATATATTATGTAAAAAGAGTTTTCATAGCAAACTTTTCTCATCAAAATCACATTAACAAAAGACCTCCAGAAAGTTTTTAGTGGAGTTACTCTTGTAGGGTATGTTCTCATAAATAGCTTTCAATAGGAAAAAATATTTTTTCCCATAAGAAGATTAGATAGGATGACCTGCAACCTAAAAGGTTCAGGGCTAACTCATACATTTGACCTTTATTCTTAGTCAGCCTCGCAACCTCTTGTTGAATTTGTTGTCTCTGTTTTTCTTTCTCCATTCCAACCTTCCTTGTTTCCCACTTTACCCATTCTTCTGTTAGTAATTATTCAAACCATTGATCTTTGAGGTTATGAAAAAAAATTGGTGTTCTTATAAAGAGATCACTCCCTTTTTCATGGAAAGTGCCATTTGTTTCCAATTCTACAATTCTGATATCAATAAAAGTTTTTATGACCACCATCCTGCATCAAGGTCTTGTACAATTTCATGTGTGATAGCAGTGGAGGGTGTAACAACATCCTATGTTTTGAGTTGTTTTGCCTCAGTTGCCAGTTCTTGTATAAAACCATCTTCACTGATAGTTTCTAATGGAGCAACTCTCAATTCTTCTTCCCCAAAAACCTCTGCCTCAACTGCTAGTTCTTGTGTAACAACAACATCATTGACAGGTTCTTATGTCGAAAATTTGTGTAGGTTAACCCGATAATGCAATATAAATCAAAGCAGAATACTATAACCTACTTCTACTATCAAATTGCGGAAGCTTAAAGATCAAGCTAAAGAATATAACCAGAAGAAGAAGAATCAATCGCACAATACACATGAAAATACTTTGGGGAAAGCCTCAGCTAAACAGCCCACTATCTATATTATCATACAAGGTAGAAATACATAGGAATTATATAAAGCCTTAGCTCTCACAGCTAGCCAACTCTTAGTACAATCCTCACAAATGCTCACAAGAAATCCCGACTTCTCTCAAGCCTTCCTCTCTTCCCTCCAAGCTCCTATTTCCTTGCGATGTTCCTTGTGGATGATATTCACCTCACCAAGTGGAACACTCTCTCACACACTATCAGAACTGCACAATACTCAAGGAATGATTCCTTGACTTCATGCATGAGTTTTCTTTATAAGAAAACACATGCAACTGATAGTACACTGTCCTCATCTTTAATCTCAATTGGGTGTTTCTCATAATAGACATGCACGAGTTTCTGATGAGGGAATCTTCAATTAACTGGAGTACACTAGTTGAGTGCATGCATGCATCAACCGACTGTTAACTCTCTATTAGTTCCTCAAACAGTTTGGAACTGATTTAACTAGACTTAACTTAGTAAACTGAGCTAACTAATTACAACTCAAATATAACTCAATCTTATCTCCTTAATTTAAGGGATAACTATTGCATGACTTTAGAAAGACTTCTAACTTGAATTTCTCCAACTAATTAATTCAAAATGAATTAATCAATTATTTACAAGTAGCTGTTAAGACTAAATTCGATTTTAATTCACAATTTAATTCAAGTGAAAATTAAATTGGAATATTATTATTCCCACATTTCAACACTCCCTCTCAACAAGAAAGGGATTATCTGCCACCCCGATCCTGTCTCTATGGAACTCGAATTTATGCTTTGACAATGCCTTTGACAAAATGTCAACATCTTGCTCCTCTGTCTAAATATACTACAGCAACATGATCCTCCCATCATTAGTAGCTTGCTTTACCTTGTAAATCCAATGGGAACTCACAACTGACTTGTTCGCCAGTCTTGGAACCACATCCCAAACACTATTACGAACTATGGAGTCATACTCCTCCACCATAGCATCAACCCAAAATAGCTACTGCACTGCTTCCTCAAAGGAAGATGGCTCGGTCTCAACACATTCCCCAGCAAAGGCCATGTATCCAGTGTACCTCTCAAGTGACCTCCTCACTTTGTGCTAAGAAGATGGTGCTCCCACATTCTCTCTCGCATCATCCAACAATCTATCAGCTTCTCTTGTGTGCTTCTGTCCATCTCTGGAAGGTTCTGCTTGAATGGATGTCTCCACCCCTGGAACCTCTGCTTGTGGTTGCTCCCCATCAGTCTGAGGATCCTCCTCCTTAGGAACCAACAGTTCCTCCAGAGCCTGTAGTTGGATCTCCCTCTCGAGGAAAACTCGCATGGCCTTCTGCTCATCAAACTTGAGATCTCTGCAAACCACTGTCCTCCGACTAGTAGACAAGTACACTCGATAGTTGTGAGGTGTATCAGTGTACCCCTCAAGTATCCCCAACTCTACTGTCAGACCAAGCTTCTTCCATGCATCCTTTGTCACATGGAAATATACTGATGAGCCAAAGATCCTGAAGTGACCCACATCTGATCTCTTATGGGAGAAAGCTTCATCTGGTGTCTTCATCCCAAGTATGTGATGCAAGCTTCTATTCTACAAATAGACCATTGTATTGCATGCCTCGGCCCACAAGTGAAGTGGCAAGCCTTGGTCATGCAACATTGCCCGTGCTGCCCCTACAATAGTTTTGTTCTTCCTCTCAGCCAACCCATTCCGCTATGGGTTATGAGGTGCCATCAACTCTCGTTTAATTCCTTTCGCTGCAAAGACATCCTTAAACTCTTGAGAGACATATTCTCCACCGTTGTCACTTCTCAAGGCTTTGATCTTCTTCCCTGACTCTTTCCCGACCAAAGCTTTAAACTCACAAAACTTTGTGAAAGTTTGGTCCTCCTTCTGCATGAAATAAATCCAGCATTTAGGAGAATAGTCATCAATGAAAATCACATAATACCTTTGCTTCACTATGGATACCATCGAGCATGGTCCACACACATCAGTATGAACTCATTCTAAGATAGCCTTTGCTTGACTGTCTCGATCATGAAAGGAAGACTTGGTGTACTTTCCCAAGGTACAACCTTTGCATGTGTGAAATTGCTCAAGTTTACCTTTGGTAAGTCCTATGATATCTATTGCATTATCTTCAAAGCCCCATGATGAAAATGGCCCAACCGCTTGTGCCACAACTTGCCAATGTCTTGTCTTTGCACCAATTCTGCTTTTGTACTCAATGTTGCACAATCATATACCTCTAGTTTATAGAGATTCTTCACCCAAATCCTTATCCTCTTGGTTTAACCCATGGCTATGTGTCTTAGGAATGCCTTTCCTTTACTGAAGACAACATTGTAGCCTTTGTCCTCCAACATCGCAACCGATACCAAGTTCTTCTTTAGTCCAGGCACATACTTCACATCTGTCAAGGTGATAGGAGCTTCATTCTCCCTCTGAAAAGCAACCGTGCCTACTCCTGAAACGCTATACCTTCCATCATCACCCATCTCTATTCACATCTTGAGGTCTTTCTCCTCCAAGGCATTGAATAAATTTTTATCACCAGTCATGTGGAATGAGGGTCCACTGTCAAGATACCAAACACAACCCATCATCGATGACACCATGCATGCGATGAGGGTAAAGTCCATTTCAAACTGAGAGGCCAATGCGTCACCTTCCGATCCTTCCAAGGATCCCTTCTTAGACTTCTTTGATGGGAAACTAGTCACATAATGTCCCATCTCGTGACAATTAAAGAATCTTACTTTAGACATGTCACCCTTCTTCCCTCCATGAGAAGAATTCGATTTGAAACGGGAAGCCTTCCCCTTCCCTTTCCTTGCCTTACTTGCTAAGGCCATATTTTCTTCATCATCATTCTTGGATGAAGAACCATCTCTTGTGCTCTTCTTGATCTCCTCCTGCATAAGATCTGACCACATTCGTTCCCAATTCGGAAATTTCTCCCTTTCATTCACAGAATCCTGGTAGTTATTCCAACTCTTTGGAAGGCCAAGGAAAGCGAGGCTCACCATATCATCATCGACAGTAGTTATTCCCACACTGCCAAGCTCATATTTGTAGGTGGTGAGTTTGTTCATAATGTGGAAATAGTATCGCCCTTCTCCATCTTGATTCTTCGAAGCTTATCCTTGAGCTCCAATCTCCTCTAGTCGCGACTATTCTAGTAGAGGTCCTTCAATGTCTTCCACATTGAAAATTGAGTATCCTTCCCATGGAGAATCGAGACAATATGGTCTCAAACTCCCTCAAGGATGATCCATCTTGCCTTCGCCACACACTTTTTCCACTCAGCCAACTCTTGTGCATTATTTGAAGCTGGCTTTTGGATTTCTTGATCAATGAATTCCTTCATGCCATTGTCTTCTAATACATCTTGTATTATATCTTTCCATTCTATATAATTCGGGCTACCTTCCAAGGCATACTCAAGTCTCAAGCCATAGAATGCCATTGGCCAACCTTGAAGTATGATATGAATTCGATTTGCACCTGCAACCCTGAACTTAAAACTTTGAATTCTCTTCTCAGTATACTGTTCACAACTCCGATACCATGTAGAAAATTTCTACAAATCCATCTCTGATACCATGTAGAAAATTTCTACAAATCCAGCTATGATACCATGTAGAAAATTTGTGTAGGTTAACCCAATAATGCAATATAAATCAAAGCAGAATACTATAACCTACTTCTACTATCAATTTGTGGAAGCTTAAATATCGAGCTGAACAATATAGAAAAAAGAAGAAGAATCAATCGCACAATACACATGAAAAAACTTTGGGGAAAACCTCAGCTAAAAACCCCACTATCTGTATTATCATACAAGGTGGAAATACATAGGAATTATACAAAGCCTTAGCCCTCACAACTAGCCATCTCTTAGTACAATCCTCATAGAAGCTCACAGGGAATCCTATCTTCTCTCAAACCTTCCTCTCTGCCCTCCAAGATCCTATTTCCTTGCATTGTTCCTTGTGGATGATCTTCACCTCACTAAGTGGAACACTCTCTCACACACTATCAGAACTGTGCAATCCTCAAGGAATGATTCCTTGACTTCATGCATGAGTTTTCTTTATAAGAAAACACATGCAACTGATAGTACATTATCCTTATCTTTAATCTCAACTGGGTCTTTCTCAGAATAGACATGCATGAGTTTTTGATGAGGGAATCTTTAGTTAACTGGAGTACACTAGTTGAGTGCATGCATGCATCAACTAACAGCTAACTCTCTATTAGTTCCTCAAATAGTTTGGAACTAATTTAACTAGACTTAACTCAGTAAACTGAGTTAACTAGTTACAACTCAAATATAACTCAATCTTATCTCCTTAATTTAAGGGATAACTGTTGCATGACTTCAGAAAGACTTCTAACTTGAATTTCTCCAACTAATTAATTCAAAATGAATTAATGAATTATTTCCAAGTAGTTGTTAAGACTAAATTCAATTTAAATTCACAATTTAATTCAAGGAAAAATTAAATTGGAATATTCTTGTTGCCACATTTCAACATCTTGTGTGTCAATTTCTAGGTTGAAACTCATGGGGTGCTCTGTTTCAACTGCCGGTTCTTGTGTGTCAGCCTCTCATGGTTCTTTTTGGGTTCCTTCAGAAATAGTGTCTGCAATGCAGATATTATACCCTGTAGTTGCCAAACCTTTTGCACATGCTATACATATAGGTCCCTGAGTTGTTTCTGATCCTAACTTATCAACTATCTCAGGTAATGTCTCGAGACTCGGAACCTTCATTTTTAATTTTCTTCCCCTAATTGTTGCTTTAATTTCTTATTTTTTGCTTCTAATTTCCAATTTTAAGTAGCTGGGTTTCGGTTTCATCCTTACCAGGTGAAGAAGCGTCTTCTTGTTTAGTCTACCTCCTCCTCTTTTGCTTCTCCTTTTGCTCTTCTTGCTCACCTGGCCTCTTCCTAGATGAAGGTGAGGGTTTTGGCTTCTCCCTTTATGGCGAAGGTTTTGATTTCTTCTTTGGTTGTGAGGGTTCTGATTTCTTCTTTGCTGGCAATAGTTCTAATTTCTTCTTTGGTGGAGATGGTTATGATTTCTCTTTTGGTGGTGATGGTTCTGATTTCTTCTTTAGTGGTGAGGGTGTTGGTTTCTTTGAGGGTTTTGGTTTCTTCTTTGGTGGTGAGGGTCTTGGTTAAGCGACAACCTTAACCCTTCTCTTTGGTGTTATGCCACCCATTGATCTCTCAAGTGACCTTTTTTAATTCTCACTCTCGAAGACTGCCCCTGCTGCTTAGCTATGTCAGCTTCCCCCGAAGCATATGTGGAAGTTTCATCTTTTTCTTGTCGTGGGGCTTTTGTTCTTTCACCAACCAAATTTTCCCAACTTCTTCCTTGGCACTCTAGAGCATCCATCACATTCATATTTATAAGTTTGTGGTTGATAATGTAGCTCTCTGGATGAGAGGCTACCTTTTCCACTACAGCCATAGGTCTCAAATTTTCCAACGAGAAATAGGGGAGATTGACCAATTGCCCATGTTGAAGATGGCTCAGCAACGTAAAATGATAGTTGAATACTATCGTTGAGTGCCCCTCGCATGTAATGTACTTAATGATAAACAAGGCAACATCACTCCATGGCTGAGGAAGGGAAAGGCAATCAATTCCTCTTCCTTTCTTAACCAATTGTTCTTCCCCCTGCAAAAATTCATCTTTAAGACCGAGGTCATTAACTTTCTGATTGAACCATCTCTTCCCCTTAGGTTGAAGTGTTGTTACTCTGGCAATTACTTCTTTTGTGACCTCTAGTCTTAGGCCTTTAACCTTTGTTTGATTCCTGTTTAAATTTCGAGTGAATTCCAAGGCAACATTTTCATTTGACCCCCTAAGTTGCTTGAAAAATTCAATCCATCCTGCTTCCTTGAAGATTTGATGTGCTTCGGGGAATTTCTCCAAAGCTTCAGTGGAATCTAGTTCATGTCTTATCGTTGCTCCCCCCATCCTTCACTATTTCCAACCTCACACTAATTTCTGCAACCATTCACCTGTGAATTTTTGCCTACTTATTGTCATAATTCTTGAAGAATGTGCAGTGAGGGTGTGAGCTTATATCAGGGCGGATATCAAGGTGAAAATAAAGGATATTAAATTGGAAATTTAAATAACAAGGGGTATCAATTCATCATTAATTCGAAGGGTATGGAAATATGACTTAGATATGATTTGAATTAATGAGGTGATCAATGTGGTAATGATTAATGGATAATGTCACTATAAATCGAGTTATGGCAGGGATCACGAAATGATTTGTCACCCCCCAACTTAAACGCAAATGGTGTCCTCAGCTACCAAAACAAAGTGATGTATTAACTACTTATGATTGCCAAATAAAGAAAAGAACAATATTCCTTTTTTGAATGACTTATCAGAGGGTGATTTAACAGATGCTGACGACAGAGTACTGGTGATGGTAATTAATGATGCAGACAGCTACAACTAGTTTTGTGCAATAATTATCTTCATCGAAACAATTGTTACAAATGTAATAGAAAAAGAATTCCACCATTCAAGTTGAATAACTTTTGTAGCAATACTTTATTACTATAACATATTCTTTTGCAACATTGCAATTTTGTGCCTATCAAAGAATTCTCAATACAATAAAATGGAAAAATGAGCTTGTAACAAGAATGTTGTTACATTTTTATCATAAATATCATGTTGTTACAGAGCTTATAAAAAGAAAAATGTGTGTCAGTCGCCACAAAGTGGTTTTCAACTGGCACAATTATCTACCTGCACCCCATAAGATGTTTTCATAGGCAGATTTATTTATTTATTATTATTATTTTTTCTATTATTTTCTTATTTTTTTCTATTATATATTTTTGGTGTATCAATTGCCAACAAAAATTAGTTTTCAACTGCTACACTTATTGGATTTCAAGAAGTTGACATCACATGAGAATTTTCCCCTGCCTCCATAACTTGGATATTATATCCTATGACAATGTTGACAACTGAATCCTTTGGGGTAGGTTTATGATATAACTAGAGATGATGTCCATTGGAAAATAATGGCACCTTGGCATTGTCTATGGTAACTAATCTCACAGACCCATTTTCAAAGACTATCTACCTCGTAAGGACCTAGCCACCTAGTGCAGAGCTTCCCTTTGAAGTCTTGGAATTGTGAATCATATAGTAGATCCCAATCGCCTTTCTAAAACATCTTCTTTTTTATAAATTTTTCATGCCACTTAGCCCTCTATTGTTGGATTATGTCTATTTGTTGAATGGAAACTAGTCTCCTCTCATGAAGTTCATTTAGTTGATTTAACTGATGTTTCTGAGTTGTATTCAAATCCAGGTTCACTTGCAATGTTGTTTTGAGCATTTTACTTCGAACTCAATGGGAAAAACTAGGTTTTTACCATACACCAATTCGTATGGTGAAATTCTAGTAGTATTTCTCTATGTAGTTATATATTCCCATAGTGCTTTTGGAAGTTTATCAACCCAATTCCTCTAGTGTTTGGCTACAATATTAGTGATAATTCCTTCTATAACCTTATTAGTGCCCTCTACTTGACCATTTTCATGAGGATGATATGGTGAAGTAATTTGATGGCAGATCTTGAATTTCTCAACAAATGTTTGGATAAAATTAGATGCGAATTGTGGTACTCCATCTATCACTATTTCTCAAGGTATTCCAAAGTGAAAAAAAAAAAAAAACAAGTCTTCAAATAAAAAGTCTAAAACAACTTATTTAGTTGCCCTGGTTAGTGCCTTTTCTTCAACCCATTTTGTGACATAGCTTGTATAGACTAGAATGTAGGACTTCTATTGAGATGAAGGATTAATTGGTCCTATAAATTCTAAAGCCCACTTCTCAAATGGTTCCAAAACTACTTGAGGTTGTAACAACATTTCATCTAACCGAAGTGGTTGACCCATTCTCTGACAACTATCACATCCCTCTACAAATTTATTTGCATCCTGAAATATGGTAGGCCAATAATATCCAGTCAAAATCACTTTATACCCTACCCTTTTGTTAGAAAAGTGTCCTCCACAAGATTCCTCATGGCAGGTTTTGAGGATATCAAAAATCTCATCCTCTCTCACACAACACCTCATCTGATGGTTTGACCCTATGTAATAAAGGTATCCCTTTACCCAAGAATATATTACACTATGTTGAACAATATTCTTCCCTACTTTTGAGGATAGATGTTGTGGAAATATCCCTGCATCAAGATAGTTAGCTATGTTTGCATACCGCAGTGAGTGATTTGAAATAGAAAAAAGATATTCATCTGTAAAGGAATCTTCAACGGGCATGCAATCAGTATTAACAATTAACCTAGAAAGAAAATTAGCCACTACATTATCTTTTCCAGGATTATCTAAGATTTTTATGTCAAACTCTTGTAACAGAGGCAACCAACATGTTACCCTACTATTAGTGATAGGTTTATTCATTAAGAAATGAATGGAAGAGTGGTCAGTGTGCACAAATATTTGATAACCTATGATCTAGCGCCTAAATTTATTAATATCATGTACTACTGCAAGAAACTCTTTTTCTATAACTGTGTAATTTAATTCTACTAGAGTCAGATTCTTGCTAATGTATTAGATGGCATATGAATTCTTATCTTCAAGTTGACCTTGCATAACTCCTATGGCAGTCTTAGATGCATAAGTTTCTATATGGAATGGTAGATCCCAGTTTGGTCCTTGCAAAATAGGAGTTGTTGATACACACTGCTTTAATTCTGCAAAGGCTTGTTCAAATTTCCTTGTCCAGCCAAATTCCACATCTTTAGTAAGCAAAGAAAATAATGGGGATGAAATATTTGAAAAAAAATCTATAAATCTTCTGTAATACCCTGCATGTCCCAAAAAACTACATACCTCTTTTTGTGTTTGGGGAGTTGGAATTTTCACAATTATTTTTATCTTAGCAGGGTCTAGCTTTATTCCTTCAGCAGAGGTATAACTCCCAAGCACAATTCCTTCTTTCATCATCATGTGACATTTCTCAATGCTTAAAGAAAGATTAATTTTCTCACGTCGCTCTAATACTTTTTCGAGATTGGCTAATGTTGGTTTGGAATCATCACCATAAGTCATCCATGAATACTTCCAAATAGTCATTTATCAAATCTGCAAATATTCCTAATACTGCCCTCTAGAAGGTTTTTGGTGCATTATAGAGTCCAAAAGGGAGAACTTTGTATCAAAATTCCCCCAAGGGAAAGTAAAGGTGGTTTTATCTTGATCCTCTAGAGAAATCTATATCTGATTATAACCACTAAACCCGTCTAGAAATGAAAAGAATTTCTTTCCAGATAAGGTGTCAAGGACTTGATCTATAAATGGAAAATGGAAATGGTCCTTTTGAGTGGATTTTTTAATCTCTCTGTAATCCACACAGATCCTCCATTTTCCATTATTTTTAGGAATAATGAGAAGTGGAGACACGCATTGGATGTCAGAGATGGGATAAATGAAGTTGGAATTTAGAAGTTTTTGAAATTATTCTTTTACTACTTATTTAAGTGTTGGGTTCATACATCATTGTGGCTGCCTAACTAGAGTGCAATATCCCTTTAAGTAGATGTGGTGGGTGCATAGGTTAATGGGTGCATAGGTTAGGGTGAATGCCTTTCTTGTCTTTGTAATCCCATGAAAATTCCTTTTTATGTTTCTGTAACGGCTATAACAACATCATGTTTTGTTCAAGAGTCATATTAGGATTAATATTTAAACTTTTTCCTGTCTCTATTTCAGATGGGCTGCTTTTGAGATTAGGGTTGGTTTTCATATGATCTAGACTCAAGTCTTCCATGGTATTTTCTACCCCTAGAAGCAATAAGGGAATTACTGATAAATCCATTGATAATATCATCCTCTATTTCATTCTTAAAATATTGGGTTTTTCAAAGAGTGAGGAGTGGCTAGGAATAATTTGATTCATGTTCAAATTCATCCCATAAGGGATTTTCCAAATCCTTACTTGGTTTTGCAGGGGGGTAAAGGTTGAGGTTCTTTGTGGCTTGTCCATATGAAATCATCATGTATCCTAACCTACAACCTATGAATGCATCTGCAGTGGCCAACCAATTCCTTCCTAATATCAAGGGATGTCCCCCTAGATTTGATTTGGTTTAAAAAATAATAAAGTTTGCAGGATACCTCCAGGAATCCACTATGAACACTACGTCCTCTACCATTCCTTCAGGTTTAACACGTGACCTATCTGCCAGTTCTAGTACTATAGGTGTTTGTCTCAGCCTGTGTAATCCTAAAGTGGTGAAGACCTCCTTGGTCATTACATTGATTGCTGCCCCTAAATAAATTAATATATTAGAAATGGGCTTTTCATCAATATAAACAGTGACTGTAGGATTCCTTGGATCATTATATTTAGTCAAAAGAGGCTAACCAGAAATCAATTCTAAAAATTTTCCCATCACATGGATGGTAACAGGGTCTTTGGGCTTCCTTCTAGATTTCTTAACACATAGGTCTCTTACTAATTTTGCATATATGTGGACATCCTTAATGGCTTTCAGCAAGGGGATCCTTATGTGGAAATTCTTTAACTGCTTGTGAAAATCAGATTCGAGTTGTGGAATCGTCCCAGTTTCAAGTAGTCTTTATGGATATGGGGGATCCTTGGTTACCATAACAATTGGATTAGTTGTCATAGGTGTATCAAAATTTTTGAATCGGTTGTTATAGGTGTAACAACCTCATCGATATCCACAGTATCTTCCCTTGGTGATTCACAATCCTCTTCAGTAATAACAGGGAAGGTCTTTAGATTTACTACTTTTCCTTATTGAAGGTGAATCTCATTACATCCAACAGGAGTGATGCAGTAAATTTGGAAAGAAGTGGGGGATTCTATATTCTGGGTTGCCTTATTATTTCAATTAGGGTTGGATTGTACAAGTATTTTGGGTCATATGGGAGGAGTAAGAGTAGATGACGAGAGAGGTAGTAGTTGCAATTGTTGTTATACTGGCAATGCAGGAGGGACTGGAACTAAATATATTCCCCTCCAATTCTGAGGCCAAGAATATGGCTGAGATGGAGGATACTGAAAAGGTGGAGAAGGAGACCATTGGTTCCACAGTGAAGGAAATTGATCTAGAGGAGTGGAATACTGACATGGAAATCGTTAAGCATTATATACATTATTCCATAGATTAAAAGAAAAATCTTGAGACATACTTGGTGGTTGTCATTGCCAAGGCTTCTTGGACCCAATAAAGTAAGAAGACTGAACCTCCTCACTTGATTCCTTGAGTGATGCTTTCAGTTTGGGAAGTTATGGATAGTAGCCTGTATAATTCTCTAGGTCACAAATATTGCACAAGTTGATGTTGTTAACTCTACATTCCCTCAAGGAAAGTTTCTCTTTACATTATGGGAAGAACACAACCAAAGCTTTGTCAGCTTCATCATGTGCCTTTTTCACTTGTGTTGCCATCAATTGGGCAAATAAGGTACTGAGAAGATCAGCCTTGAGATTTTCGAACAGATTTCTAATCTCGGCTCTGGTCACACCTCCATTTACAGATGTTGTATTCTAACAAAGGTATCTCGTGCCATACTTCTCCCCCATGATAATCCTCATGAACACCTTAAGCAGAATTTTACTATCTCATCAAATGGATCCTGAGATATATCTCCTTTTCCCAATCAGTTCAACATGTCAAGGTAGTTTGATCTGAAATGTGAAATATTAGATTGTTCTCTCAATGTGTGCAAGGATAAAAATGGAACTGGTAGGCGATTTATTTTTTTATCCATGATTGCTCAACTAAAAATACATGAGAAAACTTAAACAGACATTATAATTTAAACCATTAAAGTACAAGACGCATAAGCAACAATTAAAAAGATGCAAATCAGTTTGTTGACAGAGTTTGTCCCTCTTGGACTACGTCTCCGAGTCCACTTTTAATTGAGAATCCACTGTATTAGGAAGGTGCTGACAAATTTTCTTACAAAGAGAATCCAACTGAATCATGTCCTTTGACATGGTTGACTTTGTCCAATGAAAATTCTCTGACTCATCTTTCCAACGACCATCTTACAACAAAAATCTTACATCAACAAGCTTACCACAACAAGTGTTGAATAGAAAAAACTATGGTCGATTTCTTTACACACAAATTGACCCAACCGACTAATGCACGTAGGCACCATTAGATGTTGTGTTAATATGGATCTCTAATTTTCCTTCCATTGCCCGCCTCTGTGCCCAATTTGGCTTCAAGATGACCAATCTATGCCAAGTAGAGCTCTGAACTCTCTTAATGATTAAGAACTTGAGTAAGGATGACCTCTACCTTCCTCCAAAACTTCGAAATATTCTTCAAAGGATTCTCTCTTATTCAAGCTGCTTGTCTTCAATCTGCTCTCCTTTCAAAGGATTTTTCTCCTACTCCTTTTATACTAAACTCCAAAGTTAAATTTGGAAACTTTGTTTCAACAAAATCTTTAAAAAGCCATTGAGCATTCTCGGTGATACTTTGTTATATCTCTTCGACTATATGTAACCCTTGAATTTGTTCCCAATGTTTATCCAAATAACCATTTTGGAAATCATTCATCGGATTTGCAGCATCATTATTTGTTGGTACATAGTTTAATTAACCCACATGCCAACTGCACTAACATATAACAAAATTAATTTTAATTCTCTGCACTTCAAACACATTACCTGTACTTCGGTGTGTTGTACTAAGAAACAACCCCCCCCCCCCCCCCCCCCAATTTTTATCTAACAATAGCTAGCATTTGAGTTATAAATGGGGACCCTTTTTAAATTTTTAAGCCTAGGACAATAATGCCTAACTCTAAAGAAAAACTTAGCAAAACCTTGCAAAATGAGCTAAGGAGAAAACTTATATCACATATCACGCTTTTTCACATCACTATTTTATAAATACTTTATGAAATTGTGATATGAAAAAAGGTCTACTGCTGCGATAACCTCATCTTGTCACAGCGCAATCGCATTTCGCAATTCGCAAAAAACTTGAACAAGCCTTAGGACAAATGTTAACGATTTTCAAAATTCGATATTGCGAATTTCATAATTGCATTTCGCCCAATATATCTGATAATCGTTACATGGTACCCCTTTAAAGACCATGATATATGATTAAGGAGGTAAAGTGTGCAAAAT
This sequence comes from Pinus tabuliformis, assembly GCA_031772625.1. Taxonomy (NCBI): domain Eukaryota; kingdom Viridiplantae; phylum Streptophyta; class Pinopsida; order Pinales; family Pinaceae; genus Pinus; species Pinus tabuliformis. The sequence goes on from CM062813.1 coordinate 161,256,130, forward strand.
AATTATGTTTTAAATAATAAGAACAAATGAGTTGACAGGTTATTAAATGTTTAGCAGCCTGAGGGAGGATAATCATTCTCCAGGTTATGGGTAGTTATAATCGAATATGTCATAAAAACATTTCTCATGATCCAAGGTCATTTCACAGAGGCTTTCAGTATTAATTACTTGATATCATCTGCGCTGATATATCTTGTCTATTTCAGGCAAGCGACAAAAGACATGTCCTTAAGAAACGTGATGCAGAAGCAAACTAAGAAGACCACTATTGAGACAGAGGATATAGAGATGGCTCCTATATTTTTTGATACAGTCTATGATGCAGCTGGAGGCGCAACAACTTGGGAAGTAATTTACAACAGACTGGAGGACGAGTGTCCTAAAATTACTATTACGAGAGCAACAGCTGGGTCGACAAAGCCTTCAGGACCTCAATGCAGGGATGCCTCCTGTTCTTTCCTTCATAGGATAGGAGCAAGAGCCAAAATCCTTCCCTACACAGACATGATCAGATGGGTGGTCGAAAACCTTATCATTGAAGATAGGTAGTTCAAGAATTCAAGGATGGAGCTCGTAGGATCATTCATGGCAAAAGACTTGCACGCCATGTATCACATACCTAACCCATAGGAAATCTACAACAGCACATTTATGGCTAACTTCGCAAAGAATAATCCAGACCCCTTCAAGTTAATTCAGACTTGGAGAATGTTAGACAAAAAATTCAAGTATGACAAATCGAGTATGTATGCAATAGCCTCTTTGGCAAACCCCTACAATTATGCAGCAGCAATGTTATGTAGACTGTATGGACTACCAAATAACACTAAGTTTTCCATAGAATGGATTCCCTTAATTGATTCTTGTGTTAATTCCTATATCATGAATTGACTTTCTATCTTATCTGACAACTTAGCCACCTCCATTATTGAATATCGACAAAAGAAAGCCTCCGCTTTAGATAACCTCCCTCCATTCTATTTATGTGCTTATATTATGGATGTTATTTGTTTTTGCACGACATTTCCAACCATGGGTTGCAAATGGAACGCACAAGATCCTTACCCAATCCATCTCATTCATAAACAAATATGGGAATCACATTACATACCTCACTTCTACAAGATATTTCATTCTATCGTGTTTCCCCTACACCAAATGATTTTCAATAAGAAAGCCCCTAGGTTTTCTCAAGAAGCTGCAACATACCTACTTGTTGTAGGCAAGTATTTCATTGAGGAATGGTTCACCTACATTAGGGTTTTTGGTAGCACTGCTGATCCACACGTCCTTCCATTATATGTTTCTGATAAGCTATTACCAAGGGAGATTTCCTACCAGACTGTGGGAAAGGCCCTGACTAAAGTTCTTAGATATGGCAAGAAGTCATTATGGCCTACTTTCCCTATCAAATGTGGCTCTTTTACTTTAGCTAATTTTGTTCATGCTACTAAGGAATCAACACAAATGGAAGCCCTCGGGCTTCATACATTGCCCACAAGGCAATTCAATCCAAACAAAGTGGCATACAATGTCACTATAGGACTAAAACTCAAGGCATACAATTATGGAGATAACTACTTTGAGGATTTCTTACAGTCAGCAGTTTCTTTCGAGCAAGAACTTGAATGGGAAAAGGGTAACCTGAAACCCGAATATTTTCAAAGATTTTAGGAATTCAGGAATGAGAGGCTTCAGGTCATTCAAATGCATCTATTAAAGCCCAAGGATAAGCCTACCCCAAGTAAAATTGTCAATAACGTAGCCCCTAGCTCTCAAAAGGACTCTCAAGTAAACACTGAGAATACAACAGACATAAGGAAAGTCCAGGATGCAGACAATACAGCTGAGTCCAGCATGAAGCCAGCCGAAAAGTAGGTAATTGACACTCCAGCCACAAAGATAAGTTTAGAAGCCTAAGGCACTAGTTTGGAGTAGGAATGGGATCAATTCAATCAGAAATTGCAAGACACCCCGAAATCTCCAAATACTCAAGAAACAGAGGAATTCAAGACAACTCTGAAATTTCATTAATATACAGAGCCGAAGTCTGTCGACAAACAATCTACACATATGGATCAAGAAGCAACAACATCCCAGCATGCTAAAATCATCCTTACTCTGCCCACATCAGAAATTATTCTAAAAGTGACAGAGATACCTCCACTTGATGTATTCTATAGCCCTCTCCACAAGGGTGTAGTCCGAAGGCAAAGGAAAAGGAGAAGGGTATATGCACCTGAGTTCTCACCTGGAGATGACCCAATGGATGTTGTTTGAAAAGACATGCCTTTCAATCCAACAAAAAACTTGACTAGATTGTCACAGTTCACAGGAGCATTCGCGTTGGCCACTATGGATAAGGCTATTGAGGTGTCTACTCTGCTAAAGGAAAGAGAGGGAATAATTGTGAAGCTCGAACAAGAGATCGAGATAGAAAAAGCAAGCGCAAACAAGAAGGTAGTTGAGCAGCTCGCACAATTGCAACAGGACATGGAAGTCTTGAAAATAAGCCATGAAGCTGACTTATCAGCCAAAACAATGCAGCTCCATGAATTACAACAATTCTTGGAGAGGTACAAGGATGTTCCTACTGCTGGGGAATTCATCAAAGAGGCTCTAGAACTAAATTCTCTTCTAGTCAAGCAGCAAGAGTATTTCTGCTAGAAGATTGCACACATCACTCCCTACCTAATTACCAGTGACCAGCTCACAGATAGAGCCATTGACTAGAGAACGGAGTTTAATGATCTAAACACCAAAATATCCTAATTTATTGAATGGAAAGAATTAGAAGAGGGAAAGAAGGCCAATCTACCCAAGATTGAGGAAACTCACAAAGACATCCTCTTCATTGATTGGGATGCTAGGATAAAACAAGCCAAGCTGGCAGTCGCAAGGGTAGCTAGAGTATCAAAGAACATCAATAAGGTAGTAAATCATATCCTATTCCCTACCAATCTCATGAAGGAGGATAATTCGAAAGAAATGCCTGACTCAACTACTCTAAGCAAAGGCTGGCAAGAAAAAGCGGGGAAACAAAGAGATGCAATTACGAAACTGATTACGACTGATTAGGAGTTGTATTGGCAATATTTGGTCAAGCCACATATCCAGATCATGTTCCCTCAACTGTTTCCTCCATGCGACTCAAAGGATGTTGCCACCTTTCGCTGATGCAGCCTTTACAGGACAGCTCAAATCTCATTTCGAGCCACCTCCTCAAATTCAACCGATGATCGGTATTTGTGATTTAAAGGAAAAGTTGGCAGATACAAAGTCATCCTCTTAATTTTGATTAGTTGATCTCTGTTTATTTTTGGAGTTAGTTACCTATGTAGGAGGAAGGTTGTTTCAAACCTCCTCAAATTTTGTATAATCTATTTTTGCATACTTAGTTAGAATAGTATTTATTCCCTTCTCATGCATTTAGAGAAGGGTCAAGAATTTTATCAAAAACATTTGCAAATAATGCACTATTGTAAGTTTTTGAATGCTTTGGTGAAATGATGGAACATGATATTTTATTTTAGATATCAAACTACCTTCCTTTATTGATGCACTTATGTATTCTTGGGAGCCAATTTGATTTGAAGGAAGAATTTGGTATATGTCATTTGTCAAATGAGCAGCACTTCATACATCTAGTACTATTATTGTGTATGCATAATTATGTTTACATTTAATTAGCGGCAAAACTTTCTTTTCATGAATTATATGTGATATTTATTGTTTCTATGAAGCACTAATTGCACTTCTATATTGATGCCATAACTGAGATTTTTATTTTCATATATAACTCATTAGACATGTGATATATTTTATAAATTCCTTTGACTAACTATTTAGTCAAAGGAATTATCTTTTACGTTATCATCTCCATTTAATTGTGTTCAATCTTTATTATCACATGTTAAAAGGATATCTTTGTAGATCGCATACCATGCAAGAACACCCGGGTTTATATTAGAATAAGTTAAGTTAGAGAAATTGCATCATAGAATAAGTCACTTAGATTATCATTATTCTATTGCAAAAACACTCATGAACCACCCACTCTCATCTTAAAACCCACATTGGGAAACTGGTCCCATTATCCCAAGTCGGAGCCATCACTTTAAATAGAAAAGGAGTTGTCTTAAGGTCCGGACCAGGTGGTTATCTTCCATGTTTCGGCAACAAAATTCTGAAGCCACGACATTTTGGTGATAGAAGGAGGGAATTCAGTTGTGAATGGCATATAAACCTAAAGATCATTCGGAAATCATTCACAAGAGTCAAAACCCCTCCACTACTTCTATACCTTCTAGATCTCATTTAGAATCCCATGACCAGGAATCTGAAGTTATAGAAACATCTCCCTCATCTCCTGAAGTATTAAGGCAACCACAATCTCCAGATTATATTCCTGAATCTCCCGAAGTTCATTGTTTGATACAAAAACTGGAACAAATATCCATTTCTGCTGAGAAACTAGAGACACCTGAATTATCTGAAGAGAGTGTTACCTCCTTATTACAACAAACTGGTGTATTAACTAGACTACAAAGTGAGAAACTTCGGGTCACTCCTTTTGAGTTCCCTATCCCTCCACAATGTAGGAAATTCACTTCATCAGTATATGAATCAGATACTAGCGATATCACTTCACCTTTCCACCTATCTATTCCTTCATCCACTTCTACTCAATCCACTACTTCTCAAATATCCACTTCCCCTGTTAGTACTACAATTATTGGTACTGACCCAGTAATAAGTTCTTCGCCATCTATACCTACTTCTGGACTGACCTTCCCATTTTCTCATTTCTCAACTCAAGTTATGGCCAATAAACCTGCTCAACCTTGGACGAATCCTAGTGTTGTCCTCGTTGCAAATCCAAATTTGCTTCCAGCAAATCCAGAAAAATGGTTGGTTAAGTATAATCCTGATGATGCTCTCCCGGCCAAAGAATATCTAAACAATTTTATGTTAGCCATGAATCTCAACGGGGTTGCACATGAAGATGTTTCAATCACACTGTTTCCTTATACTTTCCAAGGATCTGTTGGATCTTGGTATTTTTCCCTTCCAGCAAGTTCAATTAGAGACTAGAATACTTTTCAAGAAGTATTTCTTGCAAAATTTGGTGATGACAAAACTATAGCATCCTTGATCAATGATGTTTCTAATTTAAAAGCTAATACAGATGAAAAGATCAAAGATTTCAACTCCAGATTTAACAAATTGCTAAACAAAATCCCAGCTACCTCTAAACCTGTTATAGATGTACAAATAGAATGGTATATATCATCTCTTCCTTCTAATATTGCAATCTTTGTAGATAGGGCCAATAAGGCTACCCTTGTAGAAAACATGAAAGAAGCCCTGTCTGTAGAAAGAAGAATCTTAGCTTTAGAAAAAAGATCACAAATAGATGAGAGGAAGACCAAGAAAGTAACGTTTAAAGATGACTCTAAAAAGAAAACTTCAAAGGACCCTTTCGATCTGGAAGGCCTTTAGAAAGTGTTAAAAACAATGTCAAATGAAATGGTAGAAATTAAAAAACAGGTTGCAAAATCTTCTGCTCCTAAAAGACCTTTCCGATCATTCAAAAATAACTCCTCTTCTACATCACAACCTCCAAACACCATTTCAAATGCTGAATCTGACCAAGAATCAGCAAAAGATTCACCAAACAATGAAGAAGTTGAAACAGAAGAAGAAATTGAACTAAATGGGATGTGGGATTTTATTCTCCCAACTGAAGAAGAGGCATAAGCAATGCTAGTAACTGCCAGAAGAAAAAATTATCTTGACACGTATACCACTAATCAAAAGCAAAAAGTTGCTACTTCTGCAAAAGAGAAAACAATAACTAAGAAATCTAAAACCAACCAAACCAACCCTATTCCTCTACACTCCCCGAATCCTTCAAAAACATTGGTAATCTCAAATACGGTCGAATACAATATAGTGGAAGACATGAAAAAGACAAGAGCTAACATCACATTGCATGAGCTTACTAAACTCAAACAACAACAGAAAATCTTGTTAAGAGAATTGAAATCAGTTCCATTATATCCCCTACCATCTGTTGTAGTTACTCAAACTGCCTACAATATGGGAAAACCTCCTTCATCCTCAAATAAAGTAGATCCTTCAGATCCAATCGATCTATTTCTCATGTCCCTCCCTTTATGCTTACTTATGAAATTTTCAATGGGAATGTTCATAACTGCCTTGTTGACTCAGGAGCCTCCTCAAACATAATGACAAGATTTGTGTGTACTAAATTGAACATTACACCTCAAAAATCTACAGTACACATAGTTCAGTTAAACAGGATGAAAGTAGAGGTACTTGGAGAAATAACATCAGTTTCAATTAGGATTTCCTCTAATCCAAAAGTTTCACAAATAATTGATATCTTAGTGGCTGATATCCCTGAATTTTATGGTTTAATTCTCAGCAGGGATTGGTCTAAAAAGTTACACGGTTATTTTGCAATTGACTGGTCTCACATGTGGTTGCCACACAACAGTAAACCAAACCAAATCAGGGCATACCAAGAAAAACTCATGAAGTATGCAGTCACAAACCTTGAGGGAAGTAATGAACCTATTTCCTTCACTAATAACATCATTCAAAACTATTTAGCAGAGTCCTCTTTAGGATCTTTTAATGCTCAAAAGTCTCCCTTTTTAGAAAATGTTGTAGTTTCTCAAATTGAGAATTTCTCACAAAAGGATGCTTCCAAGTGTTTAAATTTACTTGATAAAGTTTATAATGACTCTTTGTTCTGGACTCTCTATTTTGATGGTTATAAATTAGAAGATGGTGCAAGATACATTTTGATTAATCCGTAAGGAGAGAAAATTATGCTGGTCTGCAGACTTGAATTTCAGTGTACAAATAATATCACCGAATATGAAGCACTAATCCAAGGACTATATAGAGCCATCGGTATTAATGTCAAATACCTTCGAGTCTATAGTGACTCTGAAATAATTGTGAAACAGGTGAAAAATACAATTCATTGTGTTTTTGGGCATCTTAAACACTATCAATCTTTAGCTCAGAAATTGACTTCTCATTTTTCTGCTTTCAACATTTCTTTAATACCTATACTCCAGAATGCAAGTGCTGACTTACTTTCCAATGTGGCATCTAGACTTATACCATTAGAAGACTTTAGTCCAGACATATTTTCAATAGAATTAATATTTAGGCCATCTATTCCCGACAATATAACAAATTGGAGAGTATTCAATAATGATGTAGATATAGTAAATTTCCTTACATCAGAAGGATCATATGAAGAGAAGATCATAGACGAGCATGAGCATGATATAGAAATAAAAAATAATATTGATCTAAACCCAATTCCTAAGTCTGTGGTTAAGATGGAAGATCTTTATGATTTGAAAGATAGATTCAAGAAAATTACTAACTCCAAAACTCAAAGTTCTACTCTGAGATTTGAAGTAGTAAACCTAGGATCAAATGAGAAACCTCAAAATATCAACCTAGGTCTTGACCTAACATCTCAAGAAAGAGCATCATTCATCAGGTTATTGAAAACATATAAAGGTGTCTTCGCTTGGGATTATGCATATCTCAAAACCTATGATACCTCTATAATTCAACATACCATACCCATGACTTCAAATGAAAAAATAGTTCAGCAGAAGCTTCGAAAAATTCACCCGAACCTTGAAAGTCAAACTAAATCAGAATTGAACAAGCTTATGAAAGTTCCCTGTCAGGCATTCTAAATGGGTATCGAATATGGTAACTGTGAGGAAAAAGAATAGTGATATTAAGATCTGCATTGATTTTAGAAACCTAAACAAAGCTTGCCAAAAGGATAATTTTCCTCTGCCTACTATGGAACAAGTACTGCAATCAGTTGCAGGTTCCGAATTAATGTCGTTTCTAGATGGATTCTCAAGATATAATCAAATCCTTATGCATCCATATGACAGATTAAAGACAACATTCAGGACCAAGTGGGGAACATATGCCTATCAGAAAATGCCTTTTGGACTCATAAATGTTGGTGCCACATTTCAACGTGCTATGGACATTACCTTTAGAGGTATAATTAATAAATCAGTTGTTATTTACTTGGATGATATCACAGTCTATTCCAAGGATAGGAACAATCATTTAAATGACCTCAAGCTCATCTTTGAGAGATGCATGAAATATGGCATTTCCTTAAACCCCAAGAAATTTTATTTTTCTTTACCAGAAGGAAAACTCCTTGGGTTTATAGTATCCAAGAAAGGAATTTACATCGATCCTGATATAATCCAAGAAATATAAAAAATACCCCTCCCACACAATAAGAAAACCATGCAATCACTCCTAGGCCAAATAAATTTTGTTAAACAATTCGTCCCAGATTTTTCACAAATAGTCTTACCCCTTCAAGCGATGATAAGAAAAAATGCATTTTTCAGATGGAACAAGGATGAAAGAGATTCATTTGAGTTGATAAAGAAAGCCATTATTAATTCCCCTTCATTAACAACTCCTAACTATCTCAAACCCTTTGTATTATATACTTTTCCATCTGATACTTTGTATGCTGCAGTTTTGACACAGCTAAACGATGAAAATGTCGAGGCACCCATCTCCTTTTTCAGTTCTAACTTACAAGGCACCGAATTAAATTATTCAGCTGTAGAAAAGCAAGCATTTGCGGTCTTTAAAAATTTGAAGCATTTCAAACCTTTTCTTCTTAAAACCCATACAAATATAGTTGTACCCTACCCTGCAGTAAGAAAACTACTGATTCAAAGAGAAGTAGGGGAGAAAAGAGCTAATTGGGTAACTGCACTCCAAGAATATGATGTATAAATCTGGCCAGCTAAATTTGTCAAGGGCCAATGTTTTTGTAGGATGCTAACAGGAGCTTCGCAGTTTCCATTAGAAGAAGATCAAGGTAATGAAGTGAAAATATGAGAGGTAAGCCTCAGCGATAAGCAATCACGATATGTTGATTTGAAATTTTATCTTAAAAATGGATATGCTCTTATGCACCTTAATTATCAAACAAAGAGAGCTTTAATATTAAATTCAAATCAGTATGAGCTAGTCAATGACGTATTTTTTAGGAAGAATTATGATTCAGTATTGCTAAGATGCTTAGAGAAACCTGAAGCTGAGAAAGTCATGCACGAATTACATGATGGACTAGCTAGAGGACATTTTGGAGGAAATACCATTGGTCACAAAATCCTGCATGCAAGATATTACTGGCCAGCGATATTTAAAGATGCACATGAATATGCAAGCAGGGAAAATTTTAAGAACCCCCCCTAAATTTATAAATATAATAAATGGGCGAATCTCCATGGTATATAGGAAAAATGAAAGGCGATTTTATCAATAATATAATTTGTATATATAATTTTTTGGCGAATCTCTCACCAAGCATGGCGAATATTTTACTCAATTATAAAATCTTGTAAGATCTTGGCGAGTCTTTCACTAAATAATAAAACTTTGTAAAGTCCTAGTGAATCTTAGCATAGGCTACATGCTGGTTTAATTCCCCCATTTAAATAGGCTACATTCCAGGTGAATACCATGGGTCAATACCATGTGCCATTTTGGTGAATACCATGGGTCAATACCATGTGCCATTTTTACCCCATTTAAATAGGCTACATTCCAGGTGAATACCATGGGTCAATACCATGTGCCATTTTGGTGAATACCATGGGTCAATACCATGTGCCATTTTTATTTTTATTAACTCTAATATTAGGGTTAATAATGGTTTTTTGCATGGTATTAATAACAATCTAGTCCATGGTATTTGTCCCATAGTATTTTGGCCATAGGTTTCACCTAAATATTTTTTGAGTGTTCGTAAATATAAGGTGACTTATGGAGTAAATATAAAAAAATGTTTTATTTGTTTACCATACCTCTCGTTTATTTATATTTTTATTAATTTACCATACCTCTTTTACAAATATGGTATTTGGCCCATAGGATTCACTTAAATAAAACCTCTTTCTTGAGCCTTCATAAATATAACGAAGGTTATGGACTAAATATAAAAAGAGGTTTTATTTATTTACGATATGTCTAGTTTATTTATATTTTTATTTATTTACCATACCTTTTGAGTAAGTATAAAAAGACGTTTTATTTATTTACCATACCTCCACTTTACTTATATTTTTATTTGTTTACACCCTTACATGTATATAAGGTGACTTATGGAGTAAATATAAAAAATGTTTTATTTATTTACCATACTTCTCATTTATTTATATTTTTATTAATTTACCATACCTCTTTTATAAATATGGTATTTGGCCCATAGGATTCACTTAAATAAAACCTATTCTTGAAAATGGGCGAATGGATTCACTTAAATAAAACCTATTCTTGAAAATGGGCGAATGGAAGGTTGTAAGTCCTAATTTCAAGGGCTAAATTTACCTTTTTTACCCTCTCCCTTAAAATAAGGTGGGCTATTTGAGGTGATTTGTAAAAATTTACTATGATACAAAATATTCGCCCACTAAAAATTTAAAACCCCTTAATTTCGCCAAAGGGCGAACATTCGCCCCTAAAATTATCCTTGTATGCAAGGAAGTGAAAAACTTGTCAAACTACAGCCAGAAGAGAACGAAATCCAACATTCACTTTACAACCAGTTAACATCCAACAACCATTCAAACAATGGGGATTAGATATAATTGGTGAGATTATTTCTAACTCTTCCAAGCATCATAGGTACATCCTTACAACTACTAATTACTTTACTAAGTGGGTAGAAGTTGTCCCATTAAATATAGCTAATACGAAAAACATCACATATTTCATTGATCAGTACATAATTACCCAGTTTGGCTTACCCTCAACTTTAATGTTTGAAACTGCATCTTACTTTTCTGGGAATGCAATGGTAGAATTCTCTCTTAAGCGAGGTTTCAAGATAGATATTCAACTAATTATTATCCTCAAGGTAATGGATTAGCAGAATCAACAAACAAATACCTCATTAGAATTATCAAAAAAACTATTGATCAAAATCATAGGAATTGGCATAAAGCATTAACATTTTCTCTATGGCAAGACATGATTACTCATAAAGCCTCTGTTGGTTTTTCTCCTTTTGCTTTAGTTTATGGAAAAGAATTTGTCCTTCCCACAAACGTAACAATCCCATCTCTTGCCCTAGTACAATTTATCAATGAAATCCCTTCATCTTCTTTCCAGGCTAGACAATTTAAAATTTTCAAACTCAGAGAAGAAATAGAAAAGGCTAAAGCAACCCACTTCCATCATCAACAATTAGTCAAAGCTTTTGATACAACTTCTGCCAGTAAAAAATCCTTTGAAGTAGCTAACTTAGTTCAGAAACGGGACAAGGCACGTGAGGAAAAAGGTAGACATACCAAAGTCCAAAGACTATGGCTTGGGCCTTTTCAAATTATTGAAAAAATTGGACCATCGATGTTCCTTTTACAAGACTTGTCCAGTAGGAAAGATTCTTTTCCCATTAATGGGAAAATGTTGAAAAGGTATTTTTCTTAGGAGATAACCTCTTCTAGTTTTGTAATATATTTCTTCTTAGGAAAATAATGGTTAACTAGTATTTACTCCTGGCTTTTCAAAATAAGTCTTTGATAACATTTCTGATTTTTCACTTTTATAAGAAAATAGGAGTTAAAAGGAACAATTACGACATTTGAGTACTAAAATAAAATTCATCCCTTTGGAAAAACTTAATATTGCCTAAAGACATTTATTTTATGAAAAAACTCTTATCTTTATAGGATATTAAGGTTTTGTTATCAGTCAAGAAAAGAATCTTTAACCTAACAAGGACTCCCTATAGAGCGGTATCTTAAAAACTCTATCATTATCACCCAAAACCCTTAAAGGCCAATGGCCCACCCCATCTATTAAAATTTTCCTTTTTTAGAGTATAATTCTAAAATAAAATAAAAACTTAAAAGATAAAGAGTCTCATTACGAGCTTGTTTACCATGTTCATATGGAAGTAATTAAATCTGATATTACTAATACTTCATATCAAAACAAGTTAATAGCTAATGATCTTCTTGATCAGAAGGCAAGGGGTCTCATCAAGAGCAAGCTTGTTCAGCTTACTTACAACCAGTGAATGGCATTGTCATCAGTAGGTTACTATGCCTAGACAATGTCTTTTAAGGGAAAAGATTACATTCAAAAGGTTAAAAAGAAGGGACAAAGTCCAAGAGAGATTCAATTCAAACGAATATCATTTTGAAATATGAAAATTCCTACAAATGGGATAATGGATCATTGTTGGTTAAAAGGTAACCCTGTCGAGGCTATGAATGCCCGTTGGTAGTAGAGGCTCTATCTGTAATAAATGAGTAAAAAAACAAAAAACTAATCTACACGAGGCACCTACTATAGTATTTTAAACCTTATTATTGACTGAGGCTAAAATTTATATTTCTATCATTACAGGGGTGAAGTAATTAAACAGATGGGCCTGAGCAAGTAATGGTGATTAAAGAGAAACATTTTTTACCTTATAACTCATGAAATCATTATTCTTATAACTCCAATTACTTTGAAAGTTTTTAGAAATTTCAGAAAACTACTCAAAGATAACTGGTTATCCCAAGTGAATTGCCAATTTTTGTACTACGAAACAACCCCCCCCTTTTTTATCTAAAAATAGCTAGCATTTGAGTTATAAATGGGGACCCTTTTTAAATTTTTAAGCTTAGGAAAATAATGCCTAACTCTAAAGAAGAACTTAGCAAAACCTTTCAAAATGAGCTAAGGAGGAAACTTATATCACAAATCGCATATCGTGCTTTTTCACATCATTATTTTATAAATCCTTTACGAAATTTCGATATATGAAAAGGTATCCCACTGCTATAACCTCATCTTGTCACTACACAATCACATTTCGCAATTGGCAAAAAACTTGAACATGCCTTAGGACAAATGTTAACGATTTGTGAAATGCGATATTGCGAATTTCGAAATCGCATTTCACCCGATATATCTGATAAGCATTACATGATACCCTTTAAAGACCACGATTTGCAATTAAGGAGGTAAAGTGTGCAGAATAATTACGTTTTAAATAATAAGAACAAATGAGTTAACAAGTTATTAAATGTTTAGCGGCCCGAAGAAGGATAATCTTTCTCCAGGTTATGGGTAGTTATAATCGAATATCTCATAAAAACCTTTCTCACGATACAAGGTCATTTCACAGAGCATTTCAATCTTAATTACATGATATCATCTGCGATGATATATCTTGTTTGTTTCCGGCAAGCGACAAAAAACATGTCCTTAATGTTACAGGGAAAAGTGTCTACTCAGAACTGCTTATCCCACTAAGGTGTGACAGCTTCCTTAGAAACAAGCAGAGTAAAGCTACTTTCGTTTTTCCTTTATGAATTATAGATAGAGAGGAACAAAGAAGACCAACCTCTGTCTTGCGCTAATCTCCTGGTTTGATTCCTCTCTTCCTTGATAGTCTTTCGCTACTTGTTCCTTTGCACGCCCAGCTTCACAGAGTACCTGTAAGATCACAGTAGCATAGCACTATACAAAGACATGGATCTATAATCATAAACAATCTAGGATCAGATGTAAATTGACCATACAAATGCAGCAAACATGAATAACACAAAAGTATGGAGGAAAACTTGAATAACTTTTATTGATAAACAAGAAAGAGCCAAGAGGAGTTACAACTAGTTTTTCTGACCCAGCATCAACCTCTCAGTAAGGAAACCCCTCTTCACCTCATACAAAGCTTAGATCACCCAACAATCTGATGTTTGTCTCAAGAAACCAACAACAATTCCTTACAATATGCAAAATTCCAGCCTCTGGATCTCTGGGATGAGGGATCCATATATAGATATCTTTAACGGAGATGAGTCAGCTTGTGATTTGATTAGTGTCTTCTCTCTGATAGTTCTTACTTCCACTTGGAGATTGATGATCTCTTACTCATCCTTGGTCGAATTCAGAGAGGCAAGTGTCACAGGAGAAGTTTCTGGAAGCTTCCATTGCCTCTCCACCTCGCGGAATGACACTGCCATTTTTCATTTCTCGCCCATCGCACCCCATAGAAGGGATTTCTGAAATGCAACGCACCCACACAGTGTATTTAGGTGAGATGCAACGCACTTAGCCTGTGGAGCAGCTGAAATGATCCTGTTTTGACCAATTCTGAGCAGTTTTTCATGGAGAACTTCTGGGAGAAGCTGTAATCTATTGACCTTGTTCCTTTAGGGGTTAGAACAACACTTTTAGGGACTTAGGAGCCCTTGGTTTATGGACATTTCATGCTTGGGGTTGTAGGGCCCAAAAATGTCTATAACAGTTGCCCCCTAAAGCATGAGGTCATTAATCTTTTGATGTCGGGTGAAATGCTTTATTATGAGGATCCGAAGTTCTTTCAAGCTGGGAGGAGACCTGTAATAAGATACAATACAATACATTATCCTCATAATATTTTCATGATCTTGCTGAGGCGGGCATTCCCATGCTCAGCTTTATAAATTCATTTTCATGTACATAAGACAGACAATCGTCTGAGTGTAGACTGATGATTCTAATAGAGCCATCATCCCTTTGATTGGATGATTATCTATGCAGCAATGATGTACATTTGATGTCTTTATTTTCCTGAATATATATCGCAGCCTGGATAGATGAAACTAGATCCGGGGTCTTCAATCTCGTTCAATCTTCACTCAAAGTACAATTCTATCCATGTGAGAGATGTTCTGAAGTCGAACATGAAAAGACATCGCTTGATTACCAGCCAATAATATAAGCTGTTAACAAGCGCGAGAGGAATCACCGATAATGATAATGACCCTCAAGGTACTGCAGTAGAATTCACGTGGTGTGAATAAAGGACTTGGCGTCGAACACCATGCAAAATCTTTCGGTCGAATGTCATTGATGTAAACCTATCGCTGGAAGTGAGAAACTTGCCATTGAGGCATGCAAGCTTCAAAGTACTGAATGGGGTGTTCCTAGATCGACTTCTTGGATAATGAGCTGATGTCGACAAGAAGTGATCCGTCATAGGAGGGCCTTAATGAATCCCACATCAATGACACGGAACGGAGCAAATGACTTTAATGGAGGTGAAAACGATCTGGTGATATAAGGTTCAGGGTGGCGGTCATGAAAGAATGGAGTATAAATGTATTGTAGTGGGTGAGACACAGGTGAATTCTCTGAATGACTTCTCTTGAACATATCGGTGACACTGATGTGATGGATTTGTAGCATTAACCCCAAATGTGGATGGTATGATGGGACCATGGTGATGTGACCGGTGAATGAAACAACCCAACCCAACTTGGATGCGGAGTGAAAGTGTCATGTTCAAGAGCGACTTGCTACCAACAAAGTTTCTTCAAGTTTTCTTCCCAATTTTTCCCCAGTCATTGCTGACTAGTACCTCTTTATTTTTATCAAGCTTGAGGAGGATAACATATGCTTGTTCTATAATTTTCCCTTCGGGCAAACCCATCTCCATGTTTTAACGAGCCTAGCGATAGTGAAACTCGTTCTCGTCTAGAGACAAGTTTGTCGCTATTAAAAATTTTAACGAGTTTAACGACAAAGATAACTCGGTCCTTTTCAATTTTAAAGAGTCTGAAAAGGAACGTAAAGATAACTCCAAAATTCCTTTTTCGTCATCTAATCCCCTAAGTCCGAAAAAGTATAAAACAATACAGAAGGGATGAATTTTCGATACTTTTAACGAGCCGAACAAAACAAGCGCTCGATCTTTTTGTGTAATAATCCCTCAGGTCCAAAAAGATTAAAATTTAGAGGAGGGATAGCACTTCCGGTCTCTTTAACGAGCTGGAGAGGCCAATGGCTCGGAAATCTTTTCATATTTTACGAGTCAATTGAAAAGAGCTTAAAGGAGACTCGTCTTTTGAGGAACAAGTGATAAAATGGGTAGCAACTGATTCCAGGTAAGGTTTGGAATTTTCCAATCACGGCAGTGTTACAAGGATGGCTAGTGAGATCACTCTTCGCAGCTGTTCCTCAAAATGGGTAAACAATCAAATGGAGTTGAATGATCGGCCAATGCAAAAGTGGAGGTGACGGTGCAAACACGACCAAGGCTTTAAAGGCTGAAGTATTACATTCACGATGGTTATTTACCAGAAATTGGTTCATTTTTTAATGAGCTTAAACTCTGGGGGAACATGTGCTCATTGCTTATGTTTATTTTTTAACGAGCATGAAGTCTGCACTAAAACTACTCAATTAGATGGTCCCTTTTTGACTTTACCATAAATAGATTTGTTCTTTCAAAGATTGTACTGTATTTTCAATTGCTTCATCAAACTAGTCAGAAATGAACAATATATGCTTGAAAAATGAGTCAGAACACTTAATATTTTACTTCGAACTTCGTGAAAAGTAATGAAAAAGTGTTTTTACCTCTCATTTTACCATTTCTTTTGAACTTTGGTTTGTTGGAGCTTTGGAGGTGCTTTCCCCCTTTGATTTTCATCAGCTGATTTCGGGAGATTCTGTGGACGATTCTCGGCGCCGTCTGGACTAGGTAGGTGCTAAACTTGAGCTCTTTCATTTCATGCTTTCCATTTTGCATTTTGAGCTTGATTCCTGGTTTTTCTGAGCCTCTAGGGTTTGAAAAACTCGTTCTGCCTCCAGCGCACCCTCTGTGTGTCGAAAAGTGCATTGGATGTTGGCCTGTCTACTGGCCATCTGACATGCAACACACCCAGAGCACTACTGTAGGTGCGATGGGCGCAAAGAAGGAATTTTATGCATAGTTTTTGATGGAAATTTTGCCTATTTCTTACCAAAATCAGGATCTAACTCTTCTCTTGTTTGTTTTTCAGAGATCTTTGGAGTAAGATGACTATTACATGGCGAGATCCGGTTACAGTAAACGTACTGCGGAACTGTGGCTTGCTGAAGTTTTTCCGCATTTCTAGCATGAGACAACAGATCAACTTACTGCAGTATTTGCTCGATGCTTGGGATCCTACCAACCAGGTGTTCCAGATCAGGGGCAAATCCATCCCCTTGACTATAGTAGACATCTATTTCTTGACTGGCTTGTCGAGGCGGGGTGCCCCCATCTCTTTATCAGGTTCGGCCTGAGGAGGTGAATCTGTGAGAGACTATGTTCGCTGGTATTGCAGAGAGGGATATCAGCCGAGTAAAGACGGTAAGATCATCATCTGTGATGTCACTGACAGGTCCCTCAGGACTATTCTGTTTACTTTTGGTAGGATGGCTGGTGGTGCGGCTCTTCATGTAGCCAACCCATCTTATATGCAGTATGCCTTGGAATGCCTCCAACCGAAGGTGTTCAACTGGTGCGACACAGTACTTCTTGTGATGAAAGAACAGTTGACCAAGGTAAAGAGCGGGAGGTTGAAGAACTCTGGGTATGGTTCTATTTTGACCGCCTTTGCCTTGGAAAAGATACCATTGATGCAACCGTAGTATATTGCACTCGATTTACCTTCACCTACTGAACCACGTATGCAAAGATGGGTTGACCATATGTCTAGGCATGCTGGTCAGTATCAGATTTCATTTTTTGATACCTTCTTCGGGTGGTTTGATCGTTAGGAGATGGTTTATTCCAAGTACCCATATGCTGGTATGGACTTCCGAGGTGACCCAGATTTAGTACTGCCGGCTGGCGAACAGTGGGGCGCCATTGGTAAATTATTTGACCATATCTCTGTTTATCGTTTTTCTCTTATAATGTCCTTGTGCTTTATTCTATCAAGACTTAATCAAACTCATGTTTTCATGCAGATGTTGGTCCTGTTCGGCCAGTAGTACGTCTGAGAGTGCCAGTTGTCGCCCCAGCAGGAGAGGGTGTTGGAAGGGCTATCCTTTGCGACCTCGATGTGGCCGAGACTCTCACAGCATTACAGGAGCAGGTTGAGGGCCTCACTCTTGGTATTCCAGATGTGAGGACTGACGAGTTGCCCTTGATGTTGCAGCGGCATACTACTGGTGTGCCAAGACGATGGAATCGACTCTTACACATGATCGCACAGGCTGTGACTTGCTATCACGAGCATCATTAGACTAGGGTGCCCCCTAGCGTTTTGAGTTTTTTGGTCGTTTGACCAATTTTGTCTTGGTTACAGAACATTATGTGTAAACCATAAACAGTTATATATATTTTTGATTTTTGGAGTTTTATTTTGGTTAAGTTGCATGATCCAAATGCAAACATTGATGGTATGCTTCTTTTTATAAGTGCTGCAAATGTCTATCTAACACATAATTTGCCAATGAGTCAGTTAATGTGTTTAAGTTTCTGAAAATATGTTGATATTGAATAAAATCAAATTGTCTTTCCAAAATCTTAAACCTTAGGAACATGCGATAAATAGCTGGATTTCGGACAGAGTAGATACCAATGAGTTGTAGTATGACGAGTTGTGAGTCTAGCCTGACAATCAGTCGGTGTATACCATGTGTGATGGCATCAGAGAGAAGTTCTATCAACGCGCTATATTCAGCGATGTAATTCGTTGATCGACCAATACATACCCCTCTGAAACTTACTAACTCGCCGCTTGGATCAAAAATGGCCCAGGCCGCGGAAGATAGGTTCCGCGAACTACGACTTGCTCTGTCGGCATATCCAACACATGAATCCAATAGGTTTGTCATCTGCAATAAATGTAAAAAGTGTATTACTTGACCAAAATAAACACTTTAGCGAAAACAAAAACATAACAAAAGCATACAGGTTACTATACTGAATTACACATAGTAACGCTTAAGGTACAACCCGTTACGAGGTTGCACCAGTGGAATTCCGTCATAATCCATTAACTCGTAGGCTCCTTTTGCTAAAACTCACTTAACAATATAGGGGCCCATCCATAAAGACTTAAATTTACCTGCTCCCAATTTATCGGATTCTTGGTCATAAAGCAAGGCCAAGTCGCCTTCTGAGAAGACACGAGGTTTGAAATTTTTGTCGAACTATGCTTTGACTCATTTCTTATGGGCTTCGTTAGCCAAAGCGGCATCACGACGGGTTTCATCCAATTGGATTAGTTCCAAGAAATGAGCTTCTTCTTCTGAAGTTCCGGGGAGGAGGTCAATTGCGAGTTTGAGGGATGAGATTTCACACTGGATTGGTAAGATTGCTTCCAGACCATATACCAGTTGGAAAGGTGTAAAACCGGTTGCATTCCTTACCGATGTTCGGTAAGCCCACAAGGCTGAGTACAGGATTAGGTGCCACCTTCTTTTGTTAACTCCAATCATCCTTTGCAGCATGCGCTTCAGGACCTTGTTGATCGCTTCAACTTGTCCGTTGGCTTGCGGGTAGTATGGAGTAGAGTTGTCGTGAGACAACCCTAGTTTGGCAGCTAATTCGACCATCATGTTATTGCGAAAATGCGATCCATGATCTGTGACTATAGCTTGTGGTACGCCGAATCTGGTGACTACATGATTGAAAAAGAAGAGGGCAGCTGTTTCACCAGTATTATCTAATGTAGGCATCGCCTCGGCCCATTTGGTAAAATAGTCAACTGCGACTATGATATACCCATGCCCCCCGGTCGAGGTGGGGTTACATGTCATGAAATCGATGCACCATTTGGCGAATGGCCCAACAACAACTATTGGCTGCAGAGGTGCAGATGGTCTTCTGGTTTTGCTATTGAAAATTTGACAAGCATGGCAACTTCTGACTGCGTTATGCAATCTTTAAACATTGTTGGCCAAAAGTATCCTGCTCGTAAGATTTTTTGCGCTATAGCATAACCGGATTGATGCCCCCCACACGCGCCTGAATGGCAATCATTCAGGACCTTTTCGGCCTCCTCATGCGTGAGGCACCTTCTCAGAACTGTATCGATACCGCGCGGTAAAGTGTATCACCGACGATCATGTAGTCTTTTGCTTGGTATCGAATATGTTTTTGTTCGGAGCGAGAGGTATTTGGCCTATATTTTTGGGTTTGGAGATAAATTATTATATCCCCATACCACTCATTGCTTGAAGATATCAGAAACAAACTTTCGTCCACGATCTTTTCTTCGGATGTTTCATCGTTGGATGACGATGGGAGATCGCATAATAATTCTGCGAAAACCAGAGCTTTCTTTGACTTGGATTTTACAAATTCCAGATCAAACTCTTGTAGGATTGCTATCCATTTTGAATATTTTCCCCCCAGCAACTATCGTGACAATATATAAGTCATGGGGTTGCAATCTGACAGAATGGTAGTTTTTCGAAAGAGGACATAGTGTCGAAATCTCTGTATCACTTGAACAGCTGTGAGCGCTAGCTTTTCAACATAAGAATATTTGCTTTCTATATCATTTAAGTTTTTACTTAAATAATATATAGGATGTTCGATTCCGTCGTCTTCTTGAACTAAAACCATTGCGATGGTCATATCTGCTGCAGCCAGATACAGGTTAAAGTCTTTTTTATAATCAGGAGTGTACATTAATGATGCTTTCATTAGGGATTCTTTTAAAGCATCAAAGGAAGCTTGCACAACCTGATCCCAGAAAAAGGGTACTTCCTTTTTCAAAAGACGCATATAACCTTTAGCAAGTTCGGCGTAATTTGGAATGAACCTCCTCAGAAAGTTTGCTTTCCCTTGGAGTTTCTGAATCTAAAGAAAATTTGAAGGTGGAGGCAAATTTATGATTTCCTGAACCTTACATGGGTCGAGACGAATCCCTTCCTTTGAGACTACAAAGCCAAGTAAACGACCAGAACTGACACAAAATACACATTTGTGTGGATTGAGTCATATCTTATAGTGTCGGCAACGTAGAAATATCGCTCTTAAATGCTGCAGGTGATCAGTCCGCTTTCGCTAATGAGCCGGAAGGTCGTCGAGGTATGGTTGAACGATGTTTTTGATGTCATGGAAGGCATAATTCATTTCCCTCTGAAACGTTGCCCCTGCATTCTTTAAACCAAATGGTAATTTTCGATATGCGAATGTGCTCCATGGACAAATAAATGCAGTCTTTGACTGGTCCTGTGGGCGGATATTTATTTGATTATACCCGGAGAATCCATCCATGAATGAAAAGATTTCGCATCCAGCGCATTCATCAATTATCTGGTCGATGAAGGGAGTAGGGTAGTTGTCTTTTGGACAAGCTTGATTTACATCCCTATAATCAATGCACACTCTAATTGTTCCTTGTTTTTTCATAACAGGGACAATATTCGATACCCAATCGGTTAGAGGAACTGGGTAAATGAAACCAGCATGGAGAAGTTTCTCAACTTTTGCCTTAATGGCAGCGGCTTTCTTGGGGTGCACCTGCCGTAGCCGTTGTCGTACTGGTTTGACATCTGGATACATCTTAATTTCGTGTTCAACGATACTCGAGTCAATGCCTGGCATTTCACTATATGACCAAGCAAAGACATCTCTGAATTCGTGAAAAAGAGCGTTATATATTTCCAGTTCTGAAGGAGAACAACATTTGCCAACATAAATATTCTCTACAACATCTGTTTTGGTCGAGATATTTATGGCGATAGTCTCTTCAATGTTGGACAAGTTTCGCTCGGAATCCACCGTGTTTACAGTATTTGATAGAAAATCAAAAACTGAAGGATGATAAAGGTCATCAGGAGTATCTTCTCCACAATCTGGAAGAAGGGAACGATGGTGGTAATCATCCCATGGTGCCCCTTCAATTACCATTGATTGAACAATTCCTTCGTCGATGTCATGCACTCTCGACCAAGGATCTGAAGGGGTGCCATATTCCTTAGACCTATCTATCCAAACACTCGATGAGTGTTGATTTGGGTTTGCCATCCAGGCTAGGAACATTGATTGCTACAATATTTCCGTTGGGCTCGGAGGCAAAACCATCGCATGATCCATGTCGATATCATTTTCTGAGATCTTTTTAGAAGATATCATATTGCAGGTTCCTACCGACGCTACTTCCGCCAGATTGATTGGAGGTGGAAGGGCGAAAGTTCCCATTAATATAGGATCTTTTAGTAGGCCTACTCCGATATTTTGAAGCGAATGGGGGCTTCCATGGATCATAGGAATGCTTCCTATAACTTGAGAACCATTGGGGAGGAAGTTTTGTTGATCGACGATTGTAATCCCTCCTTGAAAGGGAAATGCAATCTTCCTAAAATAGGTCGACACAACGGCAGCCATAGCATATATCCATGGTCTTCCTAGTAGGATGTTGTAATCAAGATTTCCATCGATTACTTCAACATCTATTTCTACTGTTTTCCCTCCTAGTTCAACCTTCAAGTTACTTAGAATACCATATGGGGTATATATTCTTCCGTCGAATGCTTTTAATGTTGTCGAAGATCGCGACAAGGTTGGAGATCCTAAAGTTTTCCAGCAACTCATCGACATAATGCATGTAGATGCCCCCTCATCAATAATTGTTCGATGAACAGTTTTGTTGAGGGCTTTCACTTGAACAAGGAAAGCTAGTTGAGCTGGTAATTAAGGATCGTATCATTTATGATCGAAGGATACAAGATTGGAATCCTTTGGGTCTATCCCACCAATGGCCGATAATAAATCCTGCTTTTGGGATGGGAAATTTTGTAGTACTTCAAGAGTCGACATAGTGGATGGAGATTGGGCCAAATCTTCCACTATATTATAATGCTGTGCTGCTCTAGCACGAGGATTAAATGTCGATTTGTGTACTACTCCCTTTGGCAGTTTTATTGTCAGTTCAGGAATGATGGGCGGCGCAACTTCTGTCGAAGTTGTTGTCGAACTACTAGGTTGATCTTTATCCTTGTTTTTCGACAGCTGTGGATTCCCATAATCTTTGTTCCTTGTCGATATCAAAGCATCATTTTGCTGTTTTGAAACCGACAACATTAGCACTTGAGACAGGGAAGCATTTCCACTATCAACCAGATTTGTTCCTGGATTTGGAAACGGATCAGTTAACACTGCGGAGGTTTTTGAATTCTTGAAGAATTTTTTAAGCTCAGCTCTGTGTGGACAATCTAGTGTCCGATGATCCTCATCGCATATCATGCATGGAAATTTTTGTTTCCTATTTCCAGGAGGGTTTGCAGAAGATTTTTCAGGAGATGATTCTTCCTGTTTCTTCTTCTTCCCTTTGCCTTTCTTCTTGCCCCCTGGTTGCTTGGTTTCTTTGCCTTTATCTGTCGATACGGCATTTACTTCCGAGGCAAGAAGTTCATCTTTTGCATTTTGACCTGAAATCTTACGGGCCTTTTTAGATGTATCCTTTGTCGATTTCGTGTCTGTTGCGCCAATCACGCCATCGTCGACATGAGAGTCATTGTTTGATTTAGGAGGAGGAGGAACTGAGAATTTCGGTCTAGGGGCGTCGGGTATTTTATTGTAGAGCGTGCCAAACTGAGTGTAAATCAAGTCCAAATATTGTGCACGAGCGATAACTTGCTCTTCTGTTACGACTCCCCCCTTTGCCACATCTTTCGTGATGGAAGGTAGTAATGACTTGATAAACCATTCAGCTAAGAGCTGATCGGGAACATACGTTTGTACCATTCTACGACGACGTCGCCACTCATGTATATGATCAGATATGTGAGTGGCTGTCGTCTGTTTGAAGTTGGTAAGGAGTTCCGTTCCCGTTTCGTACCTTATTGGTAATTGAAAATGGGTTAAAAAGGTTGTGGCTAAGGTACTGAAGTTGTCGAATGAAGCTTTAGGCAATTCAATGTACCATTTTGCTGCTGGACCAGTCAAAGTCCTCTGAAAAAGGTGAAGCCTATTCGAATCATCGTTTAGGGTGTTTGATGAACACCACAGATGAAATGTCATCACATGATTCGACGAATCTTCACCCGGATTTCCATTAAATTTAGGAATATCTGATGGAAGTTTATGCGGAATCGCTGGCCACCAAGGGGCGTAAGCGATTGGATCATTTGTTAACCGATTCAAATCAGGTAACTCTAAAGTTGCCACAAAGGGTAACTGTTGATTCAAGTTAGGTGAAGCATACCCAGGATAAGATGGGATTGCCTGAGCAGTTGGTCTTTACATACCGGCATAATGCATTTCATGCTGGTAGCTTTGGTAAGGTTGGTGGGCATGACCATTGTAAAATGGTTGATTTTGACCGTTTTGAATAAACGGCTGCCCACTATTTGCAAAGATTTGTTGCTCAAAACCTTGGTATACTTGTTGGAATTGCGGTTGTTGGTATTGTACTAGCCATGGTTGTGAAGCCATGTGCTGTTGCCCAATACTAACTGTTTGACCAAGATGAGGGGTAATTGTACCCATCTGAACCTGTGTCATTCCACCAGTCGGCGATTGCAGTTGAGTCGTAGGGTCAAGTGGTTATTGCATTACAACCTGAGAAACCTGAGGTTGGCATACAACAGGCAGCGCTTGAACTTGCGACACCATCACAATAGCTGGCATAGTTGGTATGTTTGACAGAGGTAAGCATTGTTGCATCGAATATACAACTCTTGGTTGTTGAGGCAGTATCGGTACCCAACCACTTGAAGTAATTCCAGCATAACCCGAATTTTTTTGTGAACTCCCGTATGGTTCTCCCCCCGGAGGGAATAATGAAAGGGTATACTGCCCCCCATACGGTGGTAATCCAGAACTCAAGGGAATAGTTTGCCCTTACGGGCCGGACTGCCCAAAATGACCTCCAAATGGATCAATTTGTTGAGACTCAACATATGAGTTTCCGGATATTAATCTGGATGAACAAACAGGAACATACCATACTGTCGAAATGGCCCCTTAGTGGGCTCCTTCTAGCGATTGAGAGCTAGTTGGGACAGATGGTATACCGGTGAACATTGTTGGAGTGATAGCAGGGGTTTCTGTCATCGTTGTGTCAGATGACACAGTCTTAGATGTTGACGGTTGTTCAGACATTTCTAGTCTATCCAAAAGATTTCCTAGCGATTCTACAGGAGCTTCCATTGGCGGTAGACTAACTTCTGACGAAGAAGGATACAGAGTGATCCCGACTCCAAATTGCGATGGAGTATTAGTTGGAGGATCTTCCACAATCTCTTCTATGGCAATCAAACCAGGTGGAAGGGGTAGGCCGTCAGGTCCGTAGAATATTTCTGGTGCCGAAGAAGGTATGGAATCAGCAGTGACAGATGTTTGAGGAACAAGACTCTCCGAACCGGTTGTAAATGGAACTGGTTCGGTAACACAAGTGTTTACCCTCAAACTAGGATCAGTACTTCTGTGCTTCTGTGGCTGCTGAACTTCTTCTGTAGAGGCAGGGATTCCAGAAATGTTTGGAGTAACCGGAGTCTCTGATGTTGTTGGAACACTTGTTCTAACTTTAACAGGAGATTTGGAACCAGTTAAACGAGTTCGCTTTGTCCGTACTAGCTTCGATTCTGGAGACAAAGACAGTTGACTCGTAAGCCTCCGCTAACGACGGGGTTTCAATTGACTTTCTTCCACGATTGCGGATTACTCGATCAACTAAAAATAAAGGGGAAGTATGTTTCCAAATTAAATGAATTTTAGACGCTTTGACACAACTTGTTTTTTCAATTTTTAAGAGTCGAGAAATAACAAAAGATGACTCTAGTCTCCTTTGATTTTTAATGAGCCTGAAGTGACAAGTGCTCAGATGGACCTTTTCTGTTAAATATTCTGAAAAGGAACGAAAGGGACTGCTCTAGACATCTAGGTAGAGGGATTACCAAACCAATCGCAAAACTACAGAATACTTTTTACAGTACGGCAGTCAATCTTCTCGAATGCTGTGTTCAGTGCATTGCGATCGATAGGGCAGCAAACACGGCTTCCTATGGATAAAGGATTAAGCCTATTGGGGTCTCCCAAAATATACTCGACGGTACGTGGGAGCACAAGTCCATATTGGCACTTATCGTCTCAAAGTGGAGGAATCACCCAACCATCAGTGAGAACAACAGTTACCAGGCTTTACGACGCCGGAATACGTCTCTAGCCTAGACTTCTAAAGGTTGTGCGTTAAGTTCCAAAGTGTTGTTAGATTCATTGAATTTATTTTATAGTTGATCTTGTTTATGAAGTTTGCCTTTCAGGATCACCGCGAGATGTAGATGTAATTCCTAAAATGCAATCTAAGATGATAAACAATCTTTTTATCTTCTTTGTGCAATGAAAATCCTAGCTGCTAAGGAAAGAAAGACAGAATCCTTTCACAAAGAGCAAAGAGCACACTCTAAATGCACTTTCCTAAATCAAAACAATCAGACTGTCTAGATGCAAATGCACATGCATGTATTTGTTTTCGACTTTCTTAGTATATGAATGATAAGAAGAAATTTGATGCACAAATCTGAATTTCTTTTCAAGCGAAAAATATCAACAAGTTTCTTTCGAAATCAAAAATGGAGACGATCACAACACCTTACGATTTTGAAATGAATACTTGTTTTGACACTAGAAAAATTACAAATTCAGACCAAAAACAATAGTAACAGGATAATCGACTATCAACAGCAATCAAACTCTTTCCTACGATTGAAATCGACACTTGCGACAGTTTCAAATCAAAGGACGACAGTACGATTACGCTACTTTTGTAAAGGAGAACTTAAAATGACTCAACAAACACACAAAAACATTTACAGTTCCTTTGTACAAAGGAGGCGGAATAACAGCAAGGAAAAGGGGTTTCAAACAGACATATACTAATCACAGGCAGCAAAATTCAGAAATAGAACTGGAAAGAATGAATCACAGAAACCAAAACTGCACAAAGCCTAGCCTGATCAGTGCACCTGCAACACAGGGAATTTGAAATGCAGCGCACCTTCTACACTCGGGAAGTGCGCTGAATTTCAGATTCTCAGAACAGTACCTGCGCTGGGCCAGAAACGAGACTCTGTTTGGGTTCCGGGTCACAGTTTGCAGTTCAGTTCATGGGTTTTGGCCGAGCAAAAGGTAATTAGTAACTCAACAATCAGGGGTAGATCTAAGGAGGATCTAAGAGCTATCATAAGGGCAATCAGAGAGTTTGTGAATCAGTTGTTTAAATCATAAACAGATCCCGTAGATGGACTGAAGCAGCATTTATCTACTTTGCATTTGCTATGGAAAATGCAGTTCGAATGCTACCTGTAAGTTTATGAAATAGACAACAAGGAAGATAAATAAACAAACTAATTCGTCCCCAACGGAGTCACCATTTTGTTACAAGGAAAAGAGTCTACTCAGAACTGCTTATCCCACTAAGGTGTGACAAGTGCCTTAGAAACAAACAGAGTAAAGCTACTTTCGTTTTTCCTTTATGAATTATAGATAGAGAGGAACAAAGAAGACCAACCTCTGTCTTGCGCTAATCTCCTGGTTTGATTCCTCTCTTCCTTGATAGTCTTTCGCTACTTGTTCCTTTGCACGCCCAGCTTCACAGAGTACCTGTAAGATCACAGTAGCATAGCACTATATAAAGACATGGATCTATAATCATAAACAATCTAGGATCAGATGTAAATTGACCATACAAATGCAGCAAACATGAATAACACAAAAGTATGGAGGAAAACTTGAATATCTTTTATTAATAAACAAGAAAGAGCCAAGAGGAGTTACAACCAGTTGTTCTGACCCAGCATCAACCTCTCAGCAAGGAAGCCCCTCTTCACCTCATACAAAGCTTAGATCACCCAACAATCTGATGTTTGTCTCAAGAAACCAACAACAATTCCTTACAATATGCAAAATTCCAGCCTTTGGATCTCTGGGATGAGGGATCCATATATAGATATCTGTAAGGGAGATGAGTCAGCTTGTGATTTGATTAGTGTCTTCTCTCTGATAGTTCTTGCTTCCACTTGGAGATTGATGATCTCTTACTCATCCTTGGTCGAATTCAGAGAGGCAAGTGTCACAGGAGAAGTTTCTGGAAGCTTCCATTGACTCTCCACCTCGCGGAATGACACTGCCATTTGTCATTTCTAGCCCATCGCACCCCATAGAAGGGCTTTTTGAAATGCAATGCACCCACACAGTGTATTTAGGTGAGATGCAACGCACTTGGCCTGTGGAGCAGCTGAAATGATCCTGTTTTGACCAATTCTGAGCAGTTTTTCATGGAGAACTTCTGGGAGAAGCTGTAATCTGTTGACCTTGTTCCTTTAGGGGTTAGAACAACACTTTTAGGGACTTAGGAGCCCTTGGTTTATGGAAATTTCATGCTTGGGGTTGTAGGGCCCAAAAATGTCTATAACACTTAAGAAAGGTGATGTAGAAGCAAACTAAGAAGACCATTGTTCAGACAAAGGATAAAGAGATGGCTCCTATCTTTGTTGATACAGTTGGAGGTGCAACAGCTTGGGAAGTAATTTACAATAGATTGGAGGACGAGCGCCCTAAAATTACTGTTACGAGAGCAATAGCTAGGTCGACAAAGCCTTCAGGACCTCAATGAAGGGATGCCTCCTGTTCTTTACTTCATAGGATAGGAGTAACAGCCAAAATCCTTCCCTACACAGAGATGATCAAATGGGTGGTCGAAAACCTTATCATTGAAGATAGGAAGTTCAAGAATTTGAGGATGGAGCTCGTAGGATCATTCAAGGTAGAAGACTTGAAGGCCATGTATCAGAGACTTGACACGCAGGAAATCTACGATAGCATAGTTGTGGCTAACTTCGTAAAGAATAATCCAAACCCCTTCAAGTTAATGTAGACTTGGAGAATGTTAGGCAACAAATTCAAGTATGATAAATCGGGTATGTATGCAATAGCCTCTTTGGAAAACCCCTACAATTATGTAGCAACAATGTTACTTAGATTGTATGGACTGCCAAACAACACTAAGTTTTC
Organism: Pinus tabuliformis; assembly: GCA_031772625.1. Classification (NCBI taxonomy): domain Eukaryota; kingdom Viridiplantae; phylum Streptophyta; class Pinopsida; order Pinales; family Pinaceae; genus Pinus; species Pinus tabuliformis. Next base: position 161,284,958 of record CM062813.1, read on the forward strand.
AATAGAACGGATTCCCTTGATCGATGCTTATGTTAATTCCTATATCATGAATTGGCCTTCTATCCTATCTGACAACGTATCGACCTCCATTACTAAATATTGACAAAATAAAGCCTCCTCTTCAGATAACCTCCCTCCCTTCTATTTATGTGCTTATATTATGAATGTTATATGTTTTTTCGCGACATTTCCAACCATGGGTTGGAAATGGACCACATGAGATCCTTACACAATCCATCTCAGTCATAAAAAAATATGGGAATCACAATACATACCTCACTTCTACAAGATATTTCACTCTATCGTGTTGTCCCTACACCAAATGATTTTCAATAAGAAATCCCCTAAGTTTTCCCATGAAGCTGCAACAGACCTGCTTGTTGTAAGCAAGTATTTCATTGAGGAATGGTTCACCTACATTAGGGTTTTTGGTAGCACTATTTATCCACACATCCTTCCCTTATATGTTTCTAATAAGCTATTAGCAAGGGATATTGCCTACCAAACTATGGGAAAGGTCCTGACTAAAGTTCTTAAATATGGCAAGAAGTCATCATGGCCTACTTTCCCTATCAAATGTAGCTCTTTTACTTTAGCTAATTTTATTCATGCTACTAAGGAATCGGCACAAATGGAAGCCCTTAGGCTTCATACATTGCCTACAAGGCAATTCAATCCAAACAAAGTGGCATACAATGTCACTACAGGACTAAAGCTCAAGGCATACAATCATGGAGATAATTACTTTGAGGATTTGTTACAGTTAGCAGTTTCTTTCAAGCAAGCACTTGAATGGGCAAAGGCTAACCTAAAACCCAAATATTTTCAAATATTTCAGGAATAAGGAATGAGAGGCTTTGGGTCATTCAAATGCATACATTAAATCCCGAGGATAAGCCTACTCCAAGTAACACTGTCGATAGCTCAGCCCCTAGCTCTCAAAAGGACTCTCAGGCAAACATTGAGAATACAACAGACACAGGGAAAGTCTAGGATGCAGACAATGCGGCTGAGTCCAACAGGAAGCCAGCCGAAAAGCAGGTAATGGACACTCCGGCCACAGAGACAAGTTCAGAAGCCCAAGGCACTAGTTTGGAGCAGGAATGGGATCAATTCAATCAAAAATTGCAAGACACCCCCAAAGCTCCAAATACTCAAGAAACAGAGGAATTCAAGACTCCTCTAAAAATTCATCAAGATACAGAGCCCAAGTTTGTCGGTAAACAATCTACACCTATGGATCAAGAAGCAACAACATCCCAGCATGCTAAAATCATCCATACTTTGCCCACATCAGAAATTATTCTGGAAGTGATGGAGATACCTCCACCTGATGTATTCTATAGCGCTCTCCACAAGTCTATAGTCCGAAGGCAAAGGAAAAGGAGAAGGGTAGATGCACCTGAATTCTCACCTGGAGATGAGCCAATGGACATTGTCTAGAAGGACATGCCTTTCAATCTGGCCGAAAACTTGACTAGACTGTCACAGTTCACAGGAGCATACACATCAGCCACTATGGATAAGGCTACTAAGGTGTCTACTCTCCTAAAGGAAAGGGAGGAAAGAATTGCATAGCTCGAACAAAAGCTCGAGACAGAAAAAGCAAGTGCAAACAAGTAGGTAGCCGAGTAGCTCGCACAATTGTAGTAGGACATGGAAGTCTTGAAAATAAGCCATGAAGCAGACTTATGGGCCAAAAACATGCAGCTCTAGGAATTACAACAATCCTTGGACTTGTACAAGGATGTTCCTACTGAGGAATTCATCAAAGAGGCTCTAGAACTAAATTCTCTTCTAGTCAAGTAGCAAGAGTATTTCTGCCAGAAGCTGTCACACATCACTCCCTACCTGATTACCAGCGACCAACTCATAGACAGATCCATTGACCAAAGAACGGAGTTTAATGATTTAAACACCAAAATCTCTGAATTCATTGAATGGCAGGAATCAAAAGAGGGAAAGAAGGCCAATCTACCCGAGATTGAGGAAACTCACAAAGACATCCTCTTCATTGATTGGGATGCTAGGATAAAACAAGCCGAGCTGGCAGTCGCAATGGCAGTTGGAGTATCAAATAACATCATCAAGGCAGTAAATTGTACGCCTTTTGCTACCAATTTCATGAAGGAGGGTAATTTGAAAGAAATTCCTAACTTAACTGCTCTGAGTAAAGGTTAGCAAGAAAAAGCGAGGAAACAGAGAGATGCAATTACGAAACTGACTACGACCGATTGGGAGTCATATTGGTAGTATCTATTCAAGCCACATAGCCAGATCATGACCCTCAACTATTCCCTCCATATGAATCAAAGGATGTTTCCACCTCTTGCTGATGCAACCTTTACAAGACAGCTCAAATCTCATTTTGGGCCACGTCCTCAAATTCAATCGATGATCAATATTTGTGATTTAAAGGACAAGTTGGGAGACAGCAAGTCGTCCTCTTAGTTCTATTTAGTTGATCTCTATTTATTTTTGGAGTTAGTTAGCTATGTAGGAGGAAGGTTGTTTCAAACCTCCTCAAATATTGTATAATCTATTTTTGCATACTTAGTTAGAATAGTATTTATACCCTTCTCATGCATTTAGAGAAGGGTCCAAAATTTTATCAAAAACATTTGCGAAGAATTCACTATTGTAAGTTTGTGAATGCTTTGGTGAAATAATGGAACATGATCTTTTCTTTTAGATATCATACTACTTTCCTTTGTTGATGCACTTCTGTATTCTTGGGCGACAATTTGATTTGAAGGAAGAATTTGGTATATTTCATTTGTCAAATGAGCAGTACTTCATACATCTGGTACTATTAACGTGTATGCATAATTTTGTTTACATTTAATTAGCAACAAAACTTTATTTTCTTGAATTATATGTGAGATTTATTGTTTCTGTGAAGCATTAATTTCACTTCTGTATTGATGCCATAACTGAGGTTTTGATTTTCATATATAACTCATTAGACATGCGATATATTTTATAAATTCCTTTGACTAACTATTTAGTCAAAGGAATTATCTTTTACGTTATCATCGCCATTTAATTGTGTTCAATCTTTATTATCACATGTTTAAAGGATATCTTTGTAGATCGCGTACCATGCAAGAACACCCAGGTTTATATTAGAATAATGTAAGTTAGAGAAATTGCATCATAGAATAAGTCACTTAGATTATCATTATTCTATTGCAAAAACACTCATGAACCACCCACTCTCATCTTAAAACCCACACTGGGAAACTGGTCCCATTATCCCCAGTCAGAGCCACCACTTTAAATGGAAAAGGAGTTGTCTTAAGGTCCGGACTGGGTGGTTATCCATGTTTCGGTAGCCAAATTCTGAAGTCGTAACACGGTGTTGGCATATTGGTGGAGCCACGTTGGAGGTTTTTTGACTTCGACAAGCATCTGCATACATTTAATGCCTTCGTTGGAGTTTCGTTGAGACTTTTACTGCCTTACCTCCTCCATGTATCGAGGCATTCATACAGTTTGCTGACCTGTTGGAGCCACGTAATGGAACATGTCATAACCACCTCCATGCTTGCACCTTCATGGAGCCTTGCTAACCTCACCACGCCGAAGCATTTTCAATGCTGGTGCAATCACAATTTGGTTGCCTCAACTCCGTTAGCATACACGATGCCAATGCAATTACAATGCTGTTAGCATAAACGATTTGTCGATGCAGTCAACAACATTCTAGTGCTCCAAATTCGGCAGGATCCTTGTGCATGCAATCTTGCTAGATTATCTTTGCACTATAGCCACCTTGGCTCTATCGTTCCTGCATGGACTGCTGATTCAACTGGTCAATTCTGCAAATCTTCGTGATACGACTGGATTTGCAACAGATTTTTCTTTGATGGCTTCCACATAAACAGCGGTGTCATGCTACATGGAAAACCTACCGTGGACTACACTACAATCCTGTTGACGTAGATGTAACAATGGTTGTCCCCCACGGCACTGTTGACTGGCATTGAATGGGATGACGTGGACGTAACAATAACTGTTCCCTTTGACGTGGATCAATAACTGTTTCGTTGATAACCGTTGCATATATTTACATAACCTTCAATTTGCCTTCATTAGAATAGATTTTATATGTGACATAATAAAAGACTATAGCATATAGTTTATATGCCATATTAAAATGTATCGAATACATTTGCCACCAAGGTTTAATAATGTGCCCACCTTAACATTATGGTCCTCATAACATTAGTAAATGAAACATTAATGTAATGTTTGACATCATTGAACATAACCTGACCTTTATACTTGCCAAATATAAATGTGCCAAACATTAATCGCCATTTGTTTCTTACCATTGTTCTTTTGCAGGAACTTGGAGATGACATTTGTGCTTTTGAACTGCAACAAGTCACATAGTCAACAAGGTTTTCTTCGACACCTCAACTTCACTGGATGATTTCTCCATTACCGGGAGGCCAAACGGAAACCTAGAGACATCACCGAAATCAATGCGTCGAACCCTTCATTCTAGCACTAATTTCGTAGTCAATTGAGATAATCAACCTTTGAACAAGTCCAGAACAACTTTTCCACCTTGGTCGTCAACATATGGTAAACTTCTGACTTTTCCTTCAAGATCCATTCTAGATCACAGTCATCTCTCATTCCTCGTATAAATATTATCTTCAAAAATTCCGAATCCAGATCGCTATGTTTGGATCTTTGTATATTAAAATGGAATCATTCCACATAATCTTCCAAGTTTCTTCTTCCTTCTATGTCATTCTGAATATCTCCTCTCTTAAATCTCTGGTCCGACAATAGTCCTGGTATTTTTCCATAAACGTAGTCTTCATATCTCCCCATGTCTGGATAGTGGCAGAACCTAGTCCCATAAACCATCTTAATGTTGCTCCTTTCAGAGTGGCAGGGAATAGTTTTAGCTTCTAAGCATCTGAAGTATAATCATAACTCCTGCACATAACATCAAACTCAAACAAGAAAGTATCAGGATCTTCTACAGTCAGTCCTTGGAAAGATGGAAGGGCTGATAGAGGGATATTTTTCATGGGATCCTCTCCCCTTATATCACTTATTGGAAATTCAAAAGTGGTGATAGTGGCATCTGTCCTATCATTTTTGTTCTTGTTGTTGTTTTATCTCATTGAAAATTCTCCTGATTCTTGTTCTGGTGAGTACCCTCTAAATATTGTTTGGGCGAATGCTCTGTGGATAAGGATTCCTATGATAATTGTTCAAATTGTTCTAGGGCTAGCTGTTTTACTACACTCCCTAAGTCTAGGTATTGGAAAGTGAAAGAATGTTCTTCCAATTCTAGTTCTTGATGTTTCCCACTAGTTTCCCCTTGTCCTTCTAATCCAAAATCATGGCCACTAGTTTCTCCTTGTTGTTCTTGATTTGAGTCTATAGATTTGGGAGTTTTTAGGCTAGTTTGAGGAAAATGAGTTCCTAAAATAGAGGAAACAGATACTCTTGATTTTGATGTAGAAGTAGCAGCTTTCTGTGGGACTTTTTTTTCTTACTTCCTTATGTGGATTTGACTACTCTCTCTATTCTTTTGAGATCAAGTCTTGGATAAATGTTTTTCTCCCTTGATCAATGCTTTTCTTTTTCTTTTTATGACCTTTTTTACCTATACATTTATTAGAGTTCCTACATTTCATTTCTTCTTCACTCATACATTATACACATGAACCATATGTGTAATTATTCTTACACCCTAAGTGCCTCAATTACCACAGTGGTGAGCTCGCTCTAGTGTGTTAAAGCGATGTGCAGGTTCTGATCTCTCGTCTTACCGCCTAGCGCCTATAAAATTGAGGACACTCTATCAAAAGGAGATCCAAATAAAAATTTGCACATACTAAGTGTTCTAACTATTACAGTGGTGAACCCTCTCAAGTGTGTTAGAGCAAAGCACAAATTCTTACCTCTCGTCTTACTGCCCAATGCTTGTAAAATTAGAAACACTCTAGCAAAAGAATTCAAAAGAAAGCACTGGTTGACTGTATCAATTGACAACCTTCCCCAGCAACAACACCAAAATGTTTGGTCAGTTTTACTACTTCCACAACCATTAATTATCAACCAGGGTAAGTATTTTTATTTCAAAGGTGTATGCACTATCTGTGTTGATACATGTAACAACCAGGTGAAACAGAAAAGAAAATATGTCATTGAACACGCTTGTAGGGATTAAAATACTCTTACAGAATGGAAATTAAACTTGAAGAAATCAAAAAGCACACTGCAAGAATGAAATACACTTGTCAAGGAAAGAATCCACACTTCATAAAAGCTTCAGAATAAATATTGGCATGCCATACACTATCAAGAATTAAATAACATATAATTAATTAACATGTGTAAAAACACATACAGTAAAAATAAAAGTAGAAGCGTATCTATCCCACACTAAAAATGTAAAATGATAATAAGGAATCCACACTTAGCACATAAAAGAAATAACTATTATACCAACATTGTGATCTCTGCTAAAGAGGAGAGCCCTTCCTCCCTAGTAGGGTGCAGGAAGAAAATGGAAACTTAGTTAAAAACTCAACACAATAATTTATGTAACATCACCAGATATACTTGTTACGAAGAATGGTTGAAGAGTACAAAAATTCAGAATATTGATATCTCTGTCTTGATTTCTATCTCTATATTTACATGAGACTAAGCTCTCTTTATAAAGCCTTTTACATAGTCCCGAAATTGGAAAAACAAATCATTCATGAGAATCTGTGATTCTCATGATGATTACGCTAATATAAGTAAGTTAAAAAGATATAAATTGTTACAAGTTGTTTAAATAAATATCATTGTGGTTACACCACTCCTGTCTAGAGACATAGTTATAACCAACCAAATTTTCATTACTTTCTACGGCTTTTTGCTAGTCTTTTAAAGTAACAGCTACGGTCTTAACAATGCAGGGTGTAACAACAACTTCATGTTGTAACAACAAAACATGACAATCTAGGGTGTAATAGAAACTTAAACCATGTAGCAGTAAGGAATAACATCAGTCTTTCATCCATGGCCATCAGTAGCTATGGCAGCACCTGAAAGAAAAAAACTATGAAGAACTCTTCCAAAGATACCCTAGTTAGTCATCCCAATGAAAGAATCATTTCATTCAATATTTGACAGAAAATAGCATAATAATATGTCAAATAAAATATTTCTTCTTTATCAGAGGGAGTGACATTAGACTAGGGAGATTGCATGTTCAAATCAGGAAAAATGGCCAAAAATGGGGAAAAGGATGCCTGAAATATCCTTAAATATTGCACCCAACACAAATCTTATTTTAACAAGGCTTCATGATCTATTGACAAAGTTTGAATGATTGTCATGACTCTTTGTTGGATTCTGTTTGCATCCTTGCACCATGGTTTGATATGTCTAATATCATAAAAATAATTGCGTAAAATTTTTACAACTGTTTCATTTGCAATGATGATAGAGCTATCAATTACTTACAACAACACCTGAATGCTAAAAACATTGAACAAGAGCAATGTATCAATTATTGGAAATTGAAAACTTAGACTGTAAATGTATCAATGCCATGTGCATATGGACATATAGAGGGAAAAGGTCTTGCAATACAATGGATATGTGAACTACTTGATGTTAACATATATATCTGGACTATATAAACAAAATATATTTCCTTGAGATTCTATTCATCAAAAACTTGCTTCAAAGTCTTGTACCTTATGCATGTACCAATATCTACAAGACATGCACATTTCCATGCAATTCTAAAAATTTAGAATGTTGAGAATATTAGTGACATTGAAAATTCACCACAAATGCTCCAAGGAATCTTGGAAAGAGATAACTGCAAGTTGACCTCAAGTGTACCTTGTAAATATATTGTTAGAAAAGAACCTAGGGTTACTATATGTTCTACTCAAGTAAAGTGTTTGTCAATTGACAACACAATATCAAAAAAAAATGTTGTCGTATCAAAGGACTCCACAATGATTGAATGAGGACAATAATCCTTTTTTAATGAAGACGCAAAATAACAAATAAGTCTCTACTTCTTTTTCCAATGCCTATAGTAATTGATACACTCACTTACATCAATTGAAACCTTCAATACAAGAACAAGGTTCTATAATAAAAGAAGCACAAAAGCAACATATAAAGACAAATAAAGCAATTGAGGCATATTTTCAATCAATCCAAGGCATGCCTACTTATGCATGTTGTAATTGTCATAGATTGTCCTTTGGAAAGGACATGCAATCTATTAAAAAAGGCATATTATCTATTATTTTCTATTTGGTACCTACTTCAGACTTCAAAACCATTAACCTCAACGAACAAATATGCAAATCTTGTAACAATGCAATACTCAATGAAAATGTCCCTACATTTGCATCACCTCTTTATATTCAACGAAATGAAAAAATGATGTTTGTTGCACAATTGATGTATTAGGAAGAGAGGTTAGTGGAACCAAGAATGGATTTTGCACAAATAAGACAACTTGGCTAAAAAATATCATAAATTGGATTAACAAGAACAATCATAAATGTTCCTTCCAGTCTAGATAGAATTTAGGGGGCATTGCCTAGAGATATTGATGAAAATATGATAGTGGGAATTATGCAAAAAAGAAAATTGGAATACAAGAATGCCTATTTGTCTAGAAATATTTGATCCAAGAAAGTGATGTGTGCATTACATGAATTGTGCAACACATCTCTATACAGAAGCGAACAAGTAGTAATCAACTATGAAGGGAAAAAACATTTTGACCAGAGTAGACAAGATCATCTGCATGATAGGCCAAAAATAAAGGAAATAGACTTACCAAATGTAGATATTTATCTAGAGGAAGAACTGAAACACTTGTACATGGTTATTCAAAGCCACACCTTATCCATGATCCTTATACAAGAATAATACAAATTGCACCTTTTGAAGGGTTTCGACCCTTACGCATTTTTCAAGATAAATTCTCTGAAGAACTGAACTTTTTGACACCATTCTTTGGATCAAGTCACCCTACTGATGTTATCAATCGCTTTTTGTATCAAAAAAATGCACAATGGGAATTGTTTCACATGTATGGTGAATTTTCAACACATATTACAAAAATGTTTTTTAAAGCAATTTTTATTTTGATAAACCAAGTTTTTATCTCAACTTGGATTTATATTCGAAAAGGAGGGTAAAAGGACAGAAACTAGTTGCTAAAGACGTTAAAAATAAAAGCAATATTCGAAAATTATTGAAGTCTCCAATTGGACATCAATGTTTAAGAAGCATTCGCACATCACCTAACTATTTTGAACATTTACGAAAAGATATATTTGTAATGATGTGACAACTTGGTCTGCCGAATTTCTTTGTGACATTCACTAATTTTGAGCATCTTTGGGAACCATTGATAAATGCATTAAAAATATAAAGTACTGACTCCACAACAAATGAGGCAAATAATTTTGATGATGAATACATTGACACATTAATAAAATGTCAACCGATTCTATGTATTCGATATTATAGGCATAGAATCTTGTCAATACGTTCCTTAATAACAAAAAACAATGAATTATTTGGTCAAGTGCAAGATTATTTTTTATTACATAATTCCAAAATAGAGGAACAAAGCATGACCATGGATTGTTTTGGATTCATCACCACACAAAAACTTGCAAAAAACATAAAATTATAGTTGTAGATATGGTTTTCCTATCCCAACAATTGATGAAACTTCTAACTTGCATCCTTTGTGTAATGAAAATAATGATATGAAAACAATTTAAAATAAATTTTCATTTCTTCTTCAGGAAAAATCCTATTCAAAGAAAATAACACTTTCCATGTTTTTAGCCGATATTGGAATTACAAAACAATAATACATCGTGCTCTTACGATTTTGTATTACTCAACCAATTTTACAGCTCAAAAGAAATCCTTGTGATGTGTGGATAAATACATTTGCAAAAAGAAATATCTTCGTTGTGGCAAACAAACACATATGCTCAATTTATTTTAGATTCCTATGCTGCAGCATCATATTCCAGCTCTTATATGAAAAAAATTGATCGCTCTATGACAAGTGCATTCAAAAAAATTCAAGAAAATTTCATATCTTGGGGAGACAACAAAATTGAAACTATTCGTAAGTTGGAAACAAATTGTTAAATATGCAACAAATTTCAAGTCAATAAGTATTCCACATTGCTCTATAATTTCCTTTGTATTTAGCTTCTACAAAAGCAATTTTCATTAGCACTGCTCTAGCTGAAAATTGAACATATGTTCTAAAAAGGCCTATTTTTTTAGAACAAGAACCCAATAATTCTGAATATATTGTTTGCATGAAAATTGTTGATAGATATGTTGTGTATCTCATTTCCCTTGATAAATTTTGCATGGCAGAATATGTTTCCTCATATTCAATCAAGAAAACAACATAAAATATATATATAGAAAAAAAACGTCCATGTGTCATAAGATTCATTCGACACAATGAACACATGGACCCAGAAAACCATTATAGAAAAAATGGTGCTTTACATCCCATACATGGATTTGAATATACATTAAATAAAAACGAAGAAACAAGGACTAAAGCATATTTTTTGCATAAACACATTATCAATGTCACAGAAAAACAATTTTCTCGTTTGGTGATGAGATATTTATGCTTCACTTCCCATTAAAAACTAACAATAGGACTTGTTCTAATGAAAAATATGACATTCAATAAGATTTGCAAGAGAAAATGAAATTCAAAGACACTCAAACTAAGCATACAAAAAACAATGAATTCATTAAGCATCCCTTGGTATTAGACACATTGGCATACCATGAAATTATGAGACAATTAAATCAAGAGCAACAACCAATAATCAAACAAATAGTTCAATGGAAAAACAATAATCTTCGTAAGCATTTCTATTTGTTTATCAATGGGGGTGTAGGTACAGTAAAAAAATTCACTACACAAGCACTTTACCATGCACTCATATGGATTTATAACAAATACTTACAAATTGACCCCTTGAAAAAAAGGTTCTAATACTTGAATTTATTAGCAAAGTTGCATATATTGCACATGGTGTTATAGTCCATTCAGCTTTTTATTTGCCACTTTCACCATGTCACATGGTGCCATTGGCTTCTAACACACTCGATCTATTGAGCAAAGAATACAAACAACTTAAATTTATGTTGATAGATGGTGCTTCATTAATTGGGTCTCAATTGCTTTATAGGATTGACAAGCGACTTCGTGAAATTATGTATACTCCAACTTCCTCATTTGAGAACCTTGACATAATATTATGTGGTGACCTATGTCAAACACAACCTGTCTATGATTGTTGGATATTTGAATAACCACGTCTTAAAGGAACTAGTGCACCTTACAATTTTTGGAAAGAAAATGTGAAAAATTATGAACTAAAATAAGTAATGAGAATAAAATAAAGAATTTGTATTCATCTTAAACAGAATCAGAACATGTTCACATACTGATGATGATCTTGCAATTTTTAACAAACATTGTTATAGATCGGCACCAAATGATCCAACTTTTCCATACTGTTTTATTTAAACAAAAATGTACATGAACATAATGAAATAATGTTGTCTCTCATCAACAAAGAAGCAATTAAATTAAATGTGTATGATAGAAAAATTGAATCAATAAATATAAATCGCAATAAACAGATCAAACTGTTGTTGCCATCTTCTATTGTGTTGAAAGAAAATATGCTTGTTGAATTAATTGGCGGAAATTGCAATATTCAGGATGGCTTGGTGAATGGTGCTGGAGGAATTTTTATAGCATCAACAACATTTGAAAATGGCACAATTTTGATCAAATTTGTTCATCCAGTTGTTGGCACTATTCAATGGGATAAAATGGCACATTTGTACAAAGTTGGAATAATGTCTACGTGGAGATATGTTACTAGAGTTTGTAGGAATATTGAATCAAACAACAAAATTAGTTTTACAAGAGAATAGTTTCCTGTTCAACTAGCATGTGCATGAACTATACATCAATCAAAAGGGTTAACAATGGACAAATTGGATTTTGACCAAGAAGGAGTTAGGCAACATGGACTTGTTTATATTGCACTTTCTCGTGTGAAACATATTAAGTCCTTGTATTTATTAAACAAATTGGAACATAGTAACTTTTCTCTCAATCACAAAGTTGTTATTGAGCTAAATAGACTTAGACAAAATGGTTGCTATGAGCTTGAATATAGCATATATCAAAATAAAACAATTGATGATTTGGCAATATGTTCATTGAACACTCGTAGTTTGTCCTTGCATTTCAAAGATATCATTACTGACTATGATCTAATGAGTGTTGACATTCTTTGTTTCCAATAAACAAAAGAAAAATCACCTCCATCAAATCCATTATTATCAAGCAAATATGACTACATACATTTATACCATTTACATTGAATTCTCACATACTACAGAAAAAATATTGTGGTTGAGAATCATTTCACTTATACAAAAGACCAAATTGAATCAACAATTGTAGCATTCCATGTTGAAATAAAAACAATTATAGTTGCAAATGTATATATTGCACCAAATCAAAACATTCAAGAAATAAATAATTTCATCAAATTCATTTTAAAGCACACATGCAACAACTACCCAATTGTGCTTGTTGGTGATTTCAATCTGCACATGTTGCAAACTAGCCATCAACAAAAAAAACTACTTCATTTATGCAAAATAATGGCTTGAATTTTCATACAAAAAAACCAACAACTGACTATAGCTCAATGCTAGATCAATTTTGGACAAACCTTTCAGCTAGTACTATTTCCTTCCATGTTTTTTATGCTTATTGGATAGATCATCATACAATTTGTCTTACCATACCTTTGTTGTCGCCTTGAGTCATTTTTCCAATGTTCATATTCTACAATTTTATTGTTGACTTGTCACATTTGCAAATGTGCACCTTTGAAATATGTCTTGATTTGCAAACAATGGAAAACAGAGAATTGTTGCACAACAAAAAACAACAAAAGCATGCAAATATCAAATTCTGATAAATCTTCGAACCATGAACATAAATTTTTTCTATTTGTCTTATATAACTATAAATTTTTATGCCATGCTTGGCATGAAATTTATGCATTTTCGTTCTCACTTTGTTGCATTTTTCTCCATATACTGAATAGTATTATTTGATTTAGATTGTAGTTCATATTTCATTATTACTTGTGCAACTCCTTTTGATTTAAAAAAATGTGCCCATGGTAATTCTTAATAACACATTTCTATAAATTAACTATAAGTATATTTGTCAATGTAATATATAAAACATGTTCTTTATTATAACGTATGCATGTTTACTACATAGCAACCAACAATGGCTAATAGTACCATAAAAACAGAATTCATTTATGTATAATTTATCATTGTAGAGTATACATTGTTTTAAATGTTCTTTATACACTTGTCTCTGACTTGGTGACTTGCATTTTCATTTTCTAGCAAGGATTCGTCTAGTCATTTGGAAAAATATCATGAAAACATCTAGATCTAGCAAACAATTATTGGAAGAACAAATGGTGGAAATGAGAATCCAAAAAGGTTAGGTTTGTGCTGCACTGAATGTTTGTATAGTCAAATTAGATGTTTGCATTAAATCAATGTCAATGTTTTTTGAAGCATATTGTTTTGACTTTGCATATAAGTAGAGCAAAAACAATGGAAGTAGCATCCTCGTCAATCATTGAAATATGCTCAGGAGCATATGGAAAAACTTGTGAAGGCCATATATTGGTTATTTATGGGCCAACGCAAACTAAAATTCCTAACTCTCCTACAAAGGCACGGTTGCTCCACACTGATTTGGTTGATATCTATGGCCAACTAACTATCATTGTGAACATGAGAAAAAATCTAATAGAGTGTTTTGAAAACATGTTTACTGTTGGAAATAATGCTTGAATTACAAATTTTGCGATAAGAAACAAGGGTATTATGGACTAGGAGACGCAAAATGTTGCATAGTGTTACAAGACAAAACCACGGTTGAATCAATTGCACAGGTTTGCAAAAAATGCAGACTAGCTCCAAATACAATAATACACATTATTGTTATCTCAAGTGATACATATGGAGTTGGTTCAATAGGATAAATAGTAATAGGCTGCCACCAAAATAACAAGCAACTATAACTCAGTATAAAATATGGTAAGGCTGCAGAGGACAATGCAATTGTAAGTCTATTGCTAGAATAACTATACTTGAATTTTGAACAAAAGGCTAATAGTTTTTTAAATTGTGTTATTGTATCTTTGTTTTGCATTGTTATCAAGGTCGCAATTATCTCATTATTTTTTACATAGACTGCTTCACCAAAAATATGTTTCCTGATTGACTGCAAATGTTACTGAATGATAGTCATAGAGAGCATTTTTTCAAAATACAGTATGAATTAGCATCAAAGATGAATATTCTCTACTTGTTTAAAAACATTGTGAGAAATGATGTGAACGGGAGTCAACAGTTACACTCTAGATCAATAACTTTTCTTGAGCCATTAAATGATGAATTTGCAAGAGCGTATTTATTGTCTTTTGTAATGTCAAGAACACTAGTATATTTACCAATACCTTTTTTTTCAAATAACAGTAGTTTTAGTTTGATGTATAAAATCTTGGATTTTGATAATACATATTGGACCTAACAATTCAAAAAAAATACATATCTAGGGAGTGTTGAAAGCCAAAAATGTTTTCTCTCCTCCTTTTCAGTGAATTTACAATAAATGAAAACAACTCGTTCATCCAAACACAAATAAATGCACAAATTGTACAGATGGCACAACATCTAACTATGAGCACAGTGTTGAATGCACGATGGAAACAAAGGATTTCAAAATTAATTATATGTTGTAGCTTCCACAGATAAAAGAACATTACCTAGATATTGTTGAGACAAACTTTCACGAATACATGTAAAGCATATCATCTACAGTTTTCAATTTAAGAAAACTTTGTATTCGAGGTCTTTTTACTTTAACAGATAACAACATTATTGTTGAGATAAAAAAGTTGTGACCAGTAGACAAAAACCTTCTTTCGTACGTCAAGTTCATACGTTTCGACAGTCAAGTTATTCTTACTCTTTTCATTTTTTATTTTATGTATTGCACCCATTCATCATTCACAAATACTTGCAGAATACTAATATATACTTTTTCTTTTATTGCAAGTTGCAGGTTGCACAAACACATTTTATACTTATAAAAAAATTCATTATACCATATTATATACATACGTGTGTTTTTCTTTTCACTGTTATAATATTAACTTGAATTCTAATTTTTCTGTAAATTGTGAAATTTTTTTGACTTGAGGAAACAAAATAAAACAAAGAAAGAAAAAACTGGAAGTATCTCAATTGCTTGATTTCACTGTTACAATATGGAACTCATTATGATTGATAAAAATATCACTAAACTTGTATGTTTGGATGCACCTACTTTTGAAATGTTGAAAGTTGTTCAATCATTGAATCAAGTGATTTTATCCCTTTATTCATTAAGCATAGTAGAATTATGTTTAATGTTAATTCAGTTTCATTTAGCCCTGAATTGGAGGTGGAAACTGTTATTTGCATCAATACACCAATCAAAAACATATGTCAGATGAGCATTTTAAAATAGATTTACGGAGTATAACAGGAAATGTGTCTACAATTGCTCTCCAACCACTTGTTTTTATTGTACCAATATTATAAATGAATCAATGAACTAACGTCAATGACGATCCAAAACAGTGCCACATAATTCAAACAATGGAGAAACTTAGGGAGTAGAAAAACATAAATTTATCGATAAAGAGGTATGTGTTTTTTAGGAACTTATTACCTATTATTTAATATTGTTGGGAAGTTCTATGAAATACACTTTGAGTACACTCATCTTCCATTTGATGTACTCAATATAACAGTATTATGTGTCCACATAATGATCATACAGTTAATAATGCACTTATTTTTGAAGTTGAAACTACTCTGCATGTATTGCACATTTTAATATTTTAATGTTAATATGATAATTAATCTCACAAAGGATCATTTTCCCTATAATTTTGTGATTTTCAATCTTAGTATTTGTTTTATCATGTGGTTTTGAAAATAATTAATTATGTTATCTTTCTTATGGGTTCCGTATTATATTATTCTTTTGATTGTAGAATGGTACAAGTTGCTATACTAGCTCACTAAATCGAGAAAATGGGAAAAAAACAATAATTTGAAACTCATTTCTAGGTAAACCAGGAAGTCATAAATAACATGTTTTACTCTTGTTCCTTTTTAACTTTTTTTCTTTACATCAATACTAAGGTATTTTTTTCACAAGACAAATTATGATATAAGGTCTCCCTATGTGCTTCGGCTTGATATTGATATCTAATGAAATCCAACTATTGTTGTTGTAATACAACAATGGAAAAAGAAAACACGCTTTCATGTACAAGGGAAAAAATGCTCGTTGTCACATATTAATAAATTTATACATGGTTATGTTTGATGTGTGCTTATATTGTCTTAGTTTCAAACCTTGCAGGAAATTTCATGGTTCTCAAACACTAGAACCACCATGTGTTCTGGATACTCTTCTATTTCCCTTGTTGTTAGCATAACAAAATTTTCAGGTTTGCCTTGTTTTTCATATCTCTCTTTGTATTTTCTCATCCAATTTAACTAGAGGTATAGAAATGGTATTTCGTGAGTGAGCTATGAATTAAAAAAAAATTGATTAACATTAAGTCAATCTAAGGATCCTTGGACATAGAAAGCATCTCTATGCAACCCTAATCAAAGTGATTATTAATAGATTTTTGTTAACAAAGGACACATTGTATGTCTTCCAATCATTGAGAAATATTCCATTTTCCTACTCATTTTCCAGGATCCTGATTGAAATAAAGACAAACATTATCAATGTTATTTCCTTTCATGTACCTGGTCATTGTTCATCGATTTCCTGTTGCTGACTTTGCAGTTATGCATTGTATAGGATAATCACAAATATGTGCCACCAGAGAGGATATTAATGAAAACCATGATAGCTATGATATATGTGGTGATCTTAGGTATACCTCCTTCGTTCAAAGATTCAAAATCCAAAAAAATTGTTACTCATTTGTCATTTTTATTTTGATATGGTTCTTATTCATTGCTTTAACTACAATATTTTTGCACATGGTACAAGTGTCTTCAAAGCATTTTGTTGCAAAAATATATTTGATTTTTGAGCTCATAGCCCTTCAAGATGGCTTGAGGAATAGTTTTATATATAGCAAGTATATAATATGCTTTCAGTTGCCTAAATAATTTGCTTTGTGGTTATCAAACACATCCTACATTAGTAACTTTAATTATAACACATGTAAACAATTATTTAGAAATTACCGAATCTAGCCTTGATTGCTAGTTTCAAGTAACTAGAATCCAAAATTCATTTAGACATTTACAAATCAAGTCTTTATTACTAATATTAAGTAAATAAAACACAATAGATTAAGGTAGAATTGCATATGTCAGTTGTTTTTCATTCTCATATGTAGTTAAGACATGAGGAGAGGAATAAAAAATCCTTTGTGTTACTACTAATGTTCTTTGTGACTTGAAATCAAAAAGTAATACTTACTTGTTCCATGATCCATGTTCTGTAATTTTTTGATACGAAAGATATAATTTAAAAATTCAAGCAATAACTTTCATTCCTGTTATCAGGTTTACAAGATGCATTTTTCTTTTGTGCATCAAAAAGTAAAAGTGTTAAACAATTTTTTTTTTGAAGACTTCGATCTCACGATGGATCAATAAAACTTTTGTAAAAAAAAAAAATTAACCTCTGGACTACCCAAACTTCTAACCACGTGACTAGAAAGCCATAATGACTATGAATTTTATTATAAATAATTCGAGCGACCTCCAGATCCCAGCATTGTCCGACCTTCAAACCACCCAGCCTAATGAAACCACTCGACTATGGTATAGTTGGGGTCAAGATACAATAAGTGAAACAGGAAATAAAAAATGCCCAACTGTCTGACCTCATGACTATACGATCAGCACAATAACGAAAAAATATCACTATGGTATATTCGGAATCGAGATATAAAAAATTAATCATAAAATAATAAAAACGCTCGATTGGCCAATCGCCCGACCTCCAAACCGTTTGATCATGCGAAAAAAATACTATTTTTTTATTTGTGTGTAGTGCTCTTTTTAATAATAAAAAAATTCAAAATTTTCGCATTTCATGTTCAATTGATTATTTGTTAAATCAATAATAATTTTTTTAATGCTTTCTCAATTCCCAAAAACAAAAATAGTTAGCTTGTTTACATGGAATTAATGCACATGTTCATTTGCGATTTTCACATTTTTCTAAACAAAATTTTAAGATTTTAGGCTATTCTGCATGCATGCTCTTTTCTGAGGTATTGTTCAAAGAAAATTTGAATTAGGTAAGTCGAGTACCAATTTCAAAATGCTCTCTGTAAGCATAGCGTCATTTTTTTCTAGAGATTCCTTAATGCAATTTCCAATTTTAAATTAGAAAAACTTATGTATGTTGTATTGGAATTTACAATTCATAAAATGCGAAAAAAGGGAAACTCTCTAGCGGAAAATTTAATATTTACGGTCTTTTCCTGCATGTTGTTCTCTTAACTCTTGTTCGAAGAAGAATAGAATTGAGGCAACACATTACCAGTTCCAAAAAAATATGTGTAAGAATAATGTTATTCTTTTTACAAATTGTTGAATTCAATTTCAAATTTTGAATAATCAAAACTTATATATGCTTTTTTAATGTTTACAGCTCATAAAATGGAAAAAAAAAATCTCCAATTGCAAATTTAAGATTTTAGGGTGTTTTGGTTGCATGCTCATTTCTTAAGTCCTGTTGCAAGAAGCATTGAATTAACGAAACACAATATTAGTTTCAAGAAAAATTGTGTAAGAACAATGTTATTTCTCTTAGAAATTCTTGAATTCCATTTCAAATTTTAAATAAGAAAAAGTTATATATTCTTTGTTGTTGTTTACAGGTCACTATAATAGTAAAAAAAAGGAAAATTTGCAATGGAAAAGTAACAAGTAAAGCATATTAAAGAAAATATTAAGAGCATGGATGTTGGGCCAGCACAACAAGTGAACTTCGATGCATTACTCATGTTATATTCAACCTACAAGACACAAAAAGCAGGTATGATAACCTGGCAGGTGATATTTGAAATGTTTTAGCAAAGAGAATGGTTAAAAATCCCAAGAGCTACTGAAACAAAGAACAAAAAGTTTGAAGCAATCAGAGCAACAGTGTTACCTAAAGTAGAAAATAGTGCCATAATGTTTCCCTATTATGACATGATTTCATGGATTCTCTCGTGTTGATATTAAAACCTGAACAATAGCTCACCATCAATAAATTGTGATAGCCTCCTAGAAATTTGAAGTGTTATCAGCCATATATAAGCTCAGCCCCCACAAATTGCACTTAATGTTGAGTTCCTTCATAAGTTTTGAAGTATTGTCTTGAAGAAATGTCAAAGAGAATTATGATATGGTAATTAAAGAATGGTTGAGAGAAGAAGCAGAAGCTTTCAATAGTTATTTTTAAGAATCCCATTAGATTTCTTATTAAACTACTAAGCGGATTATATGGGGAACAAGATCTTGGGAATTGTAAAATCAAATGGATGCCAATAATCCATAGTATTTTGAATGAGGGGAAATGCCTAAACTAGGTTGACCTATTGTCACATAATATCACAGATTTAGTGAAACTATCAATGTCATCTCCCCTAGGTTCAATTATAATTTTTTTTATTTTCCTATTTGTTAGATGTTGCTATTATCTTGGTCCCATTTCCCCTCATGAAATGGAATTACCCATCTAACCAACAACTACCGATTCAAAATTATGCTCCTATTATATGGGAGTATAATTTTAAATACCATTTTTATGATATTTTCCACTATGTTTTGATTCATTTTCTTCAAGTCCTATTTGGAACAATACCTCCCAGAATAAGTGATAATCTGAAAAAAGGCCTAGAATCAATAGGTCGTTGGTTTATTGAAGAATTATTTTCCTACATTAGATTTTTTGGTATTGAAGTTGATACCCATCTTCTAGTTCGATATATTCTATAAAGACTTGCTTTAAGAGAAGTGGATAATAAAGTTGTTTGGTATGGGAAAGCCAAAAAGTTGAGTAAGCTGCAAAAGAAACTCTAGCCTAATTTTCCAATAAAATTTCTTGAAATTAATATCTGAGACAAAGGAAACGGAATCAAAGAAGCCGAAGAGCTTGAGGAATTTTGGTTATTTAATTTTCCCCATTATGACTATGATCCTTTGTAGCACCCTCCTCCCCCATCTACCCAAGTAACCAACCAACCAGGGTAAACATGTGACGAGAAGTTACTATGATATGATTTGACTCCTTATGTGTCAGTTAAGGAAGTGAAACCGGTGGAACACATCACACAGACCTTCCACATCAGCAACATAACTCCCAGGAGCCATCCCAACCACTCAGGTAACCAACCCCTCAAACTAAATGAAGTTTTAGTGCATCAAACCCCTAGACGCTCCCTTGATATGGACAAGGGTGCATCTAGGGGGCTCAAGAATCTCCCATTGCAAGGGCAAGGGAGCTTCTTAGGACTTTTTTCCCAGTGTTGTGCATGCAACTCCAGGATTTGTGCCACTTTTTCAGGCCCAGAGAGAAGGTCACTACACAAAGAAATGAAAGACAACAGTGGAATAATTATACAAATATAACTAATTAAACAAGGACTTGACTAGAACCCTACTAGCCATGACAGGAATTTTGTCAAACATGTCACAAAGATGAAATATACAGGTTTAAAAAACAGATCTAAGAATAGGGGTCTCCTACTTATCTGAGAATCACTAAGAAGTATTGATGCCTCATTACAATAATTTCATTACCATCTATTCATCCATATATTCATTATACATTCAGTGATTGACCAAAACATGATGAGAGCCATACATTTGCATTGTCATAAAACTCATTCATAACCAACATATAAACAACAAAATATCAAGGATAAAATATCCATATAAACCACATATAAACAAATATATTTACCCATAACATACCAAGGAGAAAGAGAGCTCTTATTAATGATTTCATTATGGGACTTCCACGAACCACCCAACCATAGAATAGGTTGAACCAAATATTCCTTTCATCCAGTCACCCTGTGCCATATTCCAAGCATGAATGTGGGAAATCATGAAACAAATCCATAAAAACTAAACTAAGGATTCCAAAGGTTGAGCCACCTCAACCCTATGCTAGTGATTCCACCTCATGGTTGGACATCACTAACAATCACCAGATCGGTCTATACGCAAGCAATCCATGGCTCCAAAGTGTTTGTTCCAACCCTACTGCCAAGACTAGTATCTCAACTCACAACTGTTGTCGAGCTTCTAGAGCGTTTGTCCAGCCAAGGCTACCAGAACTAGTAACTCAACCCACAATTGTCATCGGGCTTCCAGAGCATTTGTCCAACCAATTTTCCAAGACCAGTAATTCAACCCAAGTTGTTACAAGCCTCCCAGAGTGTTTTTCCAACCAAGGCTTCTAGGACTAGTAACTCAACCCAAATTGTTACAAGGCTTCTAGAGAGTTTTTCCACCCAAGGCTTCAAATAACTATTAAATCAACCCATAGCCAAAGGCACAATAAAACCAAGTAGAAAACAAAAGTAAAACCCACAACACCATGGCTATCCAGGAAATGGAAAGGCTAGGCAAATCTGCTACCAATCTAGGAAATCCTCTATGCCAATGACATATCATGACCAATAAACCACATGCATGCCAAAACTAGTGAGGAAAACATACATGCAACTCGATACCTACAAGAAAAATATGTTGTAGTTGCTAATCCCAATGTCCTCTTGTGCTTTCCTACTCTTCATTTTCCTTCTTGCTCGAGGCATCCAAGTATTCCACACTCTCCAAGAGTGCTCCAAGAAAACTCTAAGTCTCCAAGAGTATGAGAGAGACAGAATAGAATGAGAGCTCCAAAACTGAACTAACAAAATGTTGCACTAACCAAGCCTCCCCACTAATCCTCGTAAACATTTTTATCAATGAGGCCTCTATTTTCTTCAATTTCAATTATTTTCCTTCATTTTCCTCCTCACATGCAATATGTGACCTTTCACCTTCCTTTTCTCCTAATTTCCATTATTTGCATAAATATATGTGCCAAAATTTCCATTTTTCCCTTCCAAAGTCTTTTCCATTACCTTTGCCAATTTCCTTAGCCATAATAAACCAATAAACACCCACACTAGGATGTCTTTCCCAACAAGCTTGGAATAAATTTCCTATCAACCGCGGTTATTAATTTTGTATTTATTAACTTTTATTACATGGAATTTTCACTAGGGTTGTTATAGAACACTCCCCTTTGGGGGAACACCATCCTCGGTGTTCAATGACACCTATAACCAGCAAGATTGTTGCAACCGAACATACTTCCCATGGAGATTTATAACACAGCTCATTGCAGTATTTATAATGACCACCTCTGAAACATGTCAAACATATATTTTACTAGAGATTTATAACATAGCTCATTTCGGTAGTTACAATAACCACATATGCACATTTTCTAAACCAGCAAATAAAATGATATGATGCCTACATCAACAACAAGGGAATCCATAGGCTTACAGCTCCACCCTCAAAATTAATGCCATGATTCACTTCCTTCCCACGAAGTCTAGAATCCATTACCAAAGTCAAAGTTGCATCCAATGTCCAATGCTACAATCCTGCACCACTTGTCATTAGGGGACTTTTGAGGTACAAAATAGGCCTCCTAAGGAAATTATAAAATAATAGTGGAAATAATAAACTAAGATTAGATTATATCATCAAATTTTAGAGGTAAAAAAGAAAATACTATTTTTTCAACTCATATTTTCAACTTATCTCCCAATTGGTTTACTCAAATTTCAAGTGGAAACACTCGTTGAATGCAAAAATTGATTCCTCATCTAATGAGTACCCATGTTGCATAATTTTTATATACCCTACTACATGAAAAATGATAAATACATGAAAAACATTATTGCAATCACGGTTTTTTATGTATTTCTCATTTTTCATGTAGCAAGGTCCATCGAAAGTATGTAACATGGGAATTCCTTGGATGAGGAATTAAATTTTTCATCCAACGACTACTCCTGCTTCAAATTTGAGTAAAACC
Organism: Pinus tabuliformis; assembly: GCA_031772625.1. NCBI lineage: Eukaryota > Viridiplantae > Streptophyta > Pinopsida > Pinales > Pinaceae > Pinus > Pinus tabuliformis. Next base: position 161,308,281 of record CM062813.1, read on the forward strand.
TTAGGGATATAAGTTGAAAATAAGAGTTGAAAAAGTAATTTTATTATTTTATTACCTTTTAATCTTTTTACTTTTTAACTCCAAAAATGGTGAATCATCCCCCATGGTTAACATCATCATCATGAATCCTATTACTTCTTACAAATTTTATTTTGGTTGTATATTTTTCTTAAGAGGCCCATTTTAGACCTCAAAATTCCCCTAATGCCTCTCAGCGAATAGCTACTGACTCATTGTTCCAAGGTGCACTCCCAATGTGCATCTGATGCCATTTGGCAATGCTAATGACCAAAACAAATCTATCCCTAACCTTCCCTTCGCTTATCTCCTACACATTCCCTCGGGCAATCTGGTCAACCATTTCATGCAGTCACTCACCTTCCAAGTTCACTGGCATCCCCTATCCCATGTGATCCATCCCTTGGCAAGGCTTCCCCGCATCGAAAGGTCAAACAACCAAGGCATATACCTACCTCAAAACCATCATAATGGTCATAGCATGCTCATGGAAATAAATGACAATATTGGGTACCAGTGTCCCACAATGGCCCTGCTCCTGAAGTGATTTACCAGCATATTGTTGCTTGTTCAAATTCCTTTTGATGTTGCTGCTAATCCTTTCAGTTGATTTCAACCACCCAACCTGGGCATTTCCCATGCTTTCCTGTACCAAGCACATAAGTTCCATTAGATTTAAAATAAATTGAAATAAATTCACATCATACCTCATTGGTAGCTCGTTAATAAGGTACACTTGCAATCTTGTTTACTTCTTGTCACAACAAATCAAACTAGCATCTTTGCCCAAATCATTATGTATAAACATATCACAGCAGGTTAGCTCAAAACACAACAATCATAAATCAAAATCATGAATCTCGTGTAATCATCATAACCAAAATCATATATCACATATAACCATCATAAATCATAATCATAGGTCATATGTATAATAAAACTAAAATAAAATATTAATACTTATCCTTCATTGGTCCTTACTTCTACCTTTGTTCTTTTTGTACACACACTGAATAGATTGCCATGCTCGGAAAGCACCCAATGCCTTTACTTCTCTTCAATCATGTAAACATACACAATGTACAACACAACACATACATCCACACACAGCATATTGCATCACACAATGCATACACCTACTCCTTATATACATCACAACACATACACCTACACCTTATATACATCATGACACATACACCTACACCTAGTGTACAACACACTACAATACATACTCCTACATTTGGTGCACAACACAATACACATAGTACAAAACAATGAATACATATTTCATGATGCCATGACTACGCAATGCACATACGTAGTACCACATGTACACAACACATGTATGACATGTACATAATACCACATGTACACTAGTATCACTTGTACAACATGTACACAGTACCACTTATACACAACACCGCCTTCACAATGTTTACACAGCATCACATCTACATGGCACCACCTACACAATGTGTAAACAACTCCACATGCACTTTGCACCACCTATACAATGTGTACACAGTACCACATGCATGACATGTACATGACACCACATTTACATTGCACCACACACACGACATGTACATAGCACCACTTGCACACATCACCACTTGTACAACATGTACACAACACCACATGCACACAACACCATATGTACATAGCGCTACATATAAAACATGTACATAGCATCATATGCACACACCACCGCATACCATCATGTGCATAGTATAATATGAACACAACACCACATATCCAACATGTACATAGCACCACCTATACCCATCACTGCATATGAAATATGCACACAACACCATATATACAACAAGCACTCAACACCAAAGGTACAATCAATGAATATACAATATGCACAACATATACACAGCAGTAGCACTTCATAGCCAAAACCACATTGTCTCTACCAAGAAACCTTGCTTCCAATGTCTCTCTGCCATCCATGCTTATACTAGCATGTCGCAGATCATACTTCTTTCATTCAACTGATGTATCCCTCGGTATAGCTTTTCCATAACATAGACATAATGTATTCACATAATATCAACTCATAACTACATGATACTAACCTCGTAGATTTGTCAAGACTGCTCTTCCCCCTTGATTCCTCATAAACCAAGAACCTCTTCATGTCATTCACCCACATAAGAAATCATTCCTCCACAAGAATGATTCATATCGACCTTGTCAAACAACAACATACATGCATACATATATATATACATATAAGTATTAGCATTAAAAAATCATGATCCTATCAAAAAACAACATACATACATACATATATACATATAAATATTAGCATAAAAACAATCATGATCCATGATGACCCTGTCATACATGGCATACATACATACATACATGTATACATATATAGACATCAACATAATCATGATCACAACATAATTACCAGATATCATAAGTTCAAGGTTAAGAGAACTTCCTTTATTCATCCACAACATTGATAACAACAGTTCCCAAGATATCCAAGGCATTTGACACCTCAAGTTCATTTACTTTACCTTTCCTATTACCTTTCTCATGACTATTTTTCCATCATTCATTTAACCCAATGGACCCAACCAACTTAACCAGTTTTAATACTCTTGCCTTCAGTTTCCCTTATAATGTGCCAGCTTCATCTGAGTCTTAGATTTCCTGTTGTATTTCATTCAGCTCTCCCCGAGCTCCACTAACTCTCCTCTTTTCCCAACCAATTCTCAAGGCTCTCAAAACATAAAAGGAAATACCAAGAAGAAAGCAATAGAAAACCATGAAAACCAATAACAATACGACACCACAAACAAAGCAGTATGGACATATGCCAAACGTAAACAAAGTCACAATCAATCACAACAAATCACAAAAGACCAAAAGCACAAGACTAGTAACAAACACCATGACTCAATCCCCGTGGTTCCCAAAGCCTCCAAGGGAAAGCCCAAGCTAAGCCTTTTTCACAACTTCATGGCAGTCATAATTACATAACTGTCAGTGCATAAATAAACATAACAATATACCAGTTACCTTATCGTGTTGTGCCAAGCATGTTTCCTTGTAACCGAACACATCCGTGTCATCTCTAAAGGGGCTCCAATTCCTTGACGCATCTAGTTATAACTAGACACCAGTATTTATACCTGTCAAATACATGTCCATGAATATAGGACATATACACATAATTTCAAACAAATTAGGGTTATGAAGACTTCCTATATGCAAAGCACTCATCTGTTTGGACATGTGGCTTCCAAAAATAAGCAAAGGAATTCTCACCCCATTCCTTTCTTTTACCTTTACCTTGTTGTAACTAAGTCTTACTATGTATTGTCATATTACCCAATGGATGGTTATATAAACAAATCAACTATTACATTGTCATGCTAATACCAAGCATGTTTCCTACAACTATTCACACATGTCGATATAACAACCATGTCATAATCAAAATCAACTCACATTCATCAGTCATAATACATAATGTTACATTCAAGTACATATCAGTTGTCTCAACATGTGTTAGAACGACCATCTTAAAAAAATATCATTTCTTCATGCAATCTTATAGACACATACTCATATCATGCAATTAATCAACAATTCAAACAACTTTCAAACATAACATGTTAAATAATTCAACTAGATGACATAATCAAACACTCAAACACCAAATAGACAAAATAATCAAACTCGTACCTTGAGTTATCTCAGGGGATATTATCTTATCTACATAATCAATCTAGATTAGCATGATATAACTTCACAACATATCAACTCAAACACAAATAAGATCATGATATCCATAACAGTAACTAGCTAACATGTTGATTGATTTGGTTCATAAAAAAATTCCATTCATGCATAACAATCACATATGCATAGTCACTCTAGATTATTACAACATAATATCACAAATATATCATCTCATTCCTTAATGTCATAACCATAACCATCTACACATAAAAATCCTAGTCAACATGATACATACAACATCAATATCTTAATGAAATAACTCTAATCATCAAGTTAATTAACATATAAAAACAACAACAATGCATATAACAACAAGTTACTATCATTCATGACTATTCGACACACGTGCATATGACCACACTAATTCACTAGCATCTACCATGCATGTAACCACAACAATAATAAAATGACAAACATGTATATAACCTTAATTCATATAACAATCCATTAACTAATATACCTGCATGCCAAACATACAATACCTATATGATGATCTTCTCCTACTGTCGGCCAGATAAATCGTTCTTGCGGACAAGACCGATCTCCCTAGTATCTACAGATATATAGCGACAAGCAAGACAAAAAAATTCTACATTTCTCTAAATATTTCGATTTATAAATAAAAGCCAAGAGGTGTTTTAGACCCTACCTTAAGTCCAACGCTAGTTTGTGGCAGCCACGCTTTGACCGTCCAAATGATTTTCCTTTAAAGAACCTGCAAACAAAAACAAGCACACATCAAATAACACCTGCATAGCCAATATAATAAACCATATTCATCATGATGATCAAGGAATTCATGAAATAAACCATATAAGACAGCTTATTGAGAAAAATGAACTTGATTGTATTAACTTTGAACAAAGAAGAACTTTACAACCTTTGGTGCCTTGATGTTGTACAAGATCCTCCCAGGGTCCAAGCAAGAATCCCCTCTACTTTGAAAAGCTTCACACTCTTCCCAATGAGATCAAAAGGTATGTAATCTCTCCTCTCAAGCTCAATTAGGAAGTCTAAATTCCAACAACATTTACCCTAAAAAATATTTAACTTTCAACCTCCCTAGCAACCAGCCCAATGCCTCATTTTATAGTGCAGAGGAAGGAAGTTACCAGGTCCACCTTCAAAGGGATAGAGTCCTCCTTCAAAGGGATAAGCTCCTCACATCAAGGGGTTAGCTCCTTTAGTTATGGGATGCATGAACCACCTAGGAGTGAACTTGCCACCTCAAGATTCCTTCTAGAAGCATCCAAAATTAATCCAAAGTGAGTTTTTAATATAAAAAATTGCGCTTTTTGACTTTTACAGGGGTCCGCACCCTTTCCTTTAGAGACAGAGCGGGCAAATCCATAGGGGACATGACCAGGGGGTGCGGGACCACAAGTAATGCTAAGAGAAAGTGCAGAACCAGAGTTTTAGAGATTTTTAAGGACTTTCTCTCATTTTTAAGGCTTGACATGAAGAGCTGAGGTTTAAGACTTGTATAGGAGGAAAGTATGAGTGGTGATAGACTCACACTGATTGCAGAATGTCATGGTGACAATATTTTGTGTAACAGATTGCCACCTAAAGTGCGAAGTCTATAATAGATAGTATTTGTCATCTAAGAAGAGTGAAGTACTTTATCATTTCGAGGATCATCTTGTGGAGAGCTTGGTTGGAACCTATAAAAACATTCAATACAAAATATATATATATGAGATCATATCATCGTTGAGGTAGGCATTCTCATACTCAGATCAAAACTGACTAGAAAACTAACTAAACTGCTTTGATATAGGAATGATTTTGTAATAAATCACAAGTATAGACATATGTAGACACAGTATGGGTGCAACCATCTGTTTATGAATAGTCCACTGTATAATGAATAACAAAATTCCTTGCAACCTAGATGGTGGAAACTAGATCCAGGGTCTTGATTTCTACTTCCCAAAATAGTACGATACTATCCATGTGAATGAATGTGTCGAAGTCGAACATGGTAGAAACCACTTGATTACCAATCAATGATGTAAACTGTTAACAAGTGTGAGAGAAACCACCAGTAATGTCAATGGCTCTCAAAGTACTCAGTACAATCCATGAAATGTGAATAGATGTGTTGATGTCGAACATGTCACGGAATCCTTTGATCGAAGGTCAATGATGCAACCTGTCATCGAAGGCGAGAAACCTGCCATTGAGGCATGCAGATTCCAAGGTACTGACGATTTCTAGATCATCTTTCTAGATAATGAGCTGAAGTCGATAGAAAGCGATCTGTCGTAGGCAAGCCCACAACATGAAATCATAGATCAAGTTTGAAGAAATATGTTTGCAAGGACTGACTCAAGGATGGTCAAGATGGATGACAGATATTTTGCAGATGAATGGTTTATTTGCACTGACCTCTTGAACACATAATGACACTGCAGATGGTTTGGTGACAATTGACCCAAAGCTAATACCCAGAAACTGGCTGAAGACTTTCAAAATGGTTTGATTAACTGTTAGGCAAAGGATTTCCCAACCCAGGTGAACAAAAAGAGTCGTGTTCAAGAGTGGTTAAATGTTTTTCTGAGACACAAAGTATAACAAACAGGTTCATTTTTCTCCCTTTTCACCCACCATTTCTGGCAAGTACCTCTTTATTTTTGACAAGCTTGAGGAGGATAACATTTGCTTGATTATAAGCTCATCCTTTGGATGAGTCCAACTTAGTTTAAATTCGAACCCTAAGAAGGAGTGGTCCATTCCTATTTGCAATTGAACAGGTCCTTTACTATTAAATTTTAACGAGTCCAGTATAGGAGAAACTCGACGTTTTTCAATTTTAGGGAGTCGGAAGAAAAACTTAAGAAAACTCCATGGTTGTCCTTTTTCGTAAATTTGTGTCTCCCAAGACCGAAAAAGTATAAAATAATACTTGATAGAACCGCTTGACCATTACGATCAAGGAGTACTTTTCATAATTAGTGTCTCTGATTCGAAAAAGTAAAAAAGTGATCAACGACACATCGTTTTATAACCAATATCGAATTTGAAACGAAAAAAATCCGACAATCTTTTCATGTTTTTACGGTCAGAAAAGAGCTGTAAGTGGACCATCCTTTTAATTCCATTTTAACGAGCTTAAAAAAAAAACTCGGCAATCTTTTCATATTTTAGGAGTCAGAAAAGAGCTTAAAGATGACTCTAATGTTTTTTTTCCTGAAAAATCCGATATTCTGCACAAAAACTCAAACATTACTCATACCTGTTTAAAATAAATAAAAATTCATCAAAAAGTTACCTCTTTAAAATGAAAAATAAACAAATTAAAAATTCATTTATTCAAAAAAGCTTATAAAAAGGGCTTTTGTAAATTCATTTTTACCGTTTGACTTCAAAGTGAGAAAAGAGAGCTTTTGGGTAAGAAACTTCCCGTGAAGATTGCGGAAAATCTGTCTGTTGGAATCGAAAACTGTCACCTCCAGGTAATCCACATCACTTTAATCTTTCATTTCAACCATTTGAATTTTGTTTTTAGGTTTCTATTTTGATTTTTAGGAAGAATTTAGTTTAAAAGACCATTCGCGAGGGTCCACAGGCGCAGCATGCGAAACCTGCAGATCCCGACTTTTTAATAGAGGAAAAAGCCAGGGGCCCGCACCTTCTGTTTGGGTAGAGTGCGGACCTACGCACTGTCTCTAACTGGAGAGTGTGGTCCCCGCGACATAGGTTTTACAATTCCAAATTCTTCAATTTCCGCCCAAAAACTTTGATTTAAAATTTTTTAATCTGCCTTTCCTTTCAATGTAGGTTATACACCATGCTTAGCTGGTGGGAACAGGAGCATGAAGATGTGGACCTTGCCGCAATTAATCATCAACCTTCGATAGATGCATTGAAGGCATGCGGGTTATTTAAATTCTGGGCCATACCTGGCATGAGGGCTCAAGTAGACTTTTTGCAGTGGCTAGTGGACAGATGGAATATACAGGACCAATGTTTCATTATTGGTGGCCACCAGCTCGAAATGGAGCTAGAGGACATTTACTTCTTGACTGGTTTTCCTAAAAGAGGTGAAAATTTGACTCTATTCGAGACTAGGCCAGGTGGCCAGTCTGTCGATAGTCTCCGGCTAGAGTTTTGTAATGACCAAACCAAGGACAAAGGGATTGATATCAAAACCATCTCCCGTCTTGAACTCAAAGTGATTGCATTTACTGTCACCAGACTCTACGGAAGTTCAACACTGCATATGGCCACCGAATCCCAAATGCGGATGGCAGTAGACTGCTATCGAGGCACCATCTTCAACTGGTGCAAAGCTGTGTTGGCTAATGTAAAAGGCCAACTAACTAGAGAAAAGAACGAACAACTGAAAAACTTTGGATATGGTTTCTTAGTTGTGAGCTTTGGTCTAGAGAGGGTCCTGATGTTGGTTCCACAGCATCTATCCATCGGATCTGGACTTCCCCGAGAGCCCAAACTGATGCGTTGGGTTGCAGTTATGGCCCGTCATCCTGAGGAGGGTTCAGAGGTTGTTCGATTTCCTCCTGAGTATTTTGATTGGTTAGAGAACCAATTTTTCACGATTCAGGACTTTCCTTATGCTAGGATGGATTATCGTGGTGACCCAGACATGGCTCTTCCACCAGGAGAGCAATGGGATGACTCAGGTAAAATCATTCTCAACATTTTCTAATTTAATTTTTTTTTTTTTTAAATCGTCCAAAACTGATAGTAAAAAGTTTCAAATGCAGATGTAGGTCCACGGCGACCAGCCACTCTTCGGCCTTATGAGAGGAAACATCCAACTGCAACAGTACCAGCCCCACGGGATGAATCTACAGAGACCCTGGCCGAATTGGAAAACCATCTAGAGCGCTTGATAGCAGATATTCCAGAGACTAGCATAGATGACATTCCTCTTAGGCTACAGCGCTATGTGATTGGGGTCCCAGGACCTTTCAAGAGGTTCCTTTGTAGGGTGGCCCAAGTAGTGGTTTCTTATCGTGATCATCACCAGTGATAGGATGATCGCTTTTTGTAGACTCATATGACATTTTTGCTTTTTTGTACTATCATTTTTGTCGATCATAAGGTGTTTTTCAACCTATGATCGAAGACGATGTATATTTGACACACTTCTATGCTATACTATATCACTATTACTGGCTACCTTGCAAAACATGTTATGGAATGTTTTTAAATTTACTGTTTGGTTATTGCAAATGTCTATTTAACATTTGATAAGCAATTGCATCTGCTAATGTATTTAAATATCTTGGAATATGCTGATACTCAATATAGTCAAATTCACGTTCCAAGAGAGGAACTCTCAAAAATAATCTTAATAACACTAGATTTCTAATGGCATAAACTCTATTAAGTTGCAATACAACGAGTTCAGAATCTAACCTCACAATCAAACCCCGAATCCCAAATGAGATGGATTCAAATAATAACTCAATCACCGCACTATACTCTGCAATGTTGTTCATTGTTTGACTGAGGCTTACCCCATGCATAGATACCAACTCATCAGAGGGTGAATAGATAACCCAAGCTATGGAAGAAATGTTCCATGTATTACGACAAGCACCATCAGCGAAACCAATGTATGTTTGAAGAGACGTCGACATCTGCAATATCAAGAGTAAAATCAAGATAAGCAGGAATAATGACAAAAACACTCTCTAAACTAAGCACACTTTTCTAATCTAAAACACACCAGCTAGAAAGAAAATTAATCTAACTAAAATCTCCACACCTAGATTTAAGCATAATATCTCTTCAGATAAAGACCATTTATGGGCTTACCTAAAGAGACACCATCAAAATCTACCAATTCATAGGCCCCTTTCGCCAGCTTTCTCTTAAAAACATAAGGACCATGCCACATAGGTATGAATTTTCCAGCCCCTAGCTTATCGTTTGCTTGATCGTATAGTAAGACTAGGTCTCCTTCCGAAAAATTACGAGGTGTAACATTTCGATCACACTGAGCTTTAATACGTTTGGCATGAGTTTTGATTGCGAGTGCAGCATCACGTCGATTCTCATCTAGCTGAGCCAAGTACAACAAACGTTTCTCCTCTTCGGAAGTGGCTGGAAGTAACTCTATGGCTATTTTAAATGACGGGATTTCGCATTCAATGGTAACACAGCTTGCAAACTGTAAACCAATTGGAAAGGAATGAAACCAGTTGATGTTTTTACTGAGGTTCGATATGCCCAAAGAGCTAAAAATAACATGTTATGCCAATTTGACCTATGAATCCCAATGATTCGTTGGATCATAATGACTAGAACTTTGTTGATGGCTTCAACCAGACCATTAGCCTATGGGTAATATGGAGTAGAACTATCGTGACGCAGGCCAAGCTGATCTGTTAGTTCAGTCATCATGATGTTTCGAAAATGATGCCCATGATCAGTGATAATCGCTTGTGGAACACCAAATCTAGTAATTATATGATTGAAAACGAAAATCGCAGTAGTTTTGCCGTCTGCAAAAATGTAGGCATCAACTCGGCCCACTTGGTAAAATAATCTACAGCAAGGATGATATATGCATGCCCCCAGGTTGAGTGAGGGTTACATGTAATAAAATCGATACCCCATTTCACAAAAGGACCGACGGCAATTATAGGGTGGAGAGGAGCAGGTGGAGCACACATCTTTCGATCAAAAATTTGACAATTGTGGCATTTTCAGACCGCGTCGATACAATCTTTAAACAAAGACGGCCAGAAATAGCCAGCGCACAATATCTTTTGGGCTGTGGCATACCCAAACATATGACCGCCACACGCTCCAGAGTGACAGTCATTTAGAACCTTTTCAGCTTCCTCATGAGTTAAACAACGTCGGAAAATAGAGTCTGCCCCACGACGATAGAGTGTATCTCCAATAATCTTGTATTGTTGGGATTGGAAACGTATTTTCCGTCACTGAGATCTTGAAATTTCAGGCCCAAAATATTGGGTTTGGAGATAAACTATGATAGTTCCATACCATGGATCAAGAGTGCTGATAAGAAACAAGGATTCGTCCACAATGGGCTCTTCCACCACAGTTTCAGTATCAGCACGCGGGAAGTCACACATCAATTCCGCAAAAACTAAAGATTTCTTTGACTTAGATTTTTCAAATTCCAAGTCAAATTCCTGCAGGATAACAATCCATTTGGAATACTTGCCCCCTAGCAATTGTTTGGTCAAAATATATATCATAGGGTTACAGTCGGAAATTACGGTAGTTTTGCGTAGTAAGATGTAATGACGAAATCGTTGGACAGCTTGAACAGCTGCCAAGGCCAATTTCTCCACATGTGAATATTTCAACTCAGTCGGATTCAAAGTTCGACTAAGATAGTAAATCACATGTTCACTACCAAATTCATCTTCCTGAACTAACACCATCCCGATGGTGGAATGAGAGGCAGCGAGATACAAGAAATAATCCTGGTTGTAGTTGGGAGGATGCAATAACGGCGCATGGGTCAACGCGTGTTTAAGTGCATCAAAAGATTTGTCAGCTATCTCATCCCAAAAGAATGGAGTATTCTGTTTCAACAACCTGGTAAAACCCTTGGTTATCTCGGCGTAGTTAGGAATGAATCGACATAAAAAGTTTGCTTTCCCTTGCAAACTTTGGAGTTGGTGAAGAGTCGAAGCAGGAGGCAATTTGAAAACAGCTTCAACCTTCGAGGGATCGACACGAATGCCAGCTTTCGAAACAACAAATCCTAGTAAACGACCCATTTCTATACAGAAAACACACTTGTGTGGATTCAACCTAATTTGATAATGCCTACATCTCATAAAGATTGCTCGTAAATGAGTGAGATGATCGGCTCTACATAATGAATGAGCAGGTAAATCATCGAGATAAGGTTGCACAATGTGCTTGATGTCATGAAACGCGTAAGACATAGCTCTTTGAAAAGTTTCTCCGGCATTTTTCAACCCAAAAGGTAATTTGCAATAAGAAAATGTCCCCCATGGACAAATAAAAGCCATTTTTGGTTGATCAACAGGTAGAATGTTGATTTGATTGTAACCGGAAAAACCATCCATAAAGGAGAATATTTCACTGCCGGCACAATCATCAATGATTTGATCGATATAGGGAGTTGGGTAATTGTCTTTGGGACAAGCTCGATTAATATCCCTATAATCGATACATATTCTTATTGTTCCTTGCTTTTTGTTAACAGGAACAATATTCGATACCCAATCCGTTAAGGGAATTGGATAAATGAAACCTGCTTTAAGTAATTTCTCAACTTCTGCTTTAATAGCAGCAGCTTTTCGCGGGTGGATCTGACGCAAACGTTGCCGGACGGGTTTAGCATCTGGGTAAGTTTTGATTTGATGAACAACAATTGCTCAGTCAATTCTTGGCATTTCTTCATATGACCAGGCAAACACATCACGGAATCCTTGAAATACGGCCTTAAAAGTTTGGAGTTCATTTTCCGTACAAGAGGCACCTATATGAATGTTTTCAACAATTCCCAGTTTAACTGAGATGTCAATAGGAACTATTCGAGAAATATTTCCCAAATTTTACTCAGAATCAGGATTTTTCAATGGATTCTGAGGTTCTTTGACAAAATCAGTAGTAAAAATAGATGAAAAATCATTTTCAAAATGATCAATCTCAGGTAAAAACGAAGATCTATGATGAAGATCTTCCCATGGTAAATCATCAACAGACAAAATTTCACGAATTTGCTCATCAGTATGAACAAGTTCGGAAAATGTTGATGAATCTGAGTTTGACGTTGAAAGTGATTCTCCATAGACCACATTCATTAGATCAATTTCGATTGAAGAAGGATCGGAAAACGACTGTACAGCCTAATACGCAATTTCATAGGGACTCAAATGCATAGCATCACCAAAGGAATCCATCTCAGATTCAAAAGGTATGATCCAAGGATCATCATAAACAATAGTGTCTGATGAAATCATATGTATGGTTGCAGTAGAAGGCGACACGTTAGGAGGAGGAAAGGAAAAAGTTCTTAGTAAACAAGAATCTTTAACTAATCCTACTCCAACAACCTTGTAGGGGATAGTTGTTTTGCCGACATGCTGGATACTTTCAGAAGAGGCTGGGTCGGATGAAAAGTAAGTTAGCTGGTCTATAGTTACAATCTTTCCATTATGAGGAAACTTTATAAGCTGAAAGACCGATGAAATAATAGCAGTCATAGCGTAAGACCAACTACGACCCAAGAGAAGGTTGTAATCTAGAGGGGCATCAACCACTTCCACATCTAGATTAACAGTTTTGCCTTCAACCCCTATAGGTAAATCCTATAGAATGCCAAAAGGATGGAACCCATGGCCATCAAAAGCCTTTAGAATCATCGGGGATTGATTGAGCATAGGAGAACCAAGCGATCTCCAACACTGGATTGACATAATACACGTTGAAGCTCCCTCATCAATCACAGTCCTAAAGCAAGGTCTGTTTTTTACTAACACTGGAATCTGGAAAGCCATTTGATGAGGTAAGCGAGGTGTACTATTTTCTAAATCGAAGATTATAAGGTTCGAGTCCTAAATATCAACAGCTCCTATAGTCGACAATAGCAATTTACGTTGTGCTGGACATGATTGCAGCACCTCCAAAGCCGACATTGCTGAAGGGGAAATAGCTAAATCTTCAACAATGTTATAGTTTTGAGCAGCTCTCGCATGTGGATTGAAAGCTGACTTTCGAAGTATACCTTTAGGAGGCGGTTTGATTACTAAGTCTGGGTTAGGTTTCTCGATTTGTAGCAGATCAGATCCATGAGTTGAAGTTGATGGGTTCAAATTAGAAGATTTTGCTTCCTTACCACCAACAGGACTTTTACTTCCATAATCTTGCGATCGTGTCGCAATCCTAACATGGGACATCATCATTATGGGTTCTTCTGAGGCATTTGAGGAAGAACCTATCATCTTACTATCTTGACTAGGAAAAGGATCCTTCAAGACAACAGGCGTTTGAGAACCTTTGACGATTTTCGCAACCTCAGCGCGATGAGGACAGTCTCTTGTAAAATGCTCTTCATCACAAATGAGACAAGGATAACGAGGTTTATGTTTCTCATCAGTAGATTTTGTTTTATCTGATTTCTCTTTCGAATTTTACTTATTTTTTTCTTCCCTTTCTTTTTACCGTCGGATTGTGATTTGGCCGTAGATGATTCTACGACATGAATATCGACAGGAATTTCAGCGGAAGAGTCTCCTATCGGGGAATCTGGTAAAGTTATGATAGGAGAAGAATTCTTTGAAGATTTCTTCTTACTTTTGGTGTTAACTGAACCAATCATACCGTCAGCGTCATGAGACCCTGAAGGAGCTGCAGTTATTTGATTTTGTTTCGGAAGGTCGGGGATTTTCTTGTGTAAAGTACCTGACTACGTATAAACGAGGTCAAGGTACTGAGCTTGAGAAATTACTTGCTCTTCAGTAACAACTCATGCCTTAGCTACATCCTCAGTGATTTTAGGTAATAATGATTTGACAAACCATTCTACTAAGATTTGATCCGGAATAAAAACTTTCACTAAATGCCGTCGACGTCTCCATTCATGAATGTGATCTGAAATATAAGTGGACGTTGATTGTTTTCATGAAGTTAATAATTTTGTGCCATTGTCATATCTGACAGGCAACTAAAAATGAGTTAAGAACGAAGTGGCTAATTGACTAAAGTTATAAAAAGAGGCTCGTGGTAACTCAATGTACCACTTGGCCGCAAGACCAATCAAAGTGCGTTGAAAAAGACGTAAACGAATTGAATCATCTATAATGGAGTTATATGCACATCAGAGGTGATAAGTCATCACATGGTTTGATGGATCCTCTCCTGATTTACCTTCAAACTTTGGGATATCGCTGGGCAACTTATTCGGCATTGGCGACCAAAACGGAAAATAATTAATTGGATCGTTCGTAAGGCGCAACAAATTAGGCAAGTCCAAAGTTGCAATGAACGATAGGTGATGATTAGGGTCTCGAAAACTCTGGGTCATAAGACCAGCCCCAGGAGGAGGATATCCAGGATAACTTGGAATTGGAATTGCATTTGGGATATTATATCCTCCCGGAAAACCAGGATTAACCGGACCATACTGGGGTTGTTGAGGTTGTTGATAAGTATATCCAGGGTACGTTTGATACTGATAGACTAGGTTATGAACAGAAGGACCGAATTGGTATTGTCCCTGGTATGGTTGATAAGTAAATTGAGGTTGACTTGTGACAACCGTACTTGAACCAGGTTGTCCTACAGGCATCTAAACCGAAGTTTGAATTGTAGGTCCAGACTGAGGTAAAGATGCTTGAGGAGTTGATGCAGGAATAGTAGAAATTGGAGCTGCCGATACTCCAAAAGTAGGTGGGGTAGATTGAATAGATGTTGCAGTAGTTGCAGCAGTCGTTTGAGGTGGAGTAGGAGGTGTACTAGGCCTAGGCTGAGAAACTACACCAGGTGCAGAAGTTTGAGTAGTAGGCTAGATAGGTTGTTGGGTTGAACCAGAAACCAAAGGTTGTCTAGATTGAGATGACAATTGCACATTCAGTTGCAAGATTTGTTGAGATTGAGATGGATCCCACACTACATTCATTCCGGGGTATGGACCCATAGAAGGTTGAGCATATTGAGGACCATAACCGAGTTGAGGGTAGGGTTGATAATTCAAAGGTACATTTCCAACTCCTTCGACAAATGATTGACCTGAAGGTGGTTGGAAACCTTGGGTTGGGTACTGACCTTGAGGTTGATAATCTTGAGGCACATACTGAAACTGGGGTTGACCTTGAGGTATATATTGATACTGGGGTTGACCTCGAGGTACGTACTGAGTCTGGGGTTGACCCTGAGGAATGTATTGTCCCGAAGGTATGTACTGTCCTTGAGGTTTCCCCCTGGGCAGTAACTCAGTACCTTGAGGTTGCCCCCCAGGCGATAATTGAGTACCTTGAGGTTGCCCCCTAGGCGGTAACTGACTACCTTGAGGTTGCGGATTTGGAATAGTACCTGACATCATAAGAATATCTTCTACACTCAACGGCTTAGTTGCGTTATTACCAGTTAATAACCCATGTTCAACAGGTTGAGGAGATGCTCCCGAAAAAGTACCAGTGAGTGACTAATACCCAAAAGGAACAGAAGGACTGCCACATAAAAATGCTTCCGGAGATTGGGAAAACATGGATGATTGTCTCGACATATTCAAAGGAGGATAATAACCTCTAGGTGTTGGATGATAAGGAACTTGAGGTGGTGAAAAACTGAGACCCGGATTTTCTAAAAAGTTGGTCAATGAAAGATACCAAGCATCTCTCCTAGGTGGACTGTAAAAGATCGATTCACGCTCCCTAAGTTCTATAGTTGGTTGATTTTCAGGGATAAATATACCTTCTTCCAGAGTAACAAGTTCTTCAATAGAAATAAGTCCAGAAGGAAGATTTTGGGTAATGATTCTTCCTACCCTGGGTGAACCAGGACCACTGGAAGTTGGAGAAGCAAATCCTGATGATGGAGTAGCAGCAGGTTCAGTTTCAGGTTCATAAATTTCAGGTTCTTCAACTAACTCACTAGTAGAAGAAACACTACTAGTAACTTCGGAAAATGAAATTGGTTCAATAATATACTCTGGTGCTTGAACTTGATAATCAGGATGAACAACTAAAGAAGATTCTCCTTCTTCCGGTGACCCAACTCTACTGTCACTAGGAGTTACAAGAGCTCGTAGCCCTTTAAGATGGCTTGGTGAATACTCAGGAGGTTGCCCCCGAAGTCTATGGGATTGTCTCGGTAATTCAGCCATGATTAAATATTTTAATTACTTCACACACAAACAAAGAAAAATCTCAATGAAAACCACCTAAAGTCTCTAAAGAACCAAACAATTTGAATCACATGCCTAAAGAATCTAGGAGTTCAAACCACACACAAACAGTAACTTTCCATACCGAAAACACTAGTTGGTGATGAAATCCAACGTCGCAGAATTCAATACAAAAATGGCGGTTGGAACAGTTACCCCAACAACCTGCTTAATGAACAGACTGGCACAAGTTTCTCCACTAAACCGTCTCGAGTGAAGAGAACCCCCCAGAAAGTCCAAGTGAGTCTAGTCGACGTCTGCTCCAGGTACAGTGGGATCTTCCCTCCACCGTCACCTTAGGAAAGAATCCTATAGATTATGGTCACTATGGTTACCAATAGAAACAAATATACCTAGGGGAATAGTCTGTGATCCGATACACACGCAAGGGCAGAGTAACAAAGCTCAATCCCCTTGAAGGCTCCTTGACATAATCTAAGGTTTACCAACAAGTGACCCCAGGCTCCTCGACAATGGTCAATCGAGGTTTACCATTTTTAATACGTGTATATCTTATATCGTTCCCAATGAGAAAGGATTGATTACCCCACTGGTTTGGATATGATCTCGTGCTTGACTCCTATAAGAGGATCTTCCCAGAGCATAGATGTAATAATTGGAATTTATCTCCTACTGCAAGATATAGCTACTTGTTTGTTTTAACTATCTTGGAGAGTTAATTACTCCCTACTCCAAGATACTAGCCTAAGCTATGTTGGTGATAAAGAGCCCTAGAAATAAAAAGATTGCTAGATAAATTTTACTTTAAGCGTTATTTTTATTGGTTGTTCCTTAGGTCAAAAGGTATGGAGATGAAACTTTATGGTGTGAAGAATCGACTCCAAAACACTAAAAATGCGCCTAAGATGATAAACAATCCTTTTTCTTCAATGAATTTCTAGCTAAAGAAAGAGTTGAGAATGCAATTGCTTGAAAAAGAAATATTTCCTCAACATATAAATGAAAAGAAAAACTCTTTTGTCTTTTTCAACAAACTCAAAACGAGACTACTAATTATGCTCACGAAAAATTCCTTTTGCTTTTTCACACTCAAACACTACAAAAACAAATTTTTTCAAAAGAGATTTTAAAATTTCTAGAAAGCACTCAAAACTATGAAAAATCTAATCTTGAGATCTACAAATTCTAAAAAACCTAATTGAAGCAAAAGCTTAAAAAATTTCATTTTGAGGACGTTTTCTTAGTTATTAAGCAAATTAAGGACTAATTCGTTCAGAATAATAAATTAATCAAAAAACACCCAGCTTATGTTTTCTTTTTAAAAATGAAATTCAAAACTTTCAAAACAAGTTCTTTCAAAGTTTTGCAAAGAGAAAACGGGATCTATCTCTCACCAAAGGCAGATTTTACAAATCGGTCAGACTCATTAAGAAGACCAACAAAAACCATGGTAATCTGAGGTTTCTTAGTCTTCTAAACTCTGAGTTACTACAAAGACCAAACAAAAATGAAGCCAGGCACACAAAACTTCTAGAAAATCATCTAAAACCTAAATGCCAATGGAATTCACTAACAAGAAGTTTCTGACAATACACATGTAGATCTGGACAGAGGCTAAAAAACATAAACAAATCCTAAGTGTAACTGGATGAAAAGATTTTAGTTTTTTCAAAAACTTGACGGGGTCCGTAGGCTCCCGGTATAACTAGGTGCGGTACCTCTCTGTGTAGTAAAGCAACAGTGCGTGGATGTTCACACTGTGTTACAAACAGAGCGTGCGGTCCTCTTTCAAAAGCGTGAAAAAAACAAAAAACTATTCAGGATCTAAAAACTACCCAATCCCACACACATCAAGCAAAAACCAGAAACAAAGAAAAAGTTTCTCAAGTCAAAGTAAAAGTGAAGGCACAAAACCAAAATTCAAGTCCCCAGTATGGTCACCATTTTGTCGGCCGGATAAATCGTTCTTGTGGACAAGACCAATCTCCCTAATATCTACAGATATCTAGCGACAAGCAAGACAAGCAAATTCTACCTTTCCTAAATATTGTGATTTATAAATAAAAGCCAAGAGGTGTTTTAGACCCTACCTTAAGTCCAACGCTAGTTTGTGGCAGCCACGCTTCGACCATCCAAATGAGTTTCCTTTAAAGAACCTGCAAACACAAATAAGCACACATCAAATAACACCTGCATAGCCAATATAATAAACCATATTCATCATGATGATCAAGGAATTCATGAAATAAACCATATAAGATAGCTTATTACGAAAAATGAACTTGATTGTATTAACTTTGAACAAAGAAGAACTTTACAACCTTTGGTGCCCTGATGTTGTACAAGCTCCTCCCAGGGTCCAAGTAAGAATCCCCTCTACTTTGACAAGCTTCACACTCTTCCCAATGAGATCAAAAGGTATGTAATCTCTCCTCTCAAGCTCAATTAGGAAGTCTAAATTCCAACAGCATTTACCCTAAAAAATATTCAGCTTTCAACCTCCCTAGCAACCAGCCCAATGCCTCATTTTATAGTGCAAAGGAAGGAAGTTACCAGGTCCACCTTCAAAGGGATAGAGTCATCCTTCAAAGGGATAAGCTCCTCACATCAAGGGGTTAGCTCCTTTAGTTATGGGATGCATGAACCACCTAGGAGCGAACTTGCCACCTCAAGATTCCTTCTAGAAGCGTCCAGAATTAATCCAAAGTGAGTTTTTAATAACAAACTTGCACCTTTTTTACTTTTATAGGGGTCCGCACCCTTTCCTTTAGAGACAAAGTGGGCAGATCCATAGGGGACATGACCAGGGGGTGCGGGACCACAGGTAATGCTAAGAGAAAGTGTGGAACCAGAGTTTTAGAGATTTTTAAGGACTTTCTCTCATTTTTAAGGCTTGACATGAAGAGCTGAGGTTTAAGACTTGCATAGGAGGAAAGTATGAGTGGTGATAGACTCACACTGATTGCAGAATGTCATGGTGACAATATTTTGTGTAACACCTACCCCAAAGCCAAGTGTTGCAACCTCACTTTGATGGTCTACAACTCTTGCTCTAGCTCAGACAACACATTAGAATCATAACATAACAACTACATCATGATGACATAACTACATACAATGACCTCACAATGCATATCTAACCTATTATGCATGCGTAGCCATAACCAAAACAATGCATGCACAACAACCTATAGACATTGTCATTCATAAAAAATGCATATACAACCAAAATTAATTCATGAATAACGCATCCCAACAACAACATCATCAAATTCCACATGGCAACACAACGAAAACAATGACCACCACCATGCATACACAACAAGCACATAGTCCACAAACATAAAGAACACATATGCAATTGACATGCATGCATGACAAACACATTATGCCCATCCAATCCAAGGGTTGAACTATGCTCTGACACCACTCAATGGTATCAAATATGACCCAAAGGGAGTGAAACCTTCTCTGATACCACTCTGAACAACCTTCTCCCACATACGCCCAAGTAACCGGCCAACCGGGGTAAACATGTGTGAGAAGTTACTATGATATGATTTGACTCCCTATGTTTCAGTTAAAGAAGTGGAATCGGTGGAACACATCACACAGACCTTCCACATTAGAAACATCACTCCCAAGAGCCATCCCAACCACTCAGGTAACTAGCCCCTGAGACTAACTAAAGTTTTAGTGCATAAAACACATAGACTCTCCCTTGATATGGACAAGGGTGCATATGGGAGGCTCTAGAATCTCCCACAACAAGGGGAAGGGAGCTACTAAGGACCTTTCCCCCAATGTTGTTCCTGGGACTCTGGGGTTTGTACCACTTTTGCAGGCCCAAAGATTAGGTCACTTACTATAGAAATGAAAGATAACATCATAATAATGATGCAAATGTAATTACTTTAACAAGGACTTGATTGGACCCCTACTAGCCATGACAGACATTTCGTCAAACATGTCACAAAGATGCAATCTACATGTTTAAACAACACATCTAAGCATAGGGGTATAATACTTATCTAAGAATCACTAAGAAGCATTAATGCCTCATCACAATAACTGCATTACCATCTATTAAGCCATATATTCATTGTACATTCAGTAATTAACCAAAACACGATGAGAGACATACATCTCCATTGTCATAAAACTCATTCACAACTAGCATATAAACAAAAAAATAACAAGGATATAATAGCCATATAAGCCACATATAAATAAGTATATTTACCCATAACATACCAAGGAGAAAGAGATCTTTTATTGATGATTGGTTAGACTAACCAGGTATGGGACTTCCACGAACCACCTGACCGTATACTACACTGAACCAAGTCCTTGTTTCATCTATTCACCCCCGTGCCATATTCCAAGCATGAATGTGGGATATCATGAAAAAAATCCATCAATACCAAACTAGGGCTTCTAGAGGCCAAACTACCTCAACCCTCAACCAGTGATCCCACCTCACAGTCAAACATCACTAACCATCACCATATCGATCTCTACTCAAGTTTTCAAGGGCTTCTAACTACTTCTCAATTTCATTCAACTGATATTTATATAAAAATAACATAACTGTCTAAGAGAAAATCTTGTTATAGGTGGCTTGATATGAATCTATCATGATTGTTTATAAGAAAACATGCTACATGTGGCTTAATTCGAATTGTAATGAGACTGTTAAACTTCTGATCAGCTACAGGTGGCTTGATCCGCATTAACTCCTCAACTTTTGATCAGCTACAAAGTGGCTTAATCTGCATTAACTCTTTAATAGAACTTTTATACTCTTGATTAGCTATGAAAAAGAAAATCAAGAGTCCTATAGCTACAAGATAACGTATTTGACTCCATCTTTGACCATGCCTTTAGGCATGCTTTTCTGTCAATCTGGACCGAGTGAGTAGGATAGAATCCATGTGGAGATAATTCTAAAGATGCCCATGTGGCCCTATTCTTCATTTGAAACCTATAACCTGCCAAACCATGAGAGTAGCTACAAAACCCACTGTTAGTTGCAAAATAAGCTGCGTTCTGTAGATAATTTGCAAAAATCTATTAAAATAGCAAGAACATGAAAATATAAAATGGTGATCATTTTAATGCTTTCCTAAGACAAAATCTAACATTTATCATTGATTGGATATGTAGTCTTGTGAGAAATCAAGAGAAAAGGTGAGAACCAATGTCAAGGGGAAGGTAATTTTGAGGTTCAACATACCCCCACAGCAAAATCAGTGCATGTCCTCATGTAATTTTCCAAAAATGTGGGTTCTTCTTCTCTAATGCATTTTCTCAGACACTTCTGCTAGTACATCCAATTTTCTTCTTTTGTTCTTCTTTGGAGTGACCGTCATTCTGGGTTTCCTCATAAGAACCCCGTATTTGAGGTTGATGACTGTTCTATTCAAACTTCTATTCTTTCTTTTCAACTTCCTATTTTTCTTATACCATAGTCCTAGATGGAAAATGGTATTATCATGAATTTCCTTGTCCAATTTACTTTCTTCCTTCAAGGTTTCATTCTCCTTTTTGATATGTCTGTTCAATATCTCTAATTCATAAATTTCCTATTAGAGAGTCAATTAGAGGTTCTTGTGGATTGACAGAGGGTTCTAGATTCATTGAGGCACTTTTCTTCTCCATTGATTCTATATAATTATATATGTGTTGCTGCATTGGGTCTATGCCTGGAGATCTTCTGCTTGGGCTACCTTCAAAATGATGGTTAGGAGAATTTTGAGGACTATGTGCAGAAGAGATGTTAACATGAGAAGTTTCTGGGGTTTCCTCTTCTAAGTTTATGAACTCTGTCCCTTTTGACGGTGTTTTCTTTTCCAACCCTCAGAGTCTAGAGCTTCTTCTAGGTTGTGGATGACTTACATTCTCTTTCTCTGTGACCCTTTTCTCCTTTCTTATCTTTCCTCTTGCTCTGAATTGATTCCTGATTTCTGTCAATTCTTGAAATATTAATTTTTCATCATCTTTCTGTGATGAAGACTCAGGTCTATCTTAAATGGTTATACCAATCTTATTTCTTCTGCTTTTTCTAACATTATCTTCTTTGGATGACTTGGGTGCTTCTTGAAAATGATTTCTAATGAGGAAATCCTCCCAGGTATCTCATATGCCTTTTAAATGAAACTCAATCAGTATCTTTATCAACCCATGATGGTACATGGTTGTATCTATGAACTCTATTTTCTTTTGCACATTTGAGGCCATCCTTCTTAAACTATTTAGTAGGAAGAAAAGAAGATTGATTTCTCCGTTTTCTAGGAAATTCATCAGTAAACATATATGGTAGACATACATGAAATCGAATCTCCCCTCACAGGTGATAAATTTATGTAAATCCAAAAGCATGCACCTCCATTTACTTTTAAGAGTTGAAATGGGAATTCGTTTTCTAAAAACATAGACATCCATAACTGGGTTCCTGAGTATTACTTTCCATGATTCACTTTGGAATTCCTTGTTTTTGAACCATCTTTCACCATGTCTTGGAAGTTCTGTAGCCTCAGTTATGAACGACTATGTCACTGCAAACTTAATATCTCCAATTTATACCTATGTACCATCAAAATATGTAGCAAAGGATTTTGTGATCTCTTTATGAAAACCACCAATTTTTTCAATAAATTTAAGCCATCCAGCCTTCTACAACATTTCCTTGAGTTGTGGGTATCCTTACATATACTTTTGTCCTACCGGTTCTGACCTGACAATGAGTCTAATGCCTTCTGCTATGCAAAATTCCTTAACCTTCAGAATTACCCTTCCTGGTTTATGAAATGGATTGACTGCGAGTATGGCGAAAAGAACTATGGGTTTGCATGAAATAAGTAGATGGTAAGGGTTTTGGAGAAATGTGGACAATTATGTCACGTCGTAATCATGACCGTTAAAAACAATGAGGAAGTTAATTATGGACCATTATGTGACGGAATATGGATGGTGTGGAAGATATGCAGTATGATAGAGATTGCAATCAAATCAAATGATGATTTGTCATGGAAACATATGAATGCCCATATTATACATACTCTATGTTCTAACCTTGCTATTTTAAAATAAATTTTTTCACTTTTACCTCTTGGAACTTAACCTTTTTGTTTGTTGTTTTTCTTTGATGTTGATCCGTAGATACCCTTCTTAGCATACCAGTCTTTAAAAAAATTCTTCAATTCCCTACAATCAACATTTGTTTGGAACAGAGCTGCGGAATGAGATATGGCTGCAGAATCAAATTGGCTACAGAATGGAATTAGCTGCAGAAAATGATAAGGATGAAATATGGCTATGGAACATGAATGTGAAATAAAATGAAAATGGAGTGTAATGAAAGGAAAATGGAATATAACAGTGAAAGGGAATGAAATTGAAGTGAGATTAAATGAAATGAAATGAATTTGTAGATTAGGCACTACAAATGAATGTAGCTTTATGTCACTACTTATTTCAGATGGAAAATAGGAAATATAGGATGTCAAAAATCTCTGATTTTCACCCTGTATTTCCTATATAAGTAAGCCAATGAACAATTGGTTTTCAGACTTCTACATTTTATTTATATTTTATTCATATATATATATATATATATAGATATATACAGGAAAACTAAGTTAGTGGAGAAGAATAATTCTTCTTCATCAACTTCATCTCAGAGTTATCTTGGAAAATTCTGACAAAATCCTCCCTTGAAATTGGCTTATGATATCTTTAATCGATGACTATTTACAAGAAGAGGTACATTTTTCTCATGTATTATCCTTATTCTCACTGCTCCATTACTAAAGACTTCTTCAATCTCATATGGCCCAAGCCAATGATTCTGAAACTTCCCTTGAAAATATTTAAATTTTGAATCGAACAAAAGTGCCCAATCTCCTGCTTGAAACTTCTTCTCCTTGATATACTTATCATTCCATTTAGCCCTTTGCTATTGGACTAAACTGGTTCTTTGAACTGCATCTTGCCTGATTTCATTAAGCTAATTGAGTTGCTCCAATCTATGTTTATGTGCTTCTGATAAATGCAGCCCCAATTGGACTGCCATCTTGAAGGTTCTAATTGAAACTCTATAGGGAACAGGACTTGCTTCCCATAAACAAGCTCATAGGGAGTATGTCCTGTTGTGTTCCTCCATGTAGTTCTGTAGGCCCATAAGGCTTCAGGAAGCCTTTTTTCCCAATCTCTTATGTGTAGATGTACAATCTTAATGAGAATTCCTTCAATCACCTTATTGGTAGATTCAACTTGACGGTTTGCTTATGGATGGTAAGGATTAGACTTCCTATGTTTTATCTTGTATTCTTCCACAAGTCTCTCCACCATTTTAGATGTAAATTAAGATCCTTTATCTGTCACTATTTCTCTTGGAACACCAAAACGAGTGAAGATGTCCTCAAAAAGAAAATTAACTACAGATTTCTCATTAGA
The DNA here is from genome assembly GCA_031772625.1 of Pinus tabuliformis. Lineage (NCBI taxonomy): Eukaryota > Viridiplantae > Streptophyta > Pinopsida > Pinales > Pinaceae > Pinus > Pinus tabuliformis. Next base: position 161,333,359 of record CM062813.1, read on the forward strand.
AAAAGGTAATGCTTTAGCTTCTACCCATTTGGTGACATAATCAATGCATACCAAAATATACTTCTTTTGTTTAGATGGAGGATTAATTGTTCCAACAAAATCCAAGGCCCATTTTTCAAAAGGTTCAATGAGTACCTGAGTTTGTAGTGGAATTTCATCTGAAGGAGCAGGTTTCCCTACCCTTTGACAGTTGTCACACTTTTTGACATACTCTTGGCATCTATGAAGATGGAGGGCCAATAATATCCTAAATGAAGGATTTTATAGGTTGTCCTCTTGTCAGCAAAGTGTCCACCACAAGGTTCATCATGGAATGCCCTAAGAATTTCAATCATTTCATCTTCTCGAACACATCTTCTGATCATGAGACCTGGACCTGTTTTATACAATTAATTAATAATCCATGAGTAATTTGCACTTGTTTGAATTATTTTTCTTTTCTCCTTAGGAAAAAAATGTGAAGGTAATTTTCCTGTGACTAAGTAATTAGCAATATCTGCAAACCAAGGGGTTTGATTAGTTACTACAAAAAGATATTCCTCGGGAAATTTATCTTCAATTGGAGTGTCATCTTTGATATTTTGAATTCTAGACAAGAAATCAGCAACTGTATTTTGTTTTCCAAGTCTATCAAAAAAATGATGTTGAACTCTTGCACGAGTAATAACCATCTTGTAACTCTCCATTAGTAATTGGTTTATTCGTTAAGTATCTAATTGCAGAGTGATCTGTATGAACAAAGGTTTCATAGCCTGATATATAATGTCTAAAATTGTTGATAGCATGAACAAAAACTAAGAATTCCTTTTTAGTTACAGTGTAATTTAACTCAATGGGAGTAAATTTCTTGCTTGTGTAGTAGATGGCATAAGGGATCAAATCTTTTTGTCCTAATACAGCTCCCAGAGTTGTATCTGAAGCATCTGTTGAAATATGAAAAGGTAATTTCCAATTTGGACCTCTTAAGATGGGTGCCTCAAAAATTTTTGCTTTCAAAGTCTCAAATGCCAACTGGCAATCAGGATTCCAATTGAATTCACAATCTTTGGTGAGAAATTTGAAGAGTGGTGATGCTAGTTTAGTGAAATTTTCTATAAAACTTCTATAATATCCTGTGAATCCTAGAAAATTTCTAACATCCTTTTGACAACTTGGAATTGATAATTTATAGATGACTTCAACTTTAGATTTATCAACCTTAATTCCATCTCCTGAAATGTGATGTCCTAAAACAATCCCTTCTGTAAACATCATAAGACATTTTTCATGGCTTAGTAAAAGGTTTGCTTCCTTACATATTTTAATAACTTTTTCCAAATTTTCTAATGCTTCCTCAAATGTATTCCCACAAACTATAAAGTCATCCATATATACATCTACACAATCATGTATCAGATCAAAAAAAATCTAGTACTTCTCTTTGGAATGTTGCAGGTGCATTGCATAATCCAAAAGGGAGTACTTGGTAGGCATAAGTTCCCCATGGGCAAGTGAATGTGGTTTTATCTTGATCTTCAGGTGCTACCTGAATCTGATTGTAACCACTAAAACCATCCAAAAATGAGAAGTACTTCTTACCTGCTAATGTATCTAACACTTGATCTATAAAGGGCAAAGGAAAATGATCTTTCACAGTAGCTTTATTCAATTCTCGATAATCAATGCATACCCTCCATTTACCATTCTTTTTAGGCACAATCACTAGAAGAGAAACCCATTGGCTATCTGAAATTGGGTAAGTAAAATTTACATTTAACAATTTTTGCAACTCTTTTTTCACAATTTCCTTAAGATTTGGATTCATCCTTCTTTGAGTTTGTCTAATAGGTTTGCAATTTTACTCAATGTAGATGTGATGTATACAAGTATTAGGACTAATTCCTTTCATGTCAGTCTATTCCCATGCATATGCAGAGAATGTTGTTGTAAAGTTTTGATTAGCTTTTCCTGTTGTAATTTTTTCAAGTTATTGTTTATGTTCAATGTTTTCCTTGGAAAGATTTCAACTGTAGAGCTACCAAATTCTTCCATAGAATAAAGAGACATCTGCCTAGATGAAAAATATTCAATATTAGATTTTTCTTGAAACTGATCATGTTCAGATTCTAGAGATGATTCAAAATTTTCCATTGTATTTAAGATTTGACTATCCTCACTAATGGTTGAAATAGTAAAGAGAGGTTGAATATCATTTTTATCATCAATCCATTCTTTGTCATCTATCTCTATGATTGTTCTTTCTGGAGGATATAGAGTGAATTTCTTAGTTGAATTACCATCAGAGATATAGATATCACCAGCTCTACATCTAATGAAAACATCAATTGTAGCCAGCCAAGGCCTTCCTAATATAAGTGGATGTCCTCCTAGATTTCTCTTTGGGGTCAGGATCATAAAAAAATCAACAGGGTACTCCCAAGAGTCTAAGGACACTGAAATATCTTCTAACACACCATCTGGTTTGATTACAGATCCACCTGCCAATTGCAGTAATGTAAGTGTATAAAGAAGATTGGGAAGTTTGAGTTGTTCCATGGTTTGTTTGCTCATGATGTTTATTGTTGCTCCTAAGTCAATTAGTGTATTGGGATTTCAACTCCATTGATATGTGTTTTTACAACTAGACTTCTTGGATCTACATATTTTTGTATGGCAATTTTTCCCATCATTATGTCTTCTATTTTTCCTGCTAGCTGAATTCTTTTTACTTCTTTTGTTTTTCTTCCTAGTTTCTTCATGCTCAACTCCTTTATTGTTTTAGCTAGAATTGGGATCTCCTTAATGGCTTGTAACAAAGGGATTTTGATACAGACATTTTTCAATTCATCTAGAAAATCATAATTAGGCAACATAATATGCTTTTCTACCCCTCTATCAACTTGTAACCTTTCTAGAAAAGGAGGTGTAGAAGTGGATATCAGTTGCTCTATGATAGGAGTTGAGTTTATTGGTTCTTTCTGTTTTTCATTTTCAGTATTCTGGTTTTGAGGAGATGTTCCTTCAAAAATTTATTTTGTTGTAGAGAATCTTCCTTAGAATTTTCTTTTTCTTGAATAACTATAGAAGGTTTTTTCTTTCTAATATCCTACCAGATCTCAATTGGACATCATTGAGATCTAATGGAGTGATAATGTAAGTGGGAAATTTTTTTCCTTCTACCATATAGGTATTCTGAGGATTTTTATTGTTGGGGTTAGGTAATGGTTGGGCAAGTAACTGATTTGGTCTCTGTGGAAATGGCAGTGAAAGTTGAGGGTTTTGGTTTTGAAGTTGGGGCTGTTGATTTTGTTGAGGAATTTGTTGGGGAGGATAGTTTGGATATGATGGAGGATATTGATAGTATGGAGAGAATCTTCCAAAAGGATTCTGCATTCCTTGAGCCCAAGGTTGAGTTTGAGATTGAGATTGAGGTCAAGGTTGTTGCCAATAATTCCAATTTGGAGGGGGCTGCATATACATTTGGTTGTTAAAACCTGATTTTGTTGCCCTTGCCAAGGTCTTCTAAAGACAAAGCAAAGAGACTCTGTTGGATTTGAAATTTTTTCCTCTTGGAAAATAGCCTTAAGACTAGGGATTGAAGGACAAATTTTGGTCTCATGCTTTTCTGAACAAATCACACAAGTCTCTATGACTTTTGCATCTAAAGGGCATTCTCTTAAAGCATGCTTCTTTCTGCATTTTGGATAGAAAATAGCCAGAGCATCAGTCTTGGTTTTCTGCTTTTTTTGTAACTTAAGGGTGTCTATCTGTTTACTAAGGCTCCCTAGAATATCTGTTTTAAATTCATCAAGCATGTTTCCAATTCCTGCCCTACTCATTGATCCAGTTGCAGATTTATTCACCCTAACAAGAGAAGGATCTCTTGGACCTTTCCCCATTTTGGATTTTCCTCTTGAGAGATGAACACATGATTCTCCAATGTCACTTAATGGGATTTGAGAGATATCTCCCTTCCCCATCATTTTAAGTATATCTATCCACTCATCTCTAATGGCTTTTAATAAAAGAGCTTTTAAAGTATCTTGATCTAAGTTATCAATTTTTGCTCTTTTTCAGTTTTAGTTGAATCTCTCAATTAAATCCTCTAAATTTTCATCCTCTCTTTGCATCATTTTGAACACTTCATCCTTATGATTGATAGGCATGCAATAATCCAAATACCTATCCAAAAACACTTTCTTCATGTCATTACATGTTCTAATGGACTGAGTGACCAATCCCATGAACCATTTTAAAGCAACTCCTTTCAATTTTGAAGGGAACAATTTGATTTTTTGAGAATCTTGTAAATAATCATAAGTTCGGAACAAGAATTCAAATTGAAATAAGAAGGTTTCAGGGTCTTCACTTTTTAATCCATGACAAATTTGGGAGGATAGAAGGTGAGATATTTTTCATTGTGGCATCTATTTCTTCATCAACTATAGGGAATCCAAAAGAATTATCAACTTCCCTATTTCCTCTACCTCTTCCATTATTTCCTCTATATCTTCCTCTACCTCCTCCTCCTCCAAACAGTGGGAATTCTCCATCCTCTCCTTCTTCTACCATTATAGTTTCTTCAGAGTTAATATAAGATTCAACCTGCAAGGTTAATTGCTCTTCCTCTGGTTCCTCTATTAATGGTATGTGGAAGAGAGGTTCTACTTCTTCTTCTCCACTAGGTATTCTTAATTCTTAAACTAAAATACGTTCCCCTGTAGAGGTGAAAAAGGCCACTCCTTATGTTGGAGATCCAAGATTTTCCTCCTCTAGGATTAGTAGATGAAGTAGGAGATCCTCTTGATTGAATTTCTAACCTTAGAACTTCAGGAGGTCTATGGCTAGGAATATGAGCTTGAGATGGAGGTGTATCTCTTCTTAGTCTTGGTGGAGTAGGTGGTGTTGTAGGAATTGAACTCCTGCCTCTAGCTATGAATCTACCCCTAGAGTCTCTTTCTCTACGCATATCATTTTGTTTTTGAATGTAAGAGATAAGGTTACCTAATTACACTTCCCCAGCAATGGCGCCAAAATGTTTAGTTAATTTAGTGTCCTAAATTGCTTGCATGAATTATCAACCGAGGTTTGTAGACTGATGAAGTGTGATGCACTATATGTGCTTAGTTAACTTTTCTCTTACTTCGTTGTTTTGTATTTTTATGTTTTTTTGGGGGGTTTTGTTCTTTGATGTCTAAGAATATACGTTCTATGAGATTTACATGGATCTAATGAGTTTTGAAGGAAAGGATAGGTTTCTAAGTTAGTCTAATCTCTTGAAAATGGACCAAGAACCATTTTAACTAGTTAGGACCTAATAAGAGAAATAAAGCATCTATCTTACCCTAACCATTTAGTCCTAATCCATGGATCTGATTCTTAAAACCAAAAGTAATACTGATGCAAAAGGTAATTCAATAATTGCATTCATTTAGCTATTCAACCATTCAATTTTGGAATATGATAGAATCAATCTCCTTGAAATGAATTTTTGGAATGTCAAGTGATGCAACTAAGTAATGACCTGAAAACAGAAAAGAAAAGATGACAGTTTGTAAAACTAACAACATGCTGAGTAAGATCAATCACTGCATGAATCAGATATTTAACCATTTAAGTTATAATTATCATCATTTTGAAATGGTTTTGAGAACATCTATTAATACAACTAATTGACAGTTCTATGCTAAGAAAATGAGTAATCAAAACAGTAAGAAGCTAAGAAACTGTGTATTCTCATTACTTCATCTTTCATTCAATCATTTCTCATACAATATCTCAGAAGAATAAGACTTGCACAATTGTGATTTTTATCCTTACACTATTGGTTACAAACTGAAATGAAACAAAATTAGAGAAAACAAACTTGTAGAAAACAAAGTAATAGAAATTAAACTGAAAACAACAAGTGAAAATCCTCCTTCAGTGGAGGGGCCCTCTGCAACTGATGTGGCTGGATGATAGCTAATTAAAGATTCACTTTTAAACCACCATTGACAAAACAGAGTTTGTATTATCAATAAAATGAAGTCTGAACAGAGTATTTAATAAAACACTGTAATTCCTTCTAGCTTCTAACTACTTCTCAGTTTCATTCAACTGATATTTATAGAAAAATAGCATAACTGTCTAAGAGAAAATCTTGTTACAGGTGGCTTGATCCAAATCTATCATAACTGTTTATAAGAAAACATGCTACAAGTGGCTTAATTCGAATTGTAATGAGACTGTTAAACTTCTGATCAGCTACAGGTGGCTTGATCCGCATTAACTCCTCAACTTTTGATCAACTACAAGTGGCTTAATCCGCATTAACTCTTCAACAGAACTTTTAGACTCTTGATTAGCTACGAAAGATCAAATCAAGAGTCCTACTGCTACTAGATAACATATTTGACTCCATCTTTGACCATTACTTTAGGCATGCTTTTTTGTCGATTTGGACTGAGTGAGTAGGATAGAATCCATGTGGAGATGCTTTTGGAGATGCCCATGTGGCCCAGTTATTCATTTGACACCTGTAACCTGCCAAACCATGAGAGTAGCTATGGAACTCACAGTTAGCTGTAGAATAGGTTGCGTTCTGTAGCTAATTTGAAAAAATCTATTAAAATAGCAAGAACATGACAATATAATATGGTGATCATTTTAATGCTTTCCTAAAACAAAATCTAGCATTTATCATTGATTGGATCTGTAATCTTGTGAGAAATCAAGAGAAAAAGGTGAGAATCAATGTCAAGGGGAAGGTAATTCTGAGGTTCAACAGTCACAATACCACGAGTCAATACCATGGGTGAATGAATACCATAGGTGGATGTCTCACTATCATGGGTCAATACCATGGGTGAATGAATTCCATTGGTGGGTGTCACTTACAATACCATGGGTGGATAAATACCATGGGTGGCTGCCACTTACAAAACCATGGGTGGATGAATACCATGGGTTGATGCCATTTTCCATTCGGATCATTCCTCCCTCCTTAAGAAGAAATGGTCCCCATTGCATGAAGTTCCCTCTTGCAAAGCCTTTATTGAATATGAAGAGCTACTGGAGAGAAGGGTTTTATGTGGTTAACCCACAATCGTGATGAACGAAGATCCGAGGATAGAGATACCTTGTAATGCTTGTGACCAACTGTGATACTGACAGTGTGTAGCCTAGCAAATGGAATTTGATGAATTGTGGGTTTGTGGATGACCAATAACCATGATGAACAAAGATTTGCAAATAGATATACCTTGTAATTCTTGTCACCAACTGTGATATTAACAGTGTGCGGCCTAGCAAATGGACTTCGATGACAAGGATTTTGTGCGGTTGACCCATAACCATGATGTTGGTTGTTGATGAAGTAGCAGGTGCCTACATAGCCTGGGTGGGAGGGCACGTCTCCAAATAATCAAAGCCAAATGTTGTTGTGTTGAAACTGAAGAATGTGAAGCAGGTGCCTACTAAAGTGGGGTGGGAGGGCACGTCTCCAACAGGAACCCGCTCTGAATGTTGCTCCAAAATTAAAACAGACATAACTCAGTCATTATAACTCAGAATATTTATTATAACCTATTTTTGGAAGCAGAAGGACCATTTTGCATCTTCATATGTGTTGGAAATCCTTATCTGGAGACTCTAGAATCTCATATTCACGCTGCAATTTTTCCACCGTCACAAAAGTTCTGAAAAAATAGTTTATTTTAAATCAACGACATCTCCCACATCTGAACTCCGATTCGACCCATTTTTTTTAAATTGGGTGATTTTTCAAGAGGATCTTGGATGTATAATTATTTTTCTGAAATTATGCACAAAAAACTTCAAAAAATGATAGGAGAGTCATCGTCCACCAGTTGTTGTCAGAACAAAAGTCCACAACATAACTAATTTTAAATCAGCGATATCTCCCACATCCAAACTTCGATTCGGCTTATTTGTTTTTTGAATTTTGGTATTTTTTCACAAGGAATCTAGATCTGTTATTTGTTTTTGTAAATATTGCACCAAATGTTTCAAATATGATCTACAAACTCGCCGCCCAAAAAAACATTCCTGCAAAGAAATGAAAAAAGAGAAATTATTCCTGCTTGGCCCAAGAAAGTGCTCTATGGAGGTTGCAACGCATGCCTGAAGTTTGTTGAATATTTCTGCAAAAATTTGAAACTAAAATATGCATGAAACCTTGATTCCCATGGAATCGTAACCTGCTCTGATACCACTGATCCGGATCTTGGGGGCAGGCCCTCAAGATCTAAAAGATTGAAATGGATCTTGGGGGGAGGCCCCCAAGATCTAAAAAATTGAAATTTCCAGAAGAAAAAGAGTAGAATGACCCATAAAAAAACCATAAAGAATTTTTTTATTAAAACAGATAATAACTGTAAGGACTACATTGTGTTGGACAATCTGTCCTTTTACAAAATGCGACTTGTTACTTATAGTATTTTTCAGTTACAATACCACAGGTCAATTCCATGGGTGAATGAATACCATGGGTGGATGTCACAATACTACAGGTCAATACCACAGGTGAATGAATACCATGGGTGGATGTCACTTACAATACCATGGGTGGATACCACTTACAATACCATGGGTAAATTCCATGGGTAGATGAATAACATGGGTGGATGAATACCATGGGTTGATGCCATTTTCCATTCAGATCAGGTAACTCAGCCCATAATTGTCATCAGACTTCCACATTTGTCCAACTAAGGCTTCCAAGACTAGTAACTTAACCCACAACTATTGTCGGGCTTCCAGAGCGTTTATCCAACCAAGGCTTATAGGACTAGTAACTCAACCCACCAAGGGCTTACAGAGCGTTTGTCCAACCAAGGCTTCTAGGACTAGTAACTCAACCCAAGATGTTACAGGATTTCCAGAGCGTTTTTCCAACCAAGGCTTTCAGTACCAGTAACTCAACCCAAGCTGTTACAAGGTTTCTAGAGTGTTTTTCCAACCAAGGCTTCCAGAAACTAATAGCTCAACCCACAACCAAAGCCACAAGAAAAACAACCAAAAAATAGAAGTAAAACCCACAACACCATGGTTGTCCAAGAAATGGAAAGTCTAGGCAAATCCAATGTCAATCTAGGCAATCCTCCATGCTAATGACAGATCATGACCAATAAACCACATGCATATGCCATGCATGCCAAAACTAGAGAGGAAAACATACATGCAACTCGATTCCTACAAGAAAAAGCAACTATAGATGTTGATCCTAATGTCCTCTTGCACTTCATTTCTCTTCCTTTTCCTTCTTTCTACAAGCCTCCAAGTATGCCACACTCTCCAAGAGTTCTCCAAGAAAACTCTAAGTTTCCAACAGTAGGAGAGAGAGAATAGAATGAGAGCTCCAAAACAGAACTAACAAAAGGTTATACTAACCAAGCCTCCCCATTGATCCTCATAAGCCTTTTTATCAATGAGGCCTATATTTTCTTCAATTTCCATTATTTTCCTTCATTTTCCCCCTCACATGCAACCTGTGACCTGTCACCTTCCGTTTCTCCTAATTTCCATTATTTTCATAAATAAATGTGCCAAAAATTCCATTTTTCCTTTCCAAATCCTTTTCCATTTCCTTTGCCAATTTCCTTAGCCATAATAAACCAATGAACACCCACATTAGGATGTCTTTCCCAACATTCATCTTGGAATAAGTGTCCCATCAACTGTGGTTATTATTTTTCCTTTATTAATTTTTATTACATGGAATTTTCACCAAGGTTGTTACATCTTCAAGGTTTCATTGGTAATTAGTATATAATAGTCAATTATATTAAAAAAAAATTCATCAGGAACCACTTTTTGATGTGGTTTTTATATGCATTGATGATTTTCAGCAAGTTTCCAAAAGAGGCAAACTCTTACATAGTGAATCAAGATGACAATTGCAAGAATTTAGAGAGGAACTGTTCGAAAATTTCTCAAAGGAAAAGGCTCTACACCTCAACATTTCATTCAAAGAGTTAAAGTCTACTAAATTTTTGCAATTTAATTTGAATGATCTCACTTCAGAACCTTCTATTGTTTCTCAAAAGGGAAAAGCAGAAGAAAATGAAAAAATAGAAGGTTTTGTTGTCACAGATAAAGAAGTTGAATCCACATCAATACAAAATCTAAAAGAGGAAAAAGAAGGTATAGGAAGAGCAAAGACTCCAGAACAAGAATAAACATTTGAACAGGAGAATGTTGTCATTAATTCTCTTGATAAAATAGAGCAAGACAAACCAAAAAGTGAAGAAGTCAAAAAAATGGAAGTACCTAAGGAGAAAGAAAAATGGGCATCTATTGAAACCAATACCAAGGAAAATGAGAAAAAGATGGAATAATATAATAGATTGGATACTATATATATTTTATCTCCTCACGCATCAGTAACACCAATTTCCACTAAGATTCCTTGGGAGTCATTCTTATTTAAACTGGTTTCTGAATTATAGCCAATTGCAGATAATTTTTCTTCTTTGACATATTATTATTTTAATACTCGAACAAAATCAGTTGTTTGAACAACAAGGAAAAGAAAACATGATACTTTGGAAACTAAATCTGAATTCAACTAGCGGGCTCAGGGAGACGTAAAAGAAAAAGCTCAAGAACCTTCCCAAGATTTAGGAGCTTTTGTCAATTACAATCATTATCATTTGAATGAGCTTGCAGCTTCATATGATGACAGTTTACAGAAAATTAAAGTTTTGGAGGAAAAATTGAATAGAAATAAATTGTTCAGTGAAGAAAACTGGCAGCGACATTCTGCTACTTTAATTCAAGTATTTGTTGTATAAAGAGAAAACCTGTAGAATAATTTTTAAAAATAGTTGCAACAAGCAAATGAAAAACATGAACAAGAGATTCAGGAATTGAGAAAATTACATAAAGATCAAATCCGTATCTCGAAGGAAGAAGCAAAAACAAATTATTCCATTATTGTCACATTTTTCAATAGGAAATTGAATCTCTTAAATATCAAGTGAATGAGAATCAATAGGCAACATAGAGTCTTGGCATTTTCAAAAGATAAAGCTTTACAAATTTGTCTAATTTTAAGGAAGAATCAATCAAAATTCTATAAAAAATGGATAAAATCTCAATGTTTATCAAGAAATTAAAGATTTAAGTGAAAGAATTGATTCATTGGTAGAAGAAGACAAATCAATTAAAAGCAAGTTTATGTATATACTTGACTGGGAAAATGAATTTCAAGCTACTGAAATTCCAAGATTTTCTAAGAGAGACAAATTATTGATGCTTGCTTCACTAAGTTGCAGGGAGAAAGAGAAAAAAGAAATTAGAGCATGCATACAAATGGCATATGATCAATGTTTATCAATTTTGGAAAAAGGAACAGACTTTATAGAATAATTTGACCTATCATGTAGAAAGTCATTAAAGGAAGAAGTTCAAGGACATAACAAAGTTTCCAAAAAAAAAATTGCAACTGTATTTTGAGTAAATCAACCTTATTTCCAAGTTTCAGGTCAAATATCAGAAGAAGAAGAAGAAAAAGGCATAAGGATTAATTATCAACTGCAATATCAACATCAATTAGTTTCCTCCCATTTATTTCTCTACACTGCACGATTTATATTCACAATGGGCATCTTATATCGAAGTACATACACCTGACCTACTACTTAGTATCAATTATGAAGACTCTGGAGATTAGGAGAAGATGCCTGCTTGCCTGCCATATTTTAATTGAACATACAACATTTTAGAATTCAGTATTTACTTTCAGAAAAACTGTTGATTTTCATGTTCCAATACCTATTTATTTTATTATATTTTAGTATTTATACACATTTATGCGTTGGTGCAAAGGGTCCAGAATCAATGAAGACTGCAGACCTGGATGTTTTTAATCAATTATGAAATTCCAGCTTTTCCCAATACCATTTTCAGTGCTTATGTGTAATGAATTGTGGCATTTATGTTAGTGCATGATTTTAATTACTTAATAAATGTCTCTGATTCTACTTTATGACTTGTGTTGTTTGATTCCGAATGAATATTTGATGATTATGTTTAAGATTCCTTATGAAAATTTTGCAATTTACATCTTTTTATAATCAAAAATTAAAATAATTGTAGATTTACTTATTCCTAGTTTATCATTGCAATACAATACTAAAATGTAGGCAAACTTTCCCTCCTCTATGACTTAGAAATTGTTATTAATCTATTTTAAATTATGCATGTATAGATATTCCAGAAAATACTAAAAATATTGGCTGGATAGTATCAAATTCTGAAAATATTTTTGAAGTTTTTATTTAAAAGATTCAGCCAAAATTTATATCTTCAATCTTGTGAATTCAATTCCAATTAGGAATTTAAATTTCATGATATTATGTGTGGTGTTATGCTCATTTAAATCCTTTAAGTGTTGGTATTTAGATTGAGTAAATAATTGGTTAAATGTGCATTTGTAGTTTATATTGGTACATGCATAATGTACAGGACTTTGGAGCAAGTGTTTGATGAATAGAATCCCAACAAAATATTTTTATTTTTTTGTATTGCAGATATATATGTTAATATCAAATAGTTCACAAATTTGTTGTATTGCAAAACCATTTTCCTTTATATGTCGATATGCATATGGCAGTGATGAGTTTATAGCATAAGCATGTGAATCATTGATACATTGTTCTTGTTCAACGTTTCTAGTATCCAAGTGTTGTTTTAAGCAATTGGTAGCAGTATTTTCATTGCAAATGAAACAATTATTAAAAATGTGTACAGTTTGTTTTTCATATTAGACATATTGAAACATGGTGCAAGTGTACAAATAGACTCAAGAAAAGAGTCATCATAGTTGTTGATATTTTTTCCATGGATCTACAAACCTTGTTCAAGTAAGATTTGCTCAATTCACAATATGCTAGTGTGTCCAAGTGAGAATTGGTATGCACATTTGCATGGTCCAGTCACTCCAGTTATTGAAGCTAGAATATCTATTATGCTATGTAACAGGAGTCACCCAGAGTTTCCACATACAGAATTTTGATTATCTTGCAAAATATTATATCCATGACCATCAATAGTTGGATTGAACTGTAGATTTTAGTTTTACACAGATAGTGATACCTTTGTTACAAGTGTTATGCAGCCATAACAAATGGAAAAAAAAAAATGGAACTTTGATTGTGCACATACTGACTTGTTCCAAGAGGATTTTTTCCACCTGTCAACAATTCCTTATGTAAATTAGATGCAAGCATATCAATTGTTGCGGTCATAATTATGCCTTAATCCCTATTCACATTCGTAATACTTATAATATAGCAGACACATCTATTTCTTGTTAAAATGTTTATCATTGTGTTTGGCACATTAAAGTTACTATTATTTTGAGCACTATTGTACATGTTTCTATTATGAAACCAGCTCACAAAAAGATAGAAAAGATAGATAAACGCCTTAGAAATAAGCCTCTTCGAGGGGGCAACCTCCTTTACATTACACAAATGAACAATTCTTGGATCATAAAAATAACAATACCTCCTTTCTATATATAGGAGTCTAAGGGGTCATAATATAATCAGAGCCGACATAACAATAATAATGTAAGGGCAAAATAATAACAATAGTGGGCTTCTATGGGGCACAATAATAACAATATGGGGACTACATGGCACAACAATATAATAAGGGAGTTGTACTAATTACAATAAGGGGTTACACTAGTAGTATAGGGACCTAACATGCCCCTCTCCTTCAAAAAGTGTTGTCCTCAATGCTTGAGTAGTTCTTGATGCTTTTGTATAAAATTCTTGTCCTCCCATGTGGAATATTCAATAGGTAAGTTCTTCCACTTGATGAGATACTCTGAAATTGATCGATTTTGTAGCTGTCAGGTTCTTGTTTTTTTTACTGCTCCAGGTTCCAATATGATTTTTCCTTCCTCGTCAAGCTCTAGAAATATTGTTTGAACTGGGATCTTCTACAACTTTTGAATGAGTGGCCACACTTCTTCTTCCTTCTTCCATTCATCCCTTGCTTCATTTATCCAATTGGTTGGATAATAGAAATAGCACAAAACAATGCTTCCACATCCTCATCCTTTCTTGAGAGTGCATCTACAACAACATTTTGCTTCCCTTTTTTGTGGATGATTTCAAAGTCATAACCCAACATATTTGTGACCCATTTTTTTTGTTCTTCTAAGGATAATATTTGTTCTAAAAAGTATTTAAGAATATCGTGATCCATTTTTACCTTGAAGTGTCTTCCCATTAGGTAAGCTCGCCATTTCTTAAGTGCATGTAGTATTGCCAACATTTCCTTCTCATAAATAGTTTGCTTGAGATGTAGTCGTAAAAATACCCAATCGCCTACATCAAAACTTATTTCACTGCGATGTTGATCTACTTGTTGTTTCATTTGATTTTGCACCAAACTGGTGTTATCATTGAAAAGTTGGAGAACTTGTTGTTGATGCTCGATGCGATATTTCGATGCTTGAATATTTTTCTTTTTGATATGTCCATCAAACTTCCTCATATCGCCTTTTCTTTATTTTAGGAGCTCAATCTTGAAACGACTGTAACTTTGTACTTTCAGATCTCCAAGTTCTAAAATTTTCTCCTATAATAGCCCACTAAGTCCTCTTTCTAACCCCGCAAGTATTATTAGAATTTTATTCTCCAAGAAAGAGTTATGCTCAATCTCCTAAGATAACTTGATTATATAATGTTTCAGTATACCGAACTTGTATTACATGCCACGTGTCACTGTTTCAACCTTCGGATCTGAAAAACATACACAGAAAACTACAGTCTGTCCTCTTTCTGTAACTTCTTATGGAATTTCAATTTGTATCTCAGAGAGAAAGTTATGACGATTTTCCCAAGGTCACCTATTTAGAATGTAATTCGGGAGTCTACAAAAACCCTAACTACCTTAGATTATATCTTTGAATGTATAGCGAGACAAGATCCGAGATTCAGACCCGAGCTTCACCAAGATTTCGGCTCAAATGGGTTTTAATTTCAGATTCTGAACCTTCATAGAAAAAATATTATGGTGACCATTCCACAATGACCTGTTTGAGATGAAATTCTAGAGCTTGCAAAAACCCTAACTTCCTCAGATCATATCTCTGAAAATATATTGAGACAAGATATAAAATTCGAGCCCGAGGTTTAGACAGATTTCTTCTCAAATGGGTTTTTTTTTCAGCTTCTGAAACTTTATAACGAAACAGTTATTGCACAAATTCCATGACGACCTATTTGGAGCAGTGAAACCCTAGAATCTAAAGCTCTGATACCAAATGTTATGAAACCAGCTCACAAAAAGATATAAAAGATAGATAAACACCTTAGAAATAAGCCTCTTCAAGGGGGAAACCTCCTCTACATTACACAAATGAACAATTCTTGGATGATACAAATGACAAGACCTCTTTCTATATATAGGAATCTAAGGGGTCATAATATAATCAGAGCCGACATAACAATAATAATGTAAGGGCACAATAATAACAATAGTGAGCTTCTATGGGACACAATAATAACAATATGGGGACTACATGGGCATAACAATATAATAAGGGGGTTGTACTAATAACAATAAGGGTTACACTAGTAGTATACGGACCTAACAGTTTCCTCAACAAGATACATTCCAGTATTTTTTGTTGCACCGATGTTTCTTGTTATATATGTTTGTCATTATGTCCATGAAAACTGGTATTCTTATAAGATGAAGCACAACGTGACAGCGGATTCCATGTTGAACCTCAGTTGCACACTGAGTGTGCCCAGAGTCCCAATAGAAGAGTTATTATACACAAAGATAACACAAGGAGTTGGCCAAATACTTGCACATTTTGTCAAAAACAACTCTATCAATTACCATGTTCTTTTATTCATTTGTCTCAAGTATTTAGCTTTGAATACAAATGCGACTAGAGAACTCAAAGTTATAAGATTGTTGTTTTAACAAAATATGTCTTTTCAAAACATATGTTATTTCTCTAGATCAACCAGTGTTCATGAAAATTATTCTTCTAGAAGTTGAATACAAAGACAAACACAAAACAATGTGTATTGTTTGTCCACTTGACATTTGTTGTATATTTAGCAATGTGTTTCCAAGTTTGCAAATAGATTCAATTTTGTTGTCTTGACAAGACATACAGTTTTTTTTCCAAATTTGTTTAAATGCAATTGTAATGGAGAAATCCATTTTTGTCATATAAGAGCTGCAATATGTTGTTGCATGATAGGGATCTAAAATAGATTGAGAATTTGTGTTTCCTTGCTACATTATGTTCTTGTATTCAAATGTCTCAATTGTTTTGCTTTGAATACAAGTGTAACTAGATATAAATGTATTGCTAGATGCAAATGTAAACACAAACACACAGGGAATATAAGCTTTGAGAACCAGTTACTGAAATTCTAGAAAGAATTTATAGTGTCATATAGCATATAGACTTATGATATCAATAACTAAGCTAAGAGTCAAGAAAATAATTGTCAGTTTGCACATAGTAAACTCTTTTCACAGCTTGTTGGATAGAGGCAAATCCAATCTTCTATATTTCTTTGTTCTATAATTTTTTGGTATGAAACTTATGATCTAAATATTCACCGAATAATTTGCAACCATGTTGTCATGTTTACAACAAGCAGTTTTTCTTTTTATGTGTCACAAAATCAATAAAAAAAAGCCTTAAACAAATATTTATTTTCTTTTTCTTTTTCTGAAGACTTAAGTTGCAGGGCGGATTTAGAATAAATTACAAGCTCCTTACTACCTGACCTTCTGACCACATGACTAGAAACTCAAGTTGACCACGAATTTTTTTATAAATAATTGAGCTGGCCTATCGACCTCGGTATTGGCGGACTATGAAACTACCTGACCTAATGAGTTCACCCAACTATGGTCTGCCTCATGTCATGATAGTATAAATGAATCATAAAACAAAAAAAATTCTCAAATGTTTGGCCTCCCGATTGTACAATTGAATCACAAAAAAAAAAACATGACAATCCCGACAGTAACCTCGTACTTTTCGTGCTTTCAGAGTCATTTACTGAAAGTCTAGTCTCCTTTACTTGTTTGTTCTACAATTTTTTCTTTTGTTAATCACAAAATACATAAAAATAGAAGCCTTAAAAAAAAAATTAAGTCGAAAATCGGATCTAGAAACATTTGGTAAAAAAGAAATACAACCTTTTGACTTCCCAACCTTCCAACCACCTGACTAGCAACACAGAGTGACTAGGATTTTTTTTTTTTAAATAATTGTCCTGACCTCCAACTTCAACATTGCCAACTTTCAAACTACCTGACCTCCCAACTTTAGCGATGCTTGACTATGAAACAACCGAACCAATGAAACCACCCAACTATCAAATGACCAGATCTTCTGACCACCTGACTTGGAACACCGAGTGACTACGATTTTTATAAATAATTAGCTCGACCTCCCGACCTTAGCATTTCCCAACTGCCAAATTGCCTAACCTCCAGACCTTATCATTTCCCATTATCAAACTATCGAACTTCCCGACCTCAGCATTGCCCGACTGTAAAACTAACCAACCTAATGAAACTACTCGACTATGGTATAGTCTGCCTTAGGATAGAACAATTGTCATAAAATAAAAAACACTCGATTGTATGACCTCTCTATTATACAATCAGCCCAATATTAAGTCGGACATCGGATCCAGAAATATTTTGAAAAAAATGTAACCTCCTGACTACCCGACCTTCTAACCACGTGACTACCAACACAAGGTGACTACAAACGAATATGGCACGACCTCTGAAGCTTGCACTAAATTCCTTTAAGCTCTACTTTTCTTATGCTATTATGCAAATATTACTCTATCCTGCCAACTCTCTCTTACACACCTCGTTGCTTGAACCCTGAAGATAATCCATGTGCAATGTTTAATCATACAACAGGAGAATCACATTACCCTAATCACAAGTTTTCCTACCCACGGTCCTAACTGAAACAGGATAAGCCTTATCCAATTCTTTCTATAAATTTAGTTGTTTTCCCCTTTGCTTAGCACTGAACTTGCATTCTTGTTTTTCAATAATAGTTGTGTCATGGCCCTTTGGCTCTTCACCACGCATAGTCTTTAGTCAACATTTCTACACTTTCCTCAAAGACCAAGTGTGTTGGTGTATGAACTACCTCTAGCCAATCCTCTCGATTGCTGCCTACTCTCAGGAATTCATTCCATTTGTAGATCTAAATGAGCACCTCGCCACTCTGTCAAAGTCATACTAAGATGTTCCATGGTGTTACCCCTTTTGAGCTTGGGTGATAGCTACATTGAGGAATTATTATCCCGTAGCGCTTCTTTTCCTTCGGGTAGGGAATTCCTCGCATTGTGGCATAGGCGATCTTGCATTTCTTATCTGACAAGGGCCTGGAGCCACATTATATTGAGTTTCCATCTCACCTGCCACACACCAACTATTCTACAATGCTCATGAACTCTCTTAGCATATCGTCGAGACTACTCATGAGTAACTGGGGCATTTGGCTATTTACAGGGACTTGTGATCCTCATTGCCAAGATCCCTGTGGCGGGAATGGAGGCTCATGCACAATAAAGGCTAAATCCTATATAAAAACTACAACAAGACATAATTGGCCTAAGTACATTCGTTTGATATTTCGCATATTGTTTGCATGTCAGGACAGTATTTTGTAAACAAATATCTTAATGTGCACATTGACCGTCTCTTTCAAACGGAGTGTCTATGGTATAGATTTGTATATTAATCCAAAGAGTCTCACAACCTAGTTGTTCTAATGGATTTTTTTTGAAATTTGAATAGATCATTGAGGTCCTTAACTTCATTTATTAAATTATTTATGATATCATTAAGCATTTAGAAAAAGTGTTAGGGAACTCTTCTTCAATCTGAACTTCAGACTCTTTGTAATTACTATTGTTTACTATATTAACTTATTTAAATTTTCATAGAAGCATAGGACACATGTTCCCATGCATAATCATAACCACAATCAATATGAAATTAGGAAAATATTTGTTCACAGTTCCATCATAGATATATTCAAAACAACACATATTGCACTTGTTATTTATCCATATCTATTACAATGGCAATGCAGCATAACCCATTAATTGGAAATTATAATCATACAATATTTATCTTTTTTTTTCTGCAACAAAACTAAAATTGGACCTCTATCCACATCATCTCTTCCAAATGCCTCCCTTTCTTTTGGAGCAAGTTTATTGTCCCTCCCTTACTACTACATCCTTGGTCTTGTAATTAGTCCATAACTTATATTATCTTTTGCTCCTTGTATTCCTAAGACCATTTAATTTCACAAACCATCCCCTTTACCTCATGGAGCACTAAGCCTTCAATGCCTATCGTCAAGTTCGGGTTTCTTTTTTGCACAATAAATTGTATCATCCCTACTAGGAATTCTCGATTCTAGCTCTACAATCCATGTCCTCACACTCAAACACCTCTTTGTTTTGTTATTCCAAATATTACAACATATATACATTTTTTTTATAATGTAGCTCATACTAGAACCTTTGGTGAGACTGTGACGTAGACAATAAAACTCTTGAAAATTAATAACCAACAAATACCCTTTTCTATTGTCTAATATTATTTGCTTATATGATGCAAAGTGAAGCAAATGTCAAAGTGCTTTAACTATTTACTTATTTGTTTTAGCAAATAAATTATCTATCAAACTAATAATTGTAAATATCAGTACACAATTAAACCAAAAAAACAACAACACAAATGTCATTTTGCAAAAAGATAGCTAGAAGTAATTCTTGCAAAAAACACTTGTTTTCCCATCATGATGTAAATAAATACCAATAAAAATAGAATGAGCTCGGGAAAAAAAATGATATTATCAAAATGTCATGTTTTTCTTCAATTAAGAACAATCTATAAAATTGCACTTAGAAATTAAGATTCAATACTTTGAAATTAGAAACTAAAATGGAATAGTTTGGTATTAGTTTCAAAATACTTGGTCTTTTCTTAATTTTTTAGCAATTAGTTAGGTCTCAATTTTCCTTGTATATATGAACTGGAGCTATAAGTTCATCTTCTTCTTCACACATAACATCATAACTAAAAGAACTAAAAACTACATGCACATGAATCATATATACAAATACGCAGTGACATGCCACCAAGTGGCTCTTGTTATTTTTAGTTTGATTATAGATGTACTTGCATTTGTGTTGAAGTCCGTTGTAAAGTTTCTCATTCTTAGTCAAGAGCTTGTTTTCCAAGGACCTAATGAAACAGGTTAACATCCCAATACCCAGAGGCATCTAGCATAAGTGAAAGTGTGCCCCCTACCGGCCACCAGCAGGGGGCATGGTTTTCTTGAATAAGAATGATGAGTCAACCTGCAACAATCAATAGTAATTGTCCCCATTGTTACCTTGACAACTAAATTATGATAGTTTTCTAGTATTAAAAATAAATAAATAAAAATAACTACTAGCTACACTTTAATTTCATCAATTTGCTAGACCCGAGTTTCATTTTCTACTTGTAGCTTCCCTCATGTTTCTTGTCTCGCATTTAGTTATGTAAGTTGTTATGTATTTTTCAATAGTTGGAATTTATTTTTGGTGTTCATTCACATGTACATGTAGCAAGCCCTAAAAGAGTGAAATTCCCTCCGCTGGGGTCTATGGTGGAAATATATCCAAGTGTCGAATACGCAATTATAATGGTGATTCGTGTGGGCTATTTGTTGCAAATTAATTCCATGTAAATTTGTTAGTGAAAAATTGAAATTTAATTTGAAATTCTATCGAGCAAACTCAGACGCAAGGAACGGAAGTAGCAACCTTTCATACGAAATCTACATTAGCATTTGTACAAACCACCCAAATAACCAGAAAACACACTCATCTATTTTGTCCACTATTTTTAAATTTCAAATAGTATTGTAAGAATGAAACCCAAAAGGTTATAAGAATGAAACCAAAAAGGACTTCCAATCAACGGATTGTAAGAATGAAACCCAAAAGGTTATAAGAAGAAATCCAATAGTTTCACAAGCATCGAGTTCAATTGTTGGGTGGCTTTTATTTTGCAAAACATACACACACTATATTTACTATTTACAAATTTCAACCCGAGTTTGCTACTGGTTGTGGATGATAATTTCCAACATCTAGTGCCAACTTTTATTACTACCCATTATAATATTAACAGAATATAATCTTATTATCAGTGGGCGATGGTGGAAACTCAATGTCACTATGCTTCTAAATGGCACCACTGCTTGTCTTATTATCAGTTGGCGATGGTGGAAACTCAATGTCACTATGCTTCTAAAAAGGCACCACTGCTTGTCTTTTATAGATGATAGGTTTGTTTTAAAGACATTGTTTTCAAGGAGAAATGTAGTTGATGTCATATGGATTTGTGAAATTATGAAGGTTCTTTCTCTCTATCAGAAATTGGCAACACAATAATAATCTAATGTGTCATATTTTGGATTATGTTGATGGCAAAATGATTTCTTTTTCATAAATTTTTTGAACAATGTGTCTTATTATTAACAAAAGACTATTTATAATGTTGGGTATTTGTAATATTCTTTGCACAATTAGCTTCATGCATTGTTACATTGCGTTGGGCATAGTCGGGGAGCACAATGGGGGTAGAAGAAGACCCCATTTCCCCCTACACGGGTTTGAGGCAATGCCCAAAAATAAATAAATAAATTATGTGGACTCAATGTTGGTTGGGCAGACCCATCCATGGTTTTGTGCATCGGTTTTTCACACGGTTTTGGTCATGATGGTTTTGGGCATGATGGTTTTGTCCATGATATTTTTTAGATCCAATTATGTTTTAATCCAGAGTTAATGGATAGAGGGTTTATGAATACTTTGATATGTATATAATATATTGTAACATTGAAAAAAACATAATACAAAATTGATCTCATTTTCGCAGTTTGGGTTCGAGGAGAAAAATTTGTGTATATTTATGTTCTTGTCATTGTATATTTTCTATTTTTTTAAAGAATTTGTTCGCAGGTAATTTCTATACAAAGTTAAAACCTTCAAGTTGAAAAAAAAAGTGGGTGTATATAATGGAGTCTTATATCATATTACTTATCTACTAAAGTTGCAATAAATTTATAGTAAGTTAATATATGTAATACCCCCACTAGTTTATGATGTAAAAATGTGTACCGTGATATTAGACCGGTGAGCTGGAGACATTTTTGTGGGTCTACGTGCATGTGTATTTATGTTTTGTATTTTGGGGCCAACACACCCAAGCATATATGTCGGTTTTGGTTATGTGACCAAAGGGCCAAGATTATAAATATGATATAACTGATGTGTATATTTTAGAATAAAATAGGCTACTTGTGGAGCCCACTCCATGGTAAGAGTATGGGGGCATGAAACTCCATGATGGCAAGGGGGAAATGGTGTTGATGATGGAGGTTGATGATGAGAGCACCTGAGGCCCACATGGCTTCAAAGTGCCACATGGTTGAGAAAGGCCATGTAGTTATGTGCAGTATATATAAATACTTACCCATAAGTCTCACTAGGGGATTATTATGATTATTATTATGAGTACCAATATGATGTTGATGATGATTATACTTTGGTCCTAAGAAACTAGTTGGTGAGCCCTAAGCATGGATTTTGGACCAGTTGGGAGCTATGTCAGTTAGTCGTCTGGAGGGTGTTTGGAGCCTTGCACTAGCATGATTTTGGGTTGGCACCTTGATAGTTAGCTTGGAGGGTGTCTGGATCCCTAGAGAAGCATGATTGTTGGGCTGGAAGCTTGGCCGTGGAGGTACAATTATTATTGGTTTATCATTTCCTGTGGAGTTACAGCCCTAGCTCGGTGGTGACCCATGGTCAAAATTCATGAACCATGAGGTCTATGGCAGGGTAGAACATGGAGAGCTTGTAGCTAGTCTATTAAATTAGCCAAATAAGTATTCCATCTTATGTGCCCTACTATTTATATGTGTTTGTTCTTAAAACCCTAGCTTCGGGGTTTATGTGAAAATGCTAATAATTCTATTGTGTATCTTAATGTTATGTGCCATGACTATTTAATGTTCTGTCTTGTTTGTGATTTTTTCATGTATTCATAAATTTATGGATAAAAACCCCACATTTGGTATATTGTACGAATTATTATAATTCCTTTATATTTTGTTGTGAGCTCATTTGAATTGTTGGTTAATGTGATGTTAATTTACCATTAAGCACCCTTCCATTGTGCATATTGTAATTATAAGTTTAGTGTGTAAATTTAGCATTATAAGAGGTTAGGGTTTTCCATCTCTGAGAAATAAATCATGTTTTTAAAGTATTGTGGTAGTGGTAGCGTCACCCAACAGGAGAACGGGGATGTTGCAAGGTGGTATCAAAGCCTAGTTTAAAACATTGGGCTTTATTGGACCATAACTAGAAGCAAAATTGACGCAGCGGAAACAATGGTTTAATAAAACCCACAATCAGCCCTTTCCACACAAATATGAGCCCTCTTAACTATCGGAACCCAAAACCTTTTAAAAACAATGGTTTTCCCTTTTCGGGATCCAAAAGACCCTTCAAAATGTTAAAACTGCGATTTTCCACCTTTTACACAGTTATATGGCTTTTACCATAGATCCAAATCTGACCGATCAGATGGTCAGGATCCAATCACAGTATCGGCAATTGGAAACACAAGGCTTCTTATATCGGCGCTTTTCCTTTGGTCCGATGCGATATCGTTGATCGCTATCGGCGATCCACAATAGTCACTTCAATATATATATATATATATATATATATATATATCTCGCTCCGATATGCCAATGTAATACAAATCGGCGATCACAAGTCGCAAGGGTTGGGGCCGCTCCACTTAAGTGATGCGATAACACCGCCGGACCCGATAGTACTCAACACTCCCTTTCATAAACTTTCAAATCCACCCTTTTGAATCCGCTAAGTGTTTTAGCGTGATTCCCTTTGGAAATGGCTCTCGGCGATGCGACGAGGACATACACATAGGCCGATGCGATTGGGTTCTATGGACCCGATGGCAATAAAACTCCACTCTATAACCGCTTGAGGTCTGGATTCTCCGTTAAATGTGTTTTAGCTGATACTTAGTGTATTTTGGGTATTTTCCCTACGGAACCAGAATGAAGGATTGCGCTCACCAATCAATCCTTTTATGCGACAATTCCCTTAAAAAAACATGAAATACACAGGCCTGCATTGATGTTGCATGGATTTAAAAGGAAAACCAAACATTCGAGGCCTCCACGAGCTATTCAAAACATCTACACGCAACACTGTTTTATTACAAATAAACAATACAGAGTCTTGGTCTTAGCCAGATTACACAGGGAAAAAAAGACCTATGTCTCACAAACGCATTCCAAAACTAGCTCTATGCTCTCTCTCCACTCAACAGTCCTCTACTCTCTTACACTCATTACATTTTCCTTCATTTTATCAATCGATAAACACTCTAACAAGATCTAACAGCAAATCTCTATTTTTAATAAATCTAACAACAATCCTCTAATTCCTAGCTCTATGCTAACAATCCCTATCTCTGAATCTAAAATAAGATAGTCTCTAACTTATTACAATAATGAATTATAACAAATTGCTTGAGAGATCCAACCCTCTCAATAAAAACCGGTTTTGACCCAACAATCAATGAATTTCAACCTATTTAGCTACAATATGTGAACAAGTTTTCACATTGTTGGCTAATCTTGATGCTCGTGCATCAGACTCCCGAGGAAGAAAAGACTTGTCCTTCAAGCTGTCAGGACTTACTCCATATTTCTGTAGTTCTACTACTGTCAACCAGCTGGAATCTTCCACTGGCTGCTCTTTCCATTTTACTAAATACTGGAAATAAGTCTGCCCTCTGGTTTTCTTGGATACTCTTTGATCCAAGATAGCTTCTACTTCTTTCTTGACTGCTTTTGGTACCTGTTCCTCCCAGTTCATGGTTTGAACTTCATCACATGTATCTTCTTTCTGCAACTCTGTTTCTGCCTCTCTAAATGGGTATAAGTTTGCAACATTAAAAATGGGGGATATGCCAATCCCTTCTGGTAACTCAATCTCATATGCATTGGCTGAAAATTTCCTTTTAATTTTACAAGGTCCTATCTTCTTCATTTTCAACTTGTTATAAGTTTTAGTAGGAAATCTCTCTTTCCTCAAATATGCCATTACTAAATCTCCTACTTGGAACTCCTTTTCTCTTCTCTTTAGGTCTACCCTCTGTTTGTATTTGTTGTTGCTTTCCTGCAATTTGTCCTTGACTTCTTCCTGCAATTTTTACATCTGTTCTGCAAATTCTTCAGCACTTGCACTCCTGGTTTCCTGCTTTCCCAAATTCCTTAGCTCATATATGCCTCTTGGATGCATTCCAAAGACAATCTGAAATGGGCTCATTCCAGTGCTTCGGTTTGGTGTATCATTGTAAGCAAACTCAGCTTGAGCTAATGCCAAATCCCACTATTTGGGATTTTGATATACTAGACTCCTTAATATATTCCCCAAGCTCCTGTTCACTACTTCAGTTTGTCCATTCGTTTGAGGATGGTATGCTGAACTAAAACTGAGATTAGTTCCCAGTTTCCTCCAAAGTGTCCTCCAGAAATGCCCTACGAACTTGGTATCACGGTTAGATACAATGCTTACAGGTAAA
Organism: Pinus tabuliformis; assembly: GCA_031772625.1. Taxonomy (NCBI): domain Eukaryota; kingdom Viridiplantae; phylum Streptophyta; class Pinopsida; order Pinales; family Pinaceae; genus Pinus; species Pinus tabuliformis. The sequence continues at coordinate 161,359,072 of CM062813.1, forward strand.
CCATGCAATCTCACAATCTCTGAAAAGAATAAATTAGCTATGTGTGTTGCATCGCTAGTTTTCCTACATGCTATGAAATGTGCCATTTTAGAAAACCTATCTACTACAACATAAATAGAATAATTTCCTCTCTGAGTTTTTGGCAATCCCAAAACAAAGTCCATGTTGACTGCATCCCACGGTTGGTCTGGTATTGGCAATGGCTGATATAGTCCTGCATTCTGACTCCTTCCTTTGGCATGCTGACATACCCTGCATTTCTCAACAAACTTTTTAATATCAGTTTGCATTTTCGGCCAATAATAAAAAGCATTCACCTGAGCGAAGGTTTTATCTTATCTGAAATGACCAGATAACCCTCCACTATGCTTTTCCTTGATTATGTTCTCCCTCATGGAACATTTGGGAATACATAACTTGTTGCTTTTAAATAATAGGCCTCCTTGAATGAGGTAGTCCATCCACTGACTTCTGTTATGGCTCACTGGATTCTAAAATGTTGTGTAGATATCTCTAAAATCCTCATCATCCTTGTACATTTCTATCATGTCTTCAAAACCTACAACACCCACTTTGAACTCTTGTATAATAAAACTTACCCTGCTCAATGCATCTGCTACTTTATTAGACTTACCACTCTTATGCTTTATTACAAAAGTAAAACTTTGCAGAAATTCCACCCACTTGGCATGCTTCTGATTCAACTTCGACTGGTTATTAATAAACTGTAAGGCATGGTTGTCTAAATATTAAATGAATTCTTTCGGAATTAGGTAATGGCTCCAGTTTTTCAAAGCCTACACAATAGCATAAAACTCTTGGTCATAAGAAGAATATTTCTTCTTTGCATCATTCAGTTTCTCACTGAAATATGCTATTGCCCTTTGCTCTTGACTTAGAACTGCACCAACTGCTACCCCACTTGCATCTGTTTCTACTTGAAAGACTTTCTCAAAATTAGGCAATGCTAGAATTGGCTCTTCTGTTATCTTCTTCTTCAGCAAATTAAGTTTTTTGTCTGCTGCTTCTGTCCATAGAAATTGCTGATTGATCTCCTTGATTGTCTCAAGGATTGGTGCACAAACTTGACTAAACCCTCTTATAAACTTTCTGTAAAAACTAGCAAGTCCATGGAAGCTTCTTACCTCAAATATGCTTCTAGGAGTAGGCCAGTTCCAGATTGCTTGTACCTTCTCCGGATCCATCTTCAAGCCCTCTTTGGAAACTACAAATCCCAAGTACACCAACTCCTCCTTCATGAAACTACACTTCTTCAAATTTATTAGTTGTTTCTCCTTCTGTAGAGTTCTCAGGACCAGCTTAAGATGTTCTAAATCTTCCTCTTTACTTTTGCTAAAAATCAGAATATCATCAAGGTAAACTATGACAAATTTCCTTGCATACTCTTTCAATACTTTGTTCATTAGTCTCATGAACGTGCTGGGTGCATTAGTGAACTCAAAAGGCATCACTAACCACTCATATAGTCCACTATTTGTTTTGAAGGCAGTTTTCCACTCATCGCCTTCCCAAATCCTTATTTGATGATACCCGCTCTTCAAATCTATATTAGTAAAGTATCCGGATCCACTTAAACAGTCCATTAAATCATCCATTTTGGGCAAAGGATATCTGTACCTAATTGTTATCTTGTTGATAGCTCTAGAATCTATGCACATGTGCCATTCTCCTCCCTTCTTTGGAATGAGTACTATTGGCACAACACACGGGCTCAGACTCTCTCTAATCAACCCCTTATCCATCAGTTCCTATACTTGCCTTGCAACCTCTGTGTTTTCCTAAGGAGTTAGCCTATACGCAACTTTATATGGTAAGCTTGTCCCTGGTATTAAATTTATGTGATGGCTAATACTTCTAATTGGTGGTAAGGTATTCGGCAATTCATCCACAACGATATCAGCAAATTCAACTAATAAAACTTTAAATCCTTCAGAAAGATCGTCTAAACTTTTGGAAGTTAAGGTTACCTTGGACCTTTCTAAGATAGTGAAGTGCAACTCCTTGCTTTTGTCTACCTCTTGTAGCAATTCTTTACCACTTATCAACATGATATTGTTTTCAGACAGTCCTTTATCAACATCATTCTTCAATGGCAATAACATGTGCTTGTTTCCATCCTTCTCTATGGTATAGGTGTTCCTTCTTCCGTCATGAATCGCCTTTCGGTCAAATTGGAATGGTCTCCCAAATAATATATGACATACATCCATTGGAATTATGTCACATAGGATTACATCTTTGGATGTACCGATCTCCATTTCAACATTACATTGCTCTGTCACAATGACTTGATGCCCCTTCTGTAACCAAGATACTTTGTAGGGTGCAGGATGTACCATCCTTGCTAACCCAAGCTTATCCACCATCTCTGTGGACACAAGATTGTCAGTGCTCCCACTGTCTATTTTACCTTACAGCACTTGCCTTTTGATTTACAAGTGGTCTTAAACAAGTTCTTTCTTTGCGCGAGTTCTCCAGCCTCCTTTTCTGCTCTAAGTAAAGTTCTTCTAAATAGCAGCGATTCACCTTCTTCAGGGGGTTATTCTTTCTCCACAAGTCGAGGTGGTTCTGGCTTTGCCTCAGCCACATTTTCCCCCCTCTGGATCGCTAATTTGTTGTGAGGACAGTCCCATGACATGTGTACCCATTCTCCACAGGTATAACACCTAACATCTCTTCCTCGCCCTCTTCCTCTAGGCGTGAATATTCCTCTACTAGATTCACCCCTCTGTGGTGGTCTACCACTTGAGCTTCCTGCTTCATGCTGATGTTGTGGTCCTCTGGGTCTGGTAGTTCCTCTGCCTCTAGCTGAGCCTTTTCCTCTGTTCCTTTGACTCTGTTTCCTCAATATTTTCTCCTCCGCCTTCAGACTTGCTTGATAGGCATCCTCAACAGTTTTTAGACTTAACAAGCTAATCTCATCTTGTATCTCATACCTTAACCCATTTATATATATAGCTATCTTTTCAACATCATCTTCTACATGCCCTACTCTAATACTTAATCTATAGAATTCTTTCGTATACTCCTTAACAGACATTCCTTTCTGTTTTAAATTTTGCAATTGCTTAAAAAGATTCAAATGATAGTCTTTAGGCAAAAACTTGGCTTTCAGTTTACTTACCATTTTGTTCCACTGCTTGATCTTAGATTTCGCTTTCCTCGTTCTTGATGTCTATACCTCGTCCCACTAGATGGCTGCATGACCCCTCAACCCAGTGACTGCAAACTTCACCATCTTATTCTCCTCAACCTCTTCATAGTCAAAGTACTGATCTATGGATCTAATCCAATCCATAAGCTCCTCTGCATTCAAGCTCCCTTCATACATAGGGATCTCCATCTTGGGTTTGCTTCCTACTTTTTCCAGCATCTTGAGGACTTCGACAGTTTCATTGTCTTCCTCTATTTCTCCCACATCCACAGCAGATTCTTTTGAAGAGCTCTCAGCTGCATCATCAGGTGCTCTTCTTTGGGCTGTCTCCATGGTCTCCATTTGTGCATGCAAACTCTGTACCTCTTCCAGCAAAATTGCATTTGCTTCTGGTCTTCCTCGACCAATACCTCTCCTCGGCAGCATCTTCGGTGCAAACAGCTCTTGCTTCGGCTCCGATACCAAAAATGATGCAGCTGAAACAATGGTTTAATAAAACCCACAATCACCCCTTTCCACACAAATATGAGCCCTCATAACTATTGGAACCCAAAACCTTTTAAAAACAATGGTTTTTCCTTTTCGGGATCCAAAAGACCCTTCAAAACATTAAAACTGCGATTTTCCGCCTTTTACATAGTTATATGGCTTTTACCGCAGATCCAGATCTGACTGATCGGACGGTCAGGATCCAATCACAGTATCAGCGATCGACAACACAAGGCTTCTTATATCGGTGCTTTTCCTTTGGTCCAATGCGATATCGCTGATTGCTATCGACGATCCACAATAGTCACTTCTATATATATATAACCTGCTCTGATATGCCGATGTGATACAAATCGTCGATCACAAGTTGCAAGGGTTGGGGCCACTCCACTTAAGTGATGCAATAACACCGTTGGACCCGATAGTATTCAACACTCCCTTTCATAAACTTTCAAATCCACCCTTTTGAATCCGCTAAGTGTTTTAGCGTGATTCCGTTTGGAAATGGCTCTCGGTGTTGCAACGAGGACATACACATAGGCCAATGCGATTGGGTTCTATGGACCCGATGGAAATACAACTCCACTCTATAATTGCTTAAAGTCCGGATTCTCCATCAAACATGTTTTAGATGATACTTAGTGTACTTTGGGTATTTGCCCTATAGAACTAGAATGAAGGATTGCGCTCACCAATCAATCCTTTTATGTGACAATTCCCTTAAAAAAACATGAAATACATAGGCCTGCATTTATGTTGCATGGATTTAAAAGGAAAACCAAACATTTGAGACCTCCATGGGTTGTTCAAAACATCTACACGCAACACTATTTTATTACAAATAAACAATACAGAGTCTTGGCCTTAGGCCAAATTACACAAGGAAAAAAAGACCTTTGTCTCACAAATGCATTCCAAAACTCGCTCTATGCTCTCTCTCCACTCAACAATCCTCTCCTCTCTTACACTCATTACATTTTCCTTCATTTTATCAATCGATAAACACTCTAACAAGATCTAACAACAAATATCTATTTTTAATAAATCTAACAACAATCCTCTAATTCCTAGCTCTATGTTAACAATCCCTATCTCTGAATATAAAATAAGATAGTCTCTAACTTATTACAATAATGAATTATGACAAATTGCTTGAGAGATCCAACCCTCTCAATAAAAACTGGTTTTGACCCAACAGTCAATGAATTTCAACTTGTTTAGCCACAACATGTGAACAAGTTTTCATATTGCTGGCTAATCCCGATGATCCTGCACCAGAAATGAGAAGTTGCAAGTTGTTCACCAACTGTTTGATGAAATTCACAGTGGTGATTGTTCACCATTTAGGTTCATATATATATATATATAGTATTATTTACATGTTTAGGGGAGAAACTTGAAATTGGATATAAGTGTGTGTGGAATTTTGTTTTAATGTTTTATGTAAAGTTTGTACCCCTCTTGGATGCGTATATAATGTTTCAATTTATTCATTTTTATATGAAAGGTTGAACAAGGAACGATGCGAGGAGTATTGAAATCATTTTTAGTTTTTCGTATGTGGTGTATTACTCATAAAATAATGTTTCATTTGTTCTATCATATATTTCAAATATATCTGTGATTTCCTACATATATTTATTTAATAAATATTTTATAAAATTGCCTCGGAACATACATTGTGTGTTACATGAGGGCCACGAAGGGTCGGATGAGGTTGCTTGGAGCACTAATAAGCGGAGGCAAGCCACAAGGCCTTGTCTCAAGCCCAGGCCATGAGGCCACACATTAAAATCCACAAGCGAGTGGAGAATAGTGGTCGAGCTATTGATCGCAGAGGTGGGTCTCAAGCCTAGAACGCAACCCATACCGTAAGCCATGAAACATGTTGTTGAGCGTAAGAAAGACGGCCAAATCGCAAACTACAAGCTATTGTCATAGTGAGAGATGGAGGCCAAGACACTAAGAGGCAAAGTGCAATTTTAAATGGACCCAATCCCTATTAGAAAACAAAATTATGTTGTCGTCATGTGAAACCCTAGCAGAAAAAGGGTGGAACGTGAATCCATCAGACCAGGAAGGGCCTGTGAAAGAATAGGCATGCTGGGGCCCAATGGGCCATTATAGCCATCGGATCGATGGGATTCAGACCATTGGATCCCATCGGAGTACCAAGGTTGTGCTAAATTTTGTGCTAATTGATATCTAACGAGCTTCTAACAATTCAATATGCTAAGCTTAGTCGTTAAACTTGGAATGAGGCAAGTCACTAATTTTCGTTGTGGAGATCTTCTGCTAAATCAAGCAACGTTAATAGGTAGGCGCACACACGTGTGTGTATTATTTTATATATGGGCATGTATGATGGGCCTGATGGGCCATAATAACCCTAGGATCGATGGGATTCAGACTATTGGATCCCATCAGAGTACCAAGGTTGTGCTAAATTTTGTGCGAGTTGAGATTCGATGGGCTTGTAATCTTAGTTCAATCTTGGAATGGGGCCCATCACTATAGCTAATAGGAGTTGTCTATAATGCGATTTTTTTGGAGATTTCAGTGATGGAATCCCCATTTGTTGCACTGCATATTTGGATTACCCTTGAGACGCTTTCATTGTGTAGCTATCAAACTTGAGATTCCAATAAATTCCTGCCGGATTTCGGAAAAGCTTTCAAAAAGTCGCGGGCATATTAATAGGTAGGCACATGTGTGTCTATATATATATATATATATATATATATATATATATATATAGATATATAATTTTATATGTGGACATGTATGTTGGGGATCGATGGGTCGTAATAGCAGTAGGATCGATGAGATTCAGATTGTTGTTTCCCATCGGAGTATCAAGGTTGTGCTAATTTTTTTCCTATTTGAGATCTAATGGGCTTGTAACAGTTCAATATGGTAAGCTTATTTGTCAATCTTGGGATGGGTCTTGTCACTAATTTTTCGTTGTGGGGATCTTGTGCCAAATCAAGGGACGTTAATAGGCTAAGGAGTAAGCACGTGTGTGTGTGTTTCTATATATATATATATATATATATATATATATATATCTCATGGACCTTATCTAAATTAGGCATATGGGTGTGCGAAGCACTCACGCATAGCTATTTCAATTATGCATATTTTGTGTAGCGTTGAGGCATATGGCACACCTATATATATATATATATATATATATATATATATATATATATATATATATATATATATATATAAGATTTGTTTGCATATAATCTTATAACCGTGGTCTCTCAATAACATTGGTTTATCAACTTTGTATATTATATATGAATATAAAATCATTACAGGACACACACGCACACACACATTGTAGATAGACCAATTTGGTCTGAGTCATCATATAGTTACATTCTAATTCTCGAGTGCATGAGTGCATAATGGGCCCCTCAGGATATAGTTTTAAGCTTGCCACATGGAGTTAAGAAGGGACAAACCCATGTGATAGGTAGCAAACTGACCAAAGCATGCTAGCCAGTTTTCTGAAGTACATGTTCTTACCCAATGGGAATAAAGGACAGAAGGTACTAAGGAATACAAATTTAATTTTGGAGTTTAAAATGAGCTTTACAACTCTGTAACAGTTGATGAGAAGAGTGTGAGAGAGACAAAAACTTCTAAGGGACATATCATTGCACTCAGGGGTCAAAATTCAACATGTAAGCAGTTAAATGAAAAGGAATTTCGAGAAAAACGCATCTGCGCAATTAGAAACTAGATTTAGTGATATAAAATTTTAGTAACTTAAGGAGAAAGCGACATGATTTTTTAGAAGAAGAATTAGATTCCAATTCGAACTTCTGGAGGACATAGTTTTCGGCTCATGTGTCGGAATTTCGTGACTAAGAAATCTATGGAAAGCTACTAGTGAGAAGAACATGCTAATACATATAGAATTTTTGAGTTGGGAAAAAAATTTGAAGAAATTCTCTGAAAAAAGTGTACATGCACAAAATGTAACCCACACTATGAGAATTGAAGAAACGAGAGATATCCTAGACATTAGTAACCAGGAAGGAGAGGTGAGAATAGAGGATATGAGTGTGGGGGATGCCAAGATAGAATCAAATGATCATGGAGCAAGTAGGTCAAAAATGGGGATCTGGAAGAGACTATGAGAAGCCTCAAGATGAAGGTTCTCAATTTTAAAGTTGATAATACTAGATTAGTAAAAGAGCAACAACACCTCAACAACCAAATTCTACATATTCTAAATAGAATTGAGCAGGAGCTAGACCAACAATCTAAGTCTAGGAATGCTTGAAATTTTTTCAGCGAGTTTGATAAATGAAGTGTTGGAAGATCGAGACATGTCAAGAGTGATGACCTATAGTATTTGTATGTAGAAAGGAGGTCATGTAAGAGATATTACACCAACTTAGATGTTGATAGCAGTCGTAGCATATCACATGTAAGAAGGTACAGTAATAGAAGGTCGCACAAGAGCAACTTACAAGTGGAGTTGAAAAAATTTAAACCTCCCAATTTTGATGGAGAATACAAAAAGGGTGAAGAAGTTGAGGCTTGGTTATTGGAGATGCGGGGGTATTTTCAATTATTTGATTACTATTCAAATATGGAAGATCAAATTTATATATACCAGCAAGAGGAAAAGGCTCGCCTATGCTGGAAATAGCTCAAATAAGTGAAGTAGTTGGATGAAAATAGGTTGACATGGTGAAAATTTAAGAAATACTTTCAAAGGAAGTCTTTGATTGAGAATTATTATGAAAAGAAGATGCATGAATTTTTCGAACTGAAGTTGGGCAATATGACTATGGAAGAATATGGTGAAAAATTCATAGAGTTGCTAAGGTATGTCATTTTTATTAAATGTGAGAAGGTTAATTTTTAAAGATATGTAAGTGGTATACCCTCTGTCTATGCAGACAAGCTCAAATTTGACAAGCCCAAAAATTTGGATGCGGCCACAAGGAAGGTTGAGAAATTATAAGAGTAGAATGGGAAGAAATCAGTCATACAAAAAGCATGGGATGACAAGAAGAAGAGTTTTATGGAGTAGAGAAATAAGGGGTTTAATCCCTCACCCTTTATGAATGGTTCATAATTGAAATAACGGTTAACCTCAGTTATTAGTGAACCCAGGGGCAGTGAATTTTCAGGCAAGAAACCCTTGGCCCAACCTATTAGATGTTGGGGTTGTTGAGGATATCATAAATTTCAAGACTTCACTTATAAGGATGGAAGTAAGAAGACAGGGCACATTATGCAGGCAATTGATATAGTAGATCACATGGGCAGAAGCATGCCCATGATTTGTGTTGTGCAAGATAACAAGCAGGCTTGATAACAGGCAATATTTATGCTGAATTTTTCAAGCGTTTATAAATTTAAGGATAAAAACGTTAGATTTGGTACATTGTATGAATGATTATAATTCATGTATATTCTATTATGCGTGGATTTGAATTGTTGGCCAATGTGATGTTAATTTAACAATAAGCACCCTTCCATTATGCATACTATAATTGCGAGTTTAACGTGTAACTTTGGCATTATAAGAGGTTAGGGTTTTTCGTCTCCGAGAAAGAAATTGTGTGTTTAAAGTATTGTGGTGGTGGTAGTGTTTCACAATAGAAGGTTGGGTATGTTACAATGGATCTAACTCTTTCCATCCTTAATCAAAAGATAGCATGTGATAGACAGTTGCATACATACCTCTGCTTTCAAACACTAAAAAAGAGATTGGATTGAACAAAATGCATCAAAAAACACATATTTTCACCTTAACTTCTAGATGGTAAATAAATAAGTAATATGAAGATAGTCCCAAATGCCTATGAAAGGATAAATTACCAAGGATACGAGGTCACCAAATAATATTATGTTCCAATGAACTTGACCCTGAAATTAAGTCAAATGTTGATATTGAACATATTTCTAGCAAGTTATAACAACCTTACACTCCCATAGAATGTGTTGCAAGGTCTCTAGGTGGTTGCAATAAAGGAAAAAACCATTTTTCAACCCAAATTTTGCAAGGTGGGGTTCAAAACGTAGTTCTAGATAAACAAGCAACAAGTTGGAGCTTATAATAGTGTTGAAGTGGCCAAGCATTATGAAATTGAAAAAAATATCTAGCATGTGGGTTGGAAGATGTCCATTTGACATTCAAAACAAGAGATAAGGGATGCTTCTGAAATAGAAGAGAATAAACTTTTTGGCATTATACTATTGAATCAACTTCTTGAATCTCTAATGTTAATCACAACAAAAATGGTCTTGCATATCTATACTCTACTTATACTTATTTTCAAGAGGAAATAGTCACATAATATCTTTGATAGCTAGCTTATTAGAAGGTAGTTAGGGATTTTGGGTAGTTAGCAATCTCTAATACTTCCAATCCTTGGTCTTAAAACACTGAATATCTCTCCAAAATAATATTTCTTTCTTACTCAACTAATGTTATTGAAGTTTGGGACACACAAAAATACATTGACAAATGTTATTGTCACTGCCTTGGAACTGGAAAAATTGGTCAGTTCTAGCTAATTCTAGGGCCATATTTGTTTGGTTGAAGGAATAAAACTAGAAATGGTTGGTTTCATACCAACTAGCTAGTTCCATATGGAACCAACCATAAATTCCCAAATTGGTTGTTTTTGTACCAAATTGGCCATAAATGACCGAACCAATTGGTTTTTTATGGAACCTTGCAATCATGATGGGGAACAAGTAAGCTCTTTTTTTGTAAAAAATCTATAAATTAAAAAAATTACTACACTACACTTAACCCCGAGCCCTTCTTAATTCTATTTAAAGGGGTCCCCACCCTCCATATCTCTCACACAATTCATTTGAGGAAATTGGAATTTTCAGTGAAGTCTAAGAAATTAAGTTAGAATCTCATTTGTCAGTCTAGTCACATTGAGGATGTATATTATGAGAATTAATATTATTCTCCCATATGATTAGATCATATAATATATAGAGTCTAGACTATAGTTATTAATTAGTACTATGCTTATTTTGGACTCTAGAGGCCATTAGAGCCTCTTTGTTGATGTATTTTGGTTCAAATATGGATTACACTTGGTGTTATTTTGGTTATGTGGAATCGTAATTGTTGTATAAATGAGAAATTCCAAATATTTGTGTATGATGGTTTGGATTCAAATGGAGGCACATGGACATATATATTTTTTCAAAAGTTGAATATTTTATTTATTTTTTGGTTCACTAGTTTTGTGGTCTAGTTTTGTTTCTAGTCTTTGTTCAATTTTGGTCTGGTTTCATTTTTTGGGGTTGATCAATTTTATGATTAGTCTGGTTTTGATAATATTCACATTAACCTTAATTCAACCAAATTAAAATAGGGGGCCAAGCCAAGTCCCATTTTGTATGACTCTCAGAGAAGGCTTTTTTATCAAAAGGGAAATAAGCTTCCAAGTCTCCGCTTTGACAAATGATTGGCTCAGACACTTTAAAGATGTGTGGGAAGAGATAATATCACATGACACAAAAGGGTTTTTGATCCACCGTAAATTTTGGGCGCATTGGAATCGACAATGTAAGAGGATTTTCCATGGGGAAAACCCTTGAAGGAATTTAACTATTCATTTTACGACCAAAATATGACCCTAGGTCGCAAAATCAATAATATTAAGGCCACCTTCCTTCTTAGGCATAACGAAAATTTTTCAAGGAATCAATGGGAAGTCCTTTATTACCATTATACTTGGACCAAAGAAAAAATCATAGTACCTGCCCCAATCTCCTGAACTAGATCTTGTTTGGGACCCAACATGAGACATAGTAGGTGGGAAGCTAGAAGAATGTGTGAAACCTATAATAGGTTACTTTCGAAGTGAAGATATATATATTTATAAATGAGAGGATTGGACCAAAGCCAATCTAGATATTGATTGTACATAACAATAGTTGTGAGATTGGTGCAAAATTAAATCCCTAGATATATGCAATCACCCTAGGCTTGACTGAATTCCATAAAAGTGGCATCCAAGTGGACACCAATAATCAAATCGTTTTCACTAACTATTGCATTGGAAGCATTGCAAAAAAATCCTTGCAACCCCTAGTAGCCTCCACTGAGTTTCATTCTAAGTAAATTGATAGAAGGGATTCATTAGCAAAATTCAACCATTTCATAACCATCCAAAATAGAAATACCTCAAATTATTCCTTTCACCCTACTTGACTTCAATGAGTACCCCATGTTTGAAACATATAAAACATATAAATAAGGAGTAACAAATCACACTTACCAAACTGAGCATTGCAGCGGGATGCAATCAATTATAATATTACTCACTAAAACTAAAATTGAGGCATCATAGAAGAGGACATGCACTAGTGCAACATAATTGGGGCCACAACCAAGGCATTGAAGCATATCTATTATGAATGAAAAATAAATCTTACTGTAGGTTTTGTCAAAATCAATCTTGATAACCAAAGAGTCCTTCCTAGTCTCCCTAGCCCACCCAATGGCCTCTTGTGCATAAATAATAGTGTCAAGGATGAATTTCCTGGATTGAATCCTATTTTCTACAATAGGAAAATTTACGAAGTGTCCACTCTTCACATTCAAAGTGTAAGTACCTTAGCAATAGTCTTATAGAATACACTAAGAAGACTAATAAGCCTCTATCCCCAAATATTGTCAAGGGACACATTCTTTGGGATAAATTTAATAATTCTTGAATTAAGAAAGGTTGTCAAGCTACCATACATGAAGGCCTCATTGGAAATGGAGGAAAATTCATTTCCAATTGTATTTGACATTGCATTAAAATAATTGCAATAAAATCCATTAATGTTAGATGACTTGCCTTATTCATAGATAAGGGATGACTGATTTGGTGGGATGGGAAATGAAATATTGCATGATCATAAAAGTGAAACAAAGAGAGACAATGAAAGCCAATTTTTATGAATGAAATAATGGTGAGAAACATTGTACAAGCATAATGGCTAAAATGGTGGTATTTATCTCAGAGAAGAGATGTGTCTACTACACGCATTCACGAGAAACCCTAATTTGCAAAAAAATCCTAATTAGCAGGTGGATAGCTCCTTGTATTAAAATATGAAGAAAAAACCTTAGAGGGCACAAATCCTAAAGAACTATCCTTAACCCTAAGAATTCAGGTGGAAGAAGGAAAATAGGCCACAAAAAGTTGGATTGGAACGTCAACTTTTGAGGCCATAACTTGAAAATATGAATTTTGATTAAAGAACTTGTTGTATTGTTGGAAAATTATTGATGAGATTTGTAAGATGTGAGGTCCAAACCATGTGAAGTCAATACTTCACAATGTTTATGACCACTTTAAATATGCTCGTTGGTACCCAAAAATGCATAAGAAGTTTAGGGCCCGAAAATTGCACAAGATTAGGACCATTTTTGCTACAGCCTATAATGACCACTTGGATCAAACATTCCCCTTGATTAGTAATATCTACATTGCATCAAGTTCATGTACCAAATGGGTGAAATTTTGTTGGGTTTCATTCCGAGTGAACTTACCCTCGTGAACATGATGCCCTACTTTGATAACTTGAAAGGGTTGCATATATTATCAATGGGTTCTCTTAAATGTTGTGTCAATGATTTGATCTATTGTGGCTTACTTAATGTAATTTGGAGTTTATAATTTTAGTGGCAAAGTGTTCTGTGTTACCCCTTAATTCTTGATATGTGCATTGTGGTGGTTCTCTATCAACATAATAATGCCAATTCAATAGAGGGGACAATAGAGGATGCCACTTGTTTTGGATATTTCCAGGGCAGGTTATAGGTGGAAAAGAGAAAGGTGTTGGGAGAAAGATATGGAAGATATTGAGGAATGTGATTCCTCGCTTCAAGGAGGAAAGGTTGTGGAAGGATAAATGTAGCCTTGGACATGTTATAATAAGTGGGTGATAAAGAGTAAATAAATTCCATTTGTAAGGAACCACTAGAAGTGCACATTTTGAATCCATGGTTCACCTAAAGACATAGTTATAAAATGATGAGATTATGTAGGGAGGAGGGTTGATCGATCATTTGGATGGTTGGTTAGTCATTGTGTTAGCTTGATCATGGTTGTGTTAACTTGTTATTGTTGGTAAGAGTTTCCTTGGTTGGGTTTGTATCAAAGTTTTGGGATTTTTCCCATTGGCATATAATGTTACATTCTATATAGGTTGGTGAGATGGGAATAAAATATCTTGGCCTTTGTTGGAGAATGTATTTATACTAGAATAAAAAATAATAACCAACTACCAAAATGGATATTCCCAAATATGTCATTTAGATATATATAAGGGAAAATTAAAAATGAACTTGTGGTGCACTTTTAAATAATAAATGAGCAAAAATTTACGTCTAACTAGGCTAAATGTGCAATAGCAATAATTTTGAAATGAATAAAGATATAGGGTAAGTTAGATATCACCTTTTTCCCTTCAAACTATAGGTGGAGGGTTTCACCAAACCTTAGAATAACTTGCTATAAATAATTTTCAGAATCGATGAAAACGCTTGATCACCCTCAAGAGCATGTTAGCAATAACTTTAAGGCATAAATAAGAGGGTTGGTTTTCACTTAAGGGTTTTAGATGAAAACTTGAAGTACAAACCCTTGGATGTATAAATTTAAAATGAAAATTGAATATTGATCTTATACAATGAAATTTTTTTTGGATTGTTCTTTTTTATTATTTTTTGTATTTTTATTTTTATATAACAATAAAGGAAAAATTTTGGTTTTTTAAATAATTTGGTTGGTTGTTGGGAATATGGCTTAAGTTCCTTATCTCTAGTAGGGAAAATAGGGTGAAGATGAATTCCCCTCTTAAGGTGGGTTACTTAATGGTAGTGGATTAGGAAAAGAGAGTAGAACCTAGATACAAAATAATCTCTTTGTTAATCAAGACAAGATATGAAACCAAGACCCATTAGAAGGGATCTCTCAAGGAGAAAGCATTTAACCAACAAGATCAAATATGGAGTGAAATAAAAATAAAACCCTTTCCAAGGAACCTTGAAGGCATGGCCTAACAAGAGATTAGATACTTACCTCAAACCAACAAAGGAGAATGTGAGGAAGTAAACCATGGATGCCCTCCTTCTAGATGGTAATGATGCCCTTCAATGGATCTATATTAATAGTCTTGTAGTAGCCTTGAACAATCACATTAATTCCTTTGAAAAATAAAGGAGATAACTGAGAAAGAGAAATATCCAATGGTTAACACCAATGCTTCATGAAAGATAATTGCATTATAACACATAATGATCTCCAACAATTCACAACAATTTGGAGGAGAAATGAGGGATTCATTTATAGAAGAGGCCTCCAACATATTGATGCAGGAGCATCCAAGCACTCATAATTACAAGACGAATCCAAAGCGGAGCAAGGAGAGGACGTGGACCATCAGAGAAAAACAAGGACATTTCTATTAAAAACAGAGTAAATGATGGAATGGATAAAGTCTCTCAAAGGCTTATTTAATGTAATTTAATCTGCCATATGTGTGCATAACAGGAGATTAAGGGTTGTTGAGTAATTGTGGGGAGAAATCGTGCATCTTAAATGATCCACGACTGTTGTAATATCTTATAAAAAAGAGAGCCTGTGTGTGTGAGAGGGATATAGAGGAATAGACAATAAACTGTGAGAATAGAGTATTCAGAATGTAGTCGAAGGAGAACTTGTTATTAAGGCTGAAATGCCTTAGAATTTAATTATGTTGTGTATAATAGAAAAGTTTGTGTTTTGTGCGCCTGTGTGTTATGCAATAATGCCTTTCGTGTTATCTGTGTATATATGCAATAATGGCTTGAATCCAAGGTTAATAGATTATTGATCGTCCATCGATCACTACGAGCATTGCTAGCAATCCATTGGAAAAGGAGTTAACTGTTATGGAGTTGTATTGTGTGTACACAGACTATGGCATAGGAACTGGGATTTAAACGTAAAATCCATCAAAGACAAGTGGAATCAAGTTAAGGGAGAATGGTAGAGGAAATGGATATCGACCATCCGATCAATAGATCAAAGACAAGATCAATGATTATCGCATGGGTAAACTACAGGGGCGTTAATACATGAGAGAGGCAGTTTCGCAACAGTGGAACTGGATTTTGGGCGGAAGAAATACCGTAAGTAGTATTTTCTGATTGGCTCTGATTCCACTTAGCGGAAGACCATGGCAGCAAGGAAGAGAGAGGAAACCACTTTTCAGGCGGTTAAACCTCGCGCTAGTCATGCATCCGAAATCCCTGATAGTCGTTAGATCTAGAGCAAGATGATCGACGGTCATAGATCAACGGACTGTTTTATTTTTGGAGTGAATATTTACCGTTGATCGGAGGAAATATTGGATGGCAGAGATTTATTGATCGATGATCGGCAAATGGAGAACGCGGCGGATAGTGTGATGGAATGCCAATATGCTATTACTCGATATCGCCGATCAGAAATCAGAGGTATCAGCTTATCAGACTTCGGAGGAATAACGTAAAATATGAGCTGACCTGACAATATTTATAGTCGCAGGTGTATGATATTTGAAGTCTGGCTATACTTTCGGAGCGGGGTTTTTCCTGTATTTCTATGTATTGCGATAAAGAGTTGATGTCCCGGAGTTTTAATGTAAAAGAGCAATGTAATGCTCCCGATAGCATAAAGGGTATGATATGTTATATGGTCTAGTTTTAAATGCTTAAAGCCTTATGGAACGCTTCCAATAATGAAGCGGGCTCATAACCCATAGGTCCCAAGATCGAATATTGTAAAGAAAAGGGGTTTTTGCCTTACCCCAAAATCTCTTCTCATCAAGTGGTATCAAAGACAGGTTAGGATTTCCTGTGAGAAGGGAGAAGAGTGCAAGAAGAAGGAGAAGGAGGTATAGTTGTGGTGAAGACTAGAGAGTTTATGGTCTTACTATCATGCAGAGAATGACAGTGGAAGGTGAGAAGACTTGTAGCAACCTAGAGCAAGGAGTGCTCAATTGGTTCCAGAGAAGAGAACCAAAAGGATGCCAAAAGACTGAGTGAGGAGAGCTTGGTGAGGTATTGTGTAGTAGAGGAAGACTATTACTACAGAGGTTGGTTCCAGCTCACAGAAGATCATGAAGGCAGTTCCACTGATAGGTGGGTAGAATTTCTAAGCACAAGGAGAAGCATATGACTAGGAGGTCATAAATTTTTGTGCCTCGAGAGTCTGATGCAGGAGCATCCAAGCACTTATAATTACAAGAGGAATCCAAAGTGGAGCAAGGAGAGGACGTGGACCATCAGAGAAAAAAAAGGACATTTCTGTTAAAAATAGAGTAAATGTTGGAATGGATAAAGTCTCTCAAAGACTTATTTAATGTAATTTAATCTGCCATATGTGTGCATAATGGGAGATTAAGGGTTGTTGAGTAATTGTGGGGAGAAATTATGCATCTTAAATGATCCACGAATGTTGTAATCTCTTATAAAAAAGAGAGTCTGTGTGTGTGAGAGGTATATAGAGGAATAGACAGTAAACTGTGAGAATAGATTATTCATAATGTAGTCGAAAGAGAACCTGTTATTAAGGCTGAAATGCCTTAGAATGTAATTATATTGTGTATAATAGAAAAGTATGTGTTTTGTGCACTTGTGTGTTATGCAATAATGCCTTTCGTGTTATCTGTGTATATATGTGATAATGACTTGAATCCAAGGTTAATAAATTACTGATCATCCATCGATCACTACGAGGATCGATGGCGATCCATTAGAAAAGGAGTTAACCATTATGGAGTTGTATTGTGTGTAAACAGACTATGATAGAGGAACTGGGATTTAAACGTAAAATCCATCAAAGACAAGTGGAATCAAGTTAAGGGAGAATAGTGGAGGAAATGGATATCTACCATCCGATCGATAGATCAAAGACAAGATCAACGGTTATCGCGTGGGCAAACTACGGGGGCGTTAATATGCAAGAAAGGCAGTTTCGCAATAGTGGAAGTGGATTTTGAGCGGAAGAAATACCGTAAGCGGTATTTTTTGATTGGCTTTGATTCCACTTAGCGGAAGACACGTGGCACTAAGGAGGAGAGAGGAAACCGTTTTTTGGGCGATTAAACCTCGCACTAGTCGTGCATCCGAAATCCCTGACAGCCGTCGGATCTAGAGCGAGGTGATCGACGGTCGGAGATCAACGGACTGTTTGATTTTCGGAGTGAATATTGACCGTTGATCAGAGGAAATATTGGACGATAGAGATTGATTGATCGACGATCGGCAAATGGAGAGCATGGCGGATAGTGCGATGGAATGTCGATATGCGATTACGCGATATCACCAATCGGAAACCAGAGGTCTCAAATTATCAGAGTTCGAAGGAATAGCGCAAAGGATGAGCGGACTCGACGATATTTATAGTGGCAAGTGTATGATATTTGAATTCCGTCTATATGTTCAGAGCGAGGTTTTTCCTGTATTTCTGTGTATTGCGATAGAGAGTTGATGTCTCGGATTTTTAATGTAAAAGAGCAATGTAATGCTCCCGATAGTATAAAAGGATCTGATATGTTATATGGTCCGGTTTTAAAGGCTTAAAGCCTTATGGAATGCTTCCGATAATGAAGTGGGCTCATAACCCATAGGGCCCAGGATCGAATACTGTAAAGAAAAGGGGTTTTGGCCTTACCCCAAAATCTCTTTTTATCACATATCCTCCTTTTACTGCCTAGAACAAGCTAAGAAATTTCAAGAAACAAGTGACTTGTCATCCACAAAATCCTTCGATACGGAGTGAATATTCTTAGAATGACACTTTAAATTTCTTGAAAACCATAGAAGCGGGGTGACCACTTTTAGGAGGTTCGAATTGTTTGAAGAGAGGTTCAACTTGCTTGAATGATCTAACATATTTCTTGAAATTAGGTTGAAGTGACTTGAAAGTTGGTTTAGATGTCTTCCAAGGAAATATAAGCTACAATGTTCCCCATTTTATCCTCAACATTCACCTTACTATCCTTAGTGTTTACTTTATGACCTTTTGCGACCTTAATGTTCACTTAGAAGGTGGATAGATCCTTGACATGGGCTTGAACACTCATTGTTCCCCTTGATTTGGCTTTAAACTTGGTCCATAAGAATTTAACAACTTTCCATGTCACCCTTTAACACATGTTTTACCTTTAAGTTGCTTGAGCTATTTGTCACATCACCATAAAATCCTCGTGGTTCTCATAAAGAGAGGAAAGATTCATTTGGAGATCAAGGAGAGCATGAAAATAGAACTTTGAAGAAGACAGTCCACAAAATTCAACATGGCATGTGAAGAGGAGGCATTGATGAGAGAATGATCCTTATTTTTACTTGGAGAGGGTCTCATCTGCATTAGGAAACATGAAATTCCTTGTGAGTTGTGAAACTGCATTGGGAAATGTGAAATAAGGTGAACATATGCAAAATCATCTCCAAGTAAACCATTTCCAAAGTATGTTATGTACATAAGACAAAGTGATCCATATGGGGAACAAATTGGTGTGCTAACATGGGTGTGATAGTCCTTAGCAATCATAACCACCTTTTACATGGGAAATATAATAACAATGTAGCTAGAGGCTCCTTTAAATCATGTGTCTAAATAGATCGATCACAAGACCTACACAAGCCTACCCAGGACATTAAATGCCTAATGATATAGGAAGTTACCACCTATCAAGGGGTAGTCAATACATAAGTACCATAGACCCAGAGGAAAAGAGAATGAGGGTTGAAAGGACTAGCCATGATTCTCCACCTAAGGGCATATAGGATCCCAACTAGCCAACACTTGTACATAAATCATCCCATTATGGCCAATACAATACAAAAATATCATTATATAGACACACTTTGGGCTTATATTGATGTTGACGCCCGAGGAAAATATGTAGGGTATGTTATACAAAATTTGAGGTGTAAAAAGACCAACAAAAAAACCATTATATTTATATTGCTTTGTCTTTTGGGTGTGAAATTTGACTTATTATATCTTTGAATCTTCTATAATCCCATACATTCTCATTCTCATGAATGATTTAATTTGTCCTTTTTTCTTAAAATAACATAATTTAATCAAAATTTAGTGGTTTAAATATTACACTATTGGATTGTTCTCTTTTGAATAGTAGTCTTATATTATTTTATTTTCTTATTATAATTTAATTATAATAGTCAAATTGATGAAATATATTATATTGAAAAAATTAATAAACTAGTGTAGATCAATCTTAACTTCGAATCCATCAAGCGCTGAGATGGGTCGAATCTCTTGAGATGAAAACCTCTTTTTGAGTGCAAAACTTGAGGAAAGGTTTGCACCTCGAGATATTTGATTCATCTAAGATCTGGGTAGATTTGGAGTTAAGATGGATCTATACTTTTTTTGAGAAAAACACTAATAAAAAGTTTTAACTATAGGAATTATTTTATTTTCATTAGTTTTATATAATATATACATAGTTGACTTTGAAATATTTTATTTATGAATTGCATTCTTCATATTAAAATGTTAATACATGCCCCCTCATATTTGGAAGTAGAAAACATATATCCATAGGATATAATCTCTCTCTCTCTCTCTCTCTCCCTATATATATATATATATATATATATATATATATATAGATAGATAGACACACACACACACACATTGAAATAATTTTGTTATTAATATTTTTTTAAATGCTACATGTCAAATCCATATTAAACATTAAAATACTTACAAATATTCCTCATACCTTAATTAGAGTGAACTTATTAATGGAATAATAACTCTCTCTATGTGTGTGTGTATTTGATGTTAAAATATTTTATTGAAGATGCATTATGTTTAAAAGGGAAAGGTTAAATAAACATAATCTTGAACACAGTATAGAAGAAATCACACAACACGAACAACACCAAGAAATACCATATGAAAACCCCAATTCTAGGGAAAACCAAGCCAATGAACTTCCATTAGTCCCTTGGCCAAACTAGTCCAATCCCATGGCCGAGGAGCCCACACTTTCTCAAACCTCCCCGCCTTAAAATGTCTTGAGAGCCCACACTTTCTCAAATCTTGGCACATTACACAATATAGAAGAAATCACACAAAACGAATAACACCAAGAAATACCCTAGGAAAACCCCAACTCTGGGGAAGAACCCATCTAACGGAATTCCATTAGTCCTTGTCCAAAACCCTATCCAAGTCATCAAGGGTGCCTGAACTTACTCAACCCTTAGCCTCTTTTAACTCACGATCGAGGACCCCACACTTGATCAACCCTTGGCCCCTTATAATGGAGACTAATAAACATATTTGTAGGATTATTTTCAACCAAATACAATTGGCATAATACCATGGGCCACAAAACTATGTTCCTAAAACCACTAGTTGTAGAATATTTTTTTTGAGTCAAGGTTAATCCTAACAATCCCCCCCTTTAACTTGACTAGGGAATCCCCCTATCACTCTAGAATTTGGGGTACACATGCCTAAGTCTTACAATAATATACCCAATTACATCATCTCCATTATAATTAATATTTTTCTTGGTTAGTGTTATTACTTCATTGCTTCTGACAAATTTTCCTTTCCTTTCTCCATGTATTTCACACCTAACATTAATGTCCCTATAAAGAGAACACGTATACCAAATTACATGGGTCATCAATCATTGTAACCACAAATTATCTAGGAATCATATTTAGATACTTGGTTCATTAGTCTATTTAATTCACACACATGGATTTTCATACCTTAGAAATACAGTTGGATTGTGGGCTACAAACCGCCCTAATATATGATATGGCATTAGTATTTACACCACGACCTATTGCAATTATTATGCCACCTTTGCATCCATACGACCTCAATTTATACAACTCATTCAGGCTCTCATGCAATAACCCAGTCCAAACCACTTTCTTCAACTCTGGATTAGGGTTTGGTTTATGCCCAGATAGTTCAAGAATCCAAACACACCAAAAAAAATCTCCAGTATTTCACCTCTCATAGACTCTATGGGACATAGACCTAGCTACATGGAAATATCACAGTTCGAACACACCAAGTGGGCCACATCCTTGTTGTAACCATTTCGTTGACTATTGTTTTCCTTATTCATCCACATTGCAAATGTCACCTCCTAGAGCCATTCACACAAACTAATCCTCATCTGATCTCCATGCCTCTCTAATACTTTTTTCCAACATGAGTGGCGCACTTCCAAGCTGCTCTAAGTAATTCCTTCAGTGCTTCCCAACATTTCTCTTTTTCCTTTTTTGCAACTTTCTTTATCGTGGGCTTCATTCCACCACTTGGGCTCCACTACCACCACTGCTATGATATGCGACCTCCTCCATTATTTTTTTCTGCCATGGGATTTTTCTTTGGCCTTAGTCTCACTCAACTATGCCATCCTCAAATTTTACTATATCTTCCTTTAGCATCTAAAATTTGCAAACCCCTGAATTCTTGCAATCCAAGTGAGATATGCACTTTATCTTTTCCTCTTATCCTCCAAGAGTTTCCCTCTTATGGATTCCACATGGCTTATACTTACATATTGCACACTACGTCACTGCATCCTTGTCATTGACCTTCACCTAATTTATGGCATCCATTGATGCTATCAACTATATATCCATTCCAAATCAGACCATATCTATGTTGATTTGGCTTCTTCACATGCATATTTGGCCTTGATTATTGTCAAATTGGTTATCAAACAAGATCGTATCCAGAAATGTTTTCTACGAATTTTCTTTCTGCATTCTCTTTCTCACACAAATCCATTTTTCTTGTAGCAACCTTTGATCAATTCCATGGTTTGGGATCTTTCCATTATAGTTACTCCAACCCATGGCTCAATCTGATACAATCAACAACACTTCCAACACAAGCTTTGGTGCCACTACTATGTTTAAAAGGGAAAGGTAAAATAAACATAATTAATTTCTTAGTCTTAACCTTCATTTATCCCTTTGATTCCTTATTGTTAATTTTAACCAAACCTTTGTTTGAATTAGAATATAGCTTTATAAAATTTCCTTATTAGTTAGTCCTTGTTCTTTCCTTTTTAAATTTATTTATTTAAATATATCATTCTGAAATAGTCTTTTAATAAATAATATTTACTTATTCAAACTAGTCGTTACATTCTAACCATTAGGATTAATTTTATCTACATGGAACTCTCTTTATTTAATATTATTCCAAGATCTAATTCTAACCACACTGGATAGTTTGAAACACGTCGGCAAAAATCTTATGATGTGATTTTTGCCAAAAGTTTTCTTATTATTCATGATATGGATCACAGAAGCCTGAATTATGATAATATAAAATAAATCACACAACATGAAAATCACCAAAAAATACCTTGGGGAAACCCCAACTCTGGGGAAAAACCAAATTAATGAAATTCCATTAGTCCTTGGTCAAAAAACCTAGCCCAATTAACTAGGGAGCCCACACTTTCTCAACCCTTGGCCTCTTAAAACTCACAATCAGGGATCCCACACTTTCTCAACACTTGGCCTCTTATAACTCACAACTGGGGAAGCCACACTTTCTCAACCCTTGGCCCCTTACAATGGCTAGTGAGCCCACATTTTCTCAACCCTTGGCCCCATATAATGGGCAAGGAGCCCACATTTTCTCAACCCTTGGCCCCTTATAATGGGCAGGGAGCCCACATTTTCTCAACCCTTGGCCCATTACAATGGAGACTAATAATACTATTTATAGGATTCTTTTCAACCAAATACAATTGGCATAATACCATGGGCCACGAAACTATGTGCTTGAAACCACTAATTGTATACTATCATTCTCAAGTCAAGGTTAATCCTAACAAGATGTATATTGAAATATTTGAGCTATGATTCACATCAAAAAAAATGTTATTAATATATTTTGTTTTAAATATTACATGTCAATTGAAAATATAATCAATTAAACATCATATAATATAAATAATATTATCTTAACATGTCATATTTCAACTCCATATTAAGTAGTGAAGAAATTACATATCCCCCCTATATTAAAAAGTATTTTTTTCTTTTTTTACTTTCGATTATTTTATGTTTCTATATAAAATTCATGTAATATGGTTTCTCTCATATTTCTCGTACCATTAGTACAATATTTGTCAGAGGTTCATCGCCTAAAAATGTTGTTTAGGGCCTCAAAAATGCCCTCCAACTAAATGACCCAAAAAATTGACAAATTTTCAAACAAACTAGAAATATTTCAATCTTTTTTACACCCTTAAGCCAATTTAATCCCCTCATATTGATGTTATGTAGTTGGATTCTCGCATATAATATCATCTACAATCATTTGTAACTATATTCTGGCATATTGACTCATTTTCCTCTACCTTCATTTGATGGTAACTCCCTATACCAAGCCAATTCCCTTAGTTGGCATTGGACACAAACTAGCATGTCAGGATTTTCTATCAACACATGGCACCCCCATGCACTATTTCTTTCTACATGCCTATCCCTACCTAGGCTTTCCATAATTTACATAGGTCTTCCATGTGGTGGGGGTTGAACGGTCATGACTGAGCACGAAGTCCACTCCCCATGTCAACACCACAGAGGCACATTTTCTTTCCCTGATCCAATGATCCAAGTTTGCTTGATCCAATGGCCTACAGCAGTTCAGGCCCCATACTTATCTAGATACTCAAATTGAGTTGTGTTGCGATGATATACGATGGTTCATATTAACATCAATCAACAGTTGAGATATCATATTGTGTTGCAACTTACATCAAGGTTAAAATGAACTTTCACTTCCAATGAGATCAAATGACTCTAGCACATCCTAATCGACGATCATGATGGGAAATCTGAATCTAACATGATCAAGCAATATTGTAGCCTCCCACACCTGACAGGATCTAATGTCCATGGTCATTTTGATTATACAACCCGGATCTCACATCGGATTGCAACTTGCACAACATTTAATGGCACCCTTTGCATATAATGACATCTAACTGTCTAGATCTCCTCGTAGACAATTAAGATATCACATCATGTTATAACTTGTGCAGGGGTTAACCCTACCTCCTACACCCAATGATATCTATTATTGCCATCATGTTTATCGAACGACCATGGTTTTACCACTTAATCATCGACTTCATCATTGATGTCACACTATCACGTCATTGCATTATTGATGTCACCCTAACCCATGACCCATCCACCTTATTACTGACATTAGTACAAATTTTAAAGTTTCTTATATACATAATTACATTTTCCCTTGGCAGTTCCTCCCCTCCCAGAACTGTGCCCTCTGACAGTATTTTAACTCTATTGGATAGAAATTTCCACCGTAAGTGACGGGGATTTCTATGATAACTACTGGAAATTCATGTCATCTTCTTGAAGCTTATATTACATGATTTTAGTATTTTACTACTAAAATTCAGTCATCAATCTGCAATCTTTGAGCCTATAACACAAGTCAATTCCTTTTTATTCTTGGCTCCTGTGGATCTCATCTTGAATTCAACAATTTTTCCACTTCCAAACCTCATGAATTATATCAAATAATTTGTAGGCAACCTGTAACTTTCCCCTATAAAATTTCTTTAGCACATGTAAGCCCAATGTTAGAATCTGGGCTCTGATACCACCTTATAACCTCCCTGGCCCCCAATTGAGCAACACTACCAAACCCTCACTATTTAAATATGTAAAAAATTATTACAAAAAGGGAGAAAAACTCTAACCCTACCATAGATACTCATGTACCTGATAGTTCTTGTTTAACATGAATACAGTGCTAAATTCCATTAATGCAGTGTCCATGCATATGAAATACGTAAATATATATGAAAAACAGAAGTGCAAATATAATTAAAAACATGTATGCGCATAACCCTGAAACTATGGTTTCACCATAAATTCAATATACAACACAACACATAAATATAAATCAATACAATTGAAACATAGACAATTATCTTGTAGAAGAAATCCAAATGGCAGCGGGCTCTCCACATTCTACCCAGCTATAAACCACATGGTGAATGGGTCACCCTTGAGCTAGGATTGAAACTCCATGGGCAATAGTTTGTAAACCAAACTTCAGATAGTAGATATTGGCTAAGGCACCAACCCTAACAACCTTAATCTCTAGCCACAAGCTCATGTTCCCTTAACATGCATCCAAGTGGCACAGTTGAGTCCCTCTATAGTGCCCACCTTCCAAGGCGCCTTACAACTAGCTAGAAACAGTCTTAGCCTATAACTGTAAGAGCTTTGTTCCTCTCTAGGAGTCCATGTTTCCTACCAACAAAACCAAATAACCTCTAATCAGTGCTAGAGTCCAAGCCCAGGACTCACTTACTATCTCCAAACCAAGTTCCTCCAAAATTCCATGACCACCAAGACATAACTAGAGCCACCAAGCCCTTAGAGCCATCCATGCCCTCCAAAACCAAGATGCATCCAATTTAGTGTGATTAACTAAATAATCAAACCTTAGTTAGTTCTAGAGTCCAAATGCAAGACTCCTTGACACCACGTTAGAATGATTGCCTTCATAGGAAAAACTACACTTCTTATATGCATGGCTTTATTTTTCCATGTGGCATATTCCAAATCCACGTGGGCCCGATGTGCCTTTTGACCAAAACACCACACAATTATTTCCCTTGACGATGGAGTTGTTCCCTTTATAATTTACCATGGAGCGGGCTTCATAAAAATTCGTATTTTATTAATAATATGTATACTTACAATATTTACATCATTTACAGGATTGTTGGCCTCATAGCCATTAAAGACATATCTACCTAGGCACAGTAGCCCCAAAACATGTATACATATATACATGAGCACACAAGCCCTAAAACAAACTCAGTTCACCATCCTAATGTTAAAAATACTGAGAGGTAGGGTGAATCAGTATTTCATGTTAAATCAATTTTTACTCAATTTATACTTTTCTTTGAAATGTTAACTGAATCATCATTTAGTTAGTAGCACATTATGACAATAGATATATTCATCATAAATACAAGTGAAACATAAAAGCACAACACATCAAATAATAAACATCATCATCATGGAGACACCAGATATTAGGTGGGAAACCCAACTAGGAAAACCGTAGTTGTTGTTGTCTTTGTCTTCTTTTATTAGGATTCACATAATCATCTTTTGTATCTTGCACTAGCCCAGGCTTTTACCAGCCCTGTTGAATGCTACCACCTCCTATTGTTTCTCCATCTACCACTAGAAGGAAACCACTAATCCCTAAGCAACTTCTCTGACTACCACTAGAAGGAAGATACCACTCCCCCACTGAAGGATCTAACCCTTTGACTTATTGTGGGCCTCGTTTCAAAATATTTCACACTAGAACCACCTGCAAAAAAAACTAAATCCTATAGGCCATGTTTCATCCAATTTTCAAACTGGACCCATACAAACTTTGTCCTTAATCACTGAATACAAATATGACCATACAATCTCCTCTACACAACTAACAACAAGCTCTCTCTACAACAAACAAATCATCTAATGGAAGAACATAGTTTCATACATCATCAATCAATCTGATATAAAACCATTCATTGTATCCAGTAACCAATATTTTCTCTCATTAGTAGCGAATTTCCATAAACACTAGTAGCATCAAATTATTTGCCCATACATTAGTAACACCATCACAAACCTAATCTCAACATTGCTCATACAACGGTCAAGAC
This sequence comes from Pinus tabuliformis, assembly GCA_031772625.1. NCBI lineage: Eukaryota > Viridiplantae > Streptophyta > Pinopsida > Pinales > Pinaceae > Pinus > Pinus tabuliformis. The sequence continues at coordinate 161,386,517 of CM062813.1, forward strand.
AATTAGTAGTTAAAACCAATCATCAAAACCTCTCTCAACCATGCACGCCTTCACATGAAATTATCTGGAAGCATACCCATTCAATACTTATTGAGTTGAATACAAAGGTAACAAAACAAACTATCAAGTGAGACATAGCAACATTAATTCATCTAGGCATATAGTCTCTCAACAATATTTGAGTAGCCTCATTGCTTTGATTGCTATTCTGGTCACAACTCTAGTAAACAATTATTTGACTCAACTCAAACATCAAACTTATAGGAACAAACATTTGTGATACAACGATATATAACTCTGAGATAGACATTAACTCTCTATCCAAATTATGGCTTTTCTCACTACATGCAAGGCACTAGCACATCAGATTCTAACACTATAATAGCAGTAATAAATCATCGCTTCAACCAAGGTAAAGTTGTGAAACCCTCTCAACAAAGTAACAATAAAGACATAGTGGTTACAAGGCTCTAATTCTGGACAAATGCACCTATTATCTTCATAAATTGCCATAACCCTAGCAAGCATCAATCAAGTCCTAGAAATAAATAAACATTAATAACCAATACAAATTATGACAAAGCCTCTCTCAAGATCATATCAAAATTGTCTAGACAACCTTAGTATCATTACAATGACAAAATCTTAGCATATGAGTAGTCTTATGCTAGTGTCCTCCAAAACTATACTAGTGTTATGTCCTTGCAAAACTCATTGTTATTCATTATTCATATTTCCATATATGCTCCAATAAACAATATTTGTAAATAAGTACACATACAATCAACAACAAACCCTAATTCAATGACAACAACATCATCATGAAGCGAGACTCAATACACATAGGTTTGCTCAAACCATAGTAGCTCAGCTCATCTCTCCTCATAAACTCAACAAAAAACTCTAACATATTAATACACACATCCTTCCATCAATACATCATCATACATATCATCAAGTTACAATCAGCAAGCTTTGATACAATAACAAAATATATCAATTAACTTAGTATCAGACTATTCATTACATTGAAAACCCTAGCTCAATGCATGATTTTTTTTCAATTCACTAGGCTCACTCTCAACTTCAATCATTAAATCCACTCTAGCAGTAGCATTATACATTATGGGAAACCTATATTCTCACAATGACCTCATACTTTAATAACTCTACAACATATCTAACTCTAATAACATCAATCATTTTAATGCACTGGCCTTTACACAAAGAAACATATGCAAGGAATCTAGAGGTATCAAACATTCTTGACAAGGGACCTTGCTTAGCCATAACATATATAACACATGACAACATATTGTAGAAGTAAACAAAGTAACAACTTAAGGTTTGTCACGATTGATTCCTGATTTATGCATACTCTGCATTCAATATCTCTACTACAACAACATAAAACCTTTAGCAAAATTCCCCTAAAATAAAATCATTGTTAGCCAAATGCAATGCTATACTTATACAATTATCTCTACTACAAATGTGTGGGTTTCTATCATTCATATGCCCTCAAAATTGGCATATCAACACATCTACAAACAAAAACTATTAGTAATACAAATACTCTATCCATTTGCATCAGTTGATCAATCCCTAATCCAAAAAATAGATATCTTATTGTTACACCAAAACAGAATAAAAGGTTTATCTCTCTATTAAATCACATGCTACAGGTATGTGCTATTTCAGTTCTTTGTTTATTCTCATCATAGCTCACACAGGTACGGAATATATACATAAATAAAGTTACATGCATAACATTACCTCATCGACCATTGTCTTATTGTCAACACATAGAGATATTCATTGTATAGCTAATGAAAATAATTTGTAAGAACATTTCTTCTTCAGATCTGTTCTCTTTCCATGGAATTAATTCACATTGTGACTCAAAAATCACCTCATTGAGCTTCAAGAAAATTAACACTTGTGCTAAAACAAGATATGAAAATAGACACAAAGGTATTCGATGGAGAGAAATCCCATATTGGACTTCCAAAAACGCACACTCTGTTATCACTTAGAACTATAAACATATGTATATAATCCTTTGTCCAAGTTAAATGTCAAAAAGTTGGTGTCAAATGGTTTTTGTCCTATGTTTCTTACTTAGGATTGAAGTTTTAAAGGTGTTTGATGTAAATCGTTCTCTAATCCTATTGGTCATCCTCCATCATGATTGCTAAAGCCATGTCTTGTCTTATCCATGTCACCGATCCTTTCCGTAATTTCGCAGCGCAGTCTCATTGGTTAGTTTTGCAGCGTAATCATTGTTTAGCCATTTCGCAGCGCGTCAGCATCAAGCCGTTTCGCAGTGCATTATGCCAATTCATAACTAACTGCGCTACGAAATCGCAGATTCGTGCGTTTTGCAGCGTATATTCCTCAAAGGGTCAAGTCTGTTGATGAGTCACCACTTCCGTCTGTTCATGTCAGTGAGCGTACCTCCCAAACACTCATTAACCATCACTCCACCAATAGATTTGTAGGCATGCACATAAATATTATTCAAATGGGTTTACCGTGCAAGGATTTTTTATGATGATCGTAGATGATGCATAAATGACCAACCTGTGTGATGAGATATTTGAGTTTGCAAGCGAGCCCGAGTTTTTCATATTCCTCAAAGGGTCAAGTCTGTTGATGAGTCACCACTTCCGTCCGTTCATGTCAGTGAGCGTACCTCCCAAACACTCATTAACCATCACTCCACCAATAGATTTGTAGGCATGCACATAAATATTATTCAAATGGGTTTACCGTGCAAGGATTTTTTATGATGATCGTAGATGATGCATAAATGACCAACCTGTGTGATGAGATATTTGAGTTTGCAAGCGAGCCCGAGTTTTTCAAGTGAGCCTGATTACAAGCGAGCCCGCGTTAAAAAAAATTGAATTACCATTTGAGTTGAAGTTGTTGGCCATTCTTTGTGTGAAAATTTCAAAAGCGAAATGGAGAGGAAAGAGCATAGGTCTGGAAAATGTTAGAGAGCAGAGCCTGAAGGTTTGGACCTTGCATTAAGAGATGAAGGCGTGAAAAAAACCTTCAAGGATGCCGGCTGTTGGAATTTCTGTAAGAAGCTTTAGGGTGGCCATGTTCAGGTAACAAAGGATTTTGCTTTAAACTTCACGGGTTTGAATTCTAAAATAGCTATGTTAGAAGTTCAAGTGTCTCCGGAGGCAATTGCTGCTGTAACTGAGATTCCAAGAGGGGGGCAAGAATGGTTTAAGAACTTTAAATTTGATATGAACCCCTGCAAAGAGTTCTTAAAAGAGGCATATGTGAATGAAGACCTAACAAAAGCAGTGCCTAGAAACTATGTTAAGGAGCACTATGCCCTTCTTCTCACCTGTATTCAGAAGTACTTAACCTGTGAGGGAAGATACAATAAGGTCTACTCTTATCACTTCAAGTTGCTGTTACATTTCACTGGTAAAGCATCCATAGATATTCCCTTTTACTTGTTTCACAGTCTAAGCAAAATGTGTGACAAAGTGCAATTAAGGAAGGATGACTGTGAAACATCGTTATTTCACCATGGTTTGGTTAAATTGTTAGTTTTGAATGGTCTTCAGAAAATTGGTAGAGACTGGAACTCCTTCATCTTCATGGCTGGTTTCCAGAGTAAAACAGGTCTTACTCCACAGCCAGTTAGAGAAAAAGAAAAATCAGTTGAAGAACCCACGATAGCTGAGCTTCGAAAGGAGGCAAAAGATAAAAAGAAGGCCAAGTCACAGTTGAGAAAATCAGTGAAGCCACTGATCATTAAAGAGCAACCTCAGCCATCATCAAAAGAAGAAGCTAAGCATAAGAAAGCTGTACCTGGATCAAGTGGATCTGAAACAGTGTCAAGAGCTAGGACAAGGAGTCAAATAAGCAAAGAAAAAGGCAAAGCATTGGCTGTTGAGGGAAGCCCGATATTTAAGGCCAGCTTGAGTGATTTGCTTGACGCCATTGAGTTTGAGCAGGTTGAATCGGTGCATATTGAACCAATGCACATTGATTTGACTCAATCATCACCAGAAAGCACTAAGAAAACTAAAGCTTCAAAAAGACTGAGGTTTGATGAACTAGGTGATGAATTTATCTTCAAACCAAGAAGACCTGTTACAAGAAAACAAGTAAGGGAAGCTGAGAAACTGCCTAGAGTAGAGGAAGTTGAAAAATTGCTCAGAACAGAGGTAGCAGAGGAATTGTCCAGAACAAAGGAGGCAGAGAAAATTAAGCAAAAAGACAAGAATAGAACAGTCATTATTTCTCAAGGAGGTAAGATTATAGCTATAAAGAACCAGTTGGAGGTAGCAAAAAATGTAATTGCCAAGGTGAAGAGTGCCACCAGAGAGTCTGCAGTCAGGTATGCAAATTATCGAAAAGCTGTTTTGAGAGGAAGTAAAAACCTAGTAAGCCAAGTGGATTCAGTAGCTGATGTTTACACATGGACTGTTCCAGATCTCAAACAGGCCAAATCCATTAGAAGAATAAACATGCATTTAAGAGCTGAAAACAAAGCCTTGAGGAAGGAGGTTGCAGACTTAAAGGCACAGCTAGGTCAAATAGCTGCTAACTGATGTTGAGAAAGGTGTTGTTCTAAGTTTTGTAAAATTTTTCTTAGTTTCATTATTTTGAGGACATATAGATCTCTGCCACATGTAAAGAAGGTTTAAAAGAATCAAAGGTCCAAGCAGTGAAAATCTCAAGGAAAAGATAATCTGTTTAAACAGTTTCGCAGTTTCGTAGCGCGCTACGAAACTGCGAAACTACTGTAGGTGCTGTTTTTAATACAGGCAAACAGTTCGATGGGATAATCAGAAATTTTCAAAGGGAACACCTAAGTGACATGTAAGAGATCAAAGGAAGCTACCAGGCCATTCAAATTATGATAGGTGTACCTTTAACAAAGGTGAAATGTTTTGACCTAAGTTTAAAGTTTTTGATTATAAATGCACTTTATTACCGGTCATTAGGGTTTGGAAGGAGTTGCATACGAGGAGACTTGGCTGGCACACCTGTCCATCAACGAAGCCTCCAACACATCTGGAAACATGGTGGTGCTCTACATTTTTGGGATATTAAAGAGCTGGAGACATGCTGCTGCATTTTCGAATAAGTGGTGGAAGACTGGAACCGGAAAAACAGGGGTTTTCTCCTAACATCTCTAAACCATCAAAGCATTCAGCATCCAAAGCTAGTATGGGACATTGAATCCTTTTCTCAGCCATCTCGGCCAAACTAAAAGGAGACAGGTGTCAAAGAACAAGAAAGAATCATTCTACGAGGAGGATAGAATTAGAGTTATAGTTAAATTAGGACTCTTTAAAATTCCAGTTTAGCATTTATTGTATTTAATGAGTTAGTTCAATAGTGGATAGGGGTAATTAGTGGCAGTCATCGAGCTCCCCTCATGCTGGAGGAGGAAGCTCAAAGTAGTTAAAGTTATGTTTCTATATATAGATGAAACTTTTATGTAATGAGGGTTGGATATTTGAGAAAACAGAGTGTTATTTTGGCTAAGGTACAAACTCATTTTCAGTAATACAAGTGACTGCTTTTCTTCTCAGGATTCATACAGTGTTTCAAATGCTCAAGATATGTGGTTTTGTTTTATCCTTTATGTTTTTACAGTTGTATAGATACACAATCACTCAGAATTCACTTTGCTGCTCTGATTTCCTGTGTGTATTTGTAAGCTAAAGTTTCCATGAGATGTGTTTTGAGTATTTAAACATTACATGCCCTGACTTCTATGAATGAGTAGTGTTATAGTTTACTGAAGGATGATTAACTCCATAAGCCCAATGGAAGTCTTTGTAATGTCTGTCCAGCCAACATATTTGTTAAATTTACTTTGCAAGAGTTAGCCATCTCATCAATAGTCAAAATCAATAACCTTTTGAGAGAGCCCTCTCAGGCTAAGGAGGCTAAGCCTTAGTCAAAAGTCTGGTTTGAAATAGTTGCACAGAGTCTACCTGGTCAGCAGCCTTCCAGTGCTTGATTTTGTGATAACATTTTGGTGCGTCTGCCGGGAGCCTGAAGATTACTCATTCCCGAAATTTTAAGATTGAACTTCTGAAGGTAGCAGGAGCTCAAAAAGGTTTTCGAGGCTGCATTCTACCTTGGTGACTCCATTAATTCTTAAAGTTTAAAAGGTGGCTTCGAGAGGAAGATATACAAGGAGTAATCCTGACCCAAACCCACCTAGTCCTGTGGATAATCCTAATATCATCTCAAGGAGTAGACAAAGATTTTCTGATATACCAGGTACTTCAAATATTTCAAAGTCTTTGTTTCCTGAGTTTTCTAGAAGTCCTGAAGATAAAATTGTTGATGATAAAATTCAAGAAGTCTTGTTGAGGTTTGAAAACGAAGAAGAGCTTATTGGTATCATTTTGGATTTACAAAAGAGAGGCATTGATACTTCATCTTTAGTGTCACAAAAAGATAAAGAAGAGTTTTGGGAAATTGTTACTTCTGAATTGTTATTAGAGGAGGAGGACTTGAAACAGCTCAAGGAGCTTGACCCTTTTGAAGTTTTGCTTAAATCTAAAACTGGTTTACCTCTCCCAAATTGGAGTTCCTTTGTCAGTGGTTTACAAAGTCCCAATAGCCCTTTCTGTACTCATACTTTATCTTCTGCCTCTGCTAGTCCAAATAGTCCTCAGACAACATCTCATACTAGTTCTGGTCCCTCTGGTCATACAATACCTGTTGTCACCGTTCCTCCATTCATTATGGCTGTACCTGCAAGGTATGCTCCTCTAGCTCTCCCTGCTGTTTTGCATGATCTCCCTAGTAAATATGCTGCTAGAATTCCAACATGGGGAGGAGATGAAGACATTACAGCCGAAGAACATGTGGATAGATTCAATGATTTTGTTGATAGGGAAGAAGTGGATGATGAAGATGTAAAATTAAGACTGTTTGCTCAAACTTTCATTGGGGAAGTCCGAAAATGGTTTAAAGCCCTTGGAGCTGGTAGCATTCATAGTTGGGCTGAGTTTGAAGATAGTTTTATGAGGAAATGGGGAAATAGAACTAATCCTGTTCAAGCCCTCACTGAATATAATAGTCTAAGAAGAGCTCCAGATGAAACTGTTCAAAACTTTTCTAAGAGGTTTAATAAAGTATATAATTCCATTCCAGCACATTTGAAACCTCCTGGAGCTTTGGCACAGTTAAGATATGCTGAGTCATTTGATTCAGATTTCTCTCTTTTACTCAGAGAAAGAGAGTCTGCTACTCTTGCTGACATGCAGAATGATGCAGTCAAGGTAGATGTGAATATGCTTGCTGCTAAGAAGTCGAAGATGGCAAAGACTAAGATAAAGGAAGAGGAGAAACCTTCTACCTCTGCTCAAGAAGAGAAGTTTGAAACCATGATGAAAACCATGGAGAAATTGATGGATCAATTAGCACTTGGGAATACTGCTGCTCCCCAAGCACAACAAGAGCCTTGGTTTAGGAACCCTCAATTTAGAAGGCCTCAAAATCAGCAAAGGCCAAGAGACAATAGAAATCAGCAAGCAGATCCTCCAGTGAGACCTCCTTTCCAACAAAACATGGTGGATGAAGAAGAAGAACCTGAAGCACCTGAGGAATCTATTCATTGTTTTGGTGAGGAAGACTCAGAAATTTTCTTAACTAAGGAAGAACATGATGAGTCTAGTTTGGTAAAGGCAGAAGAAGAGCCTTCAGATTTCTTAAAGGGTTATCAGCATGCCATATTTGAGATTCAGAAGCAGTACAATCTCAGAATCCGAGATGTCCCTATTACAGCAAATAAAGCACAGCCCAAGAAGAATATTTCAAAGGCAGTTGAAGATAAAAAGGAAAAGTCAAAGCAGATTGATGGTAAAGGTGATTCCTCTGTTGATAGAAAATATATTCAAACCCCTGCTCCTCCTAAGGAAGTTGAAAAGTCTACCTCTGTTTTTAATATAGAAAATGAGATTGCAAAAATTAAAATATCAGTCCCATTCAATGAAATTCTGAAAGTAGACAAATATAGAAGCAAGATTGTGGAAATGCTTAATTCTCCACCAGGAGGGGCTGATATTCTAAATGTGCAAGAGGATAATCCTATTATCTGTTTAGGACCAAGACTTGAGGATGAGCAAAATGATGAGTTTCCTCCTTTTTATATAAGCATTAATATCCATGATATGACTCTACATAATGCTATGCTGGATTCAGGGGCATCACATAATCTCATGCCTAAGGTAATCATGGAAAGACTGGGATTAGAAGTAACTAGACCATACAAGGACCTGTTTTCATTTGATTCAAAGAGAGTTCATTGCATTGGTTTAATAAAAGATGTTGTTGTGGCACTCACACAAATCCCAGCAAAAACAACTGTCATGGACATTGTTGTTGCAGACATTCCACCTAAGTTTGGGATGCTTCTTTCAAGGTCATGGGCAGCAAAAATCAAGGGTACCATGCAAATGGATCTGACATATGCTACCATTCCAGTTTTTGGTGAACAAAGGAGGTTGTATCGTGAAACAAGGATGGCATATATGGTAAGCAGCAAGGACAAGCCTCAGAACTTTCCTATTTATTCTTGTGATACAGGTCTTGGATCAGCTATCCTTTTCAATGAATCAGTTGGAAAAGAATCACAAGATGAACATGCAGAAAATCAGTGTCAGGAGGTACAACAGAGAAATGAAAGAGATATCACTGGTTGCTGGTCCCTATACTTTGATGGAGCAGTAGGGAAAGAAGGCGCAGGAGCTGGGATTTGGATCACTAGTCCAACTGAAGAAAGTAAGTTCCTGTCATACAAACTGAACTTTGATTGTACCAATAACATGGCTGAGTACGAATCTCTGGTTTTAGGCCTGGAAACCTTGATAGAGTTGAAGGCAAAGAACATTGCTGTTTGTGGAGATTCTGAATTGGTTATTAAGCAAGTACAAGGTACATATCAAACAAAGGATGCAAGGATGAGAGCCTACAGAAATTTAGTGTTGGAATTGTTGGAAAAGTTTCAATCCTATACCTTCAGTATAAAAACCAGAGATCAAAATTCTATTGCAGATTCTCTTGCTGTTGCAGCTAGTCTTTTTATTATTCCTAAACATTCTTCTGATAGCTATGAAGTGAAGGTTCGCCATAGACCAGTCATCCCAGATAATATCATAAACTGGCAAGTCTTTGAAGATGATCAGCAGGTAAGAAATTTTCTTGAGTTGAAAGAGGAGTTTGAACATAATCAAATAGATCAGCAGAATATGTTAACAGAGACAAGGGAAAAGTCTGAAGTGTTGCAACTACAAAACAACCTAATTCCTAAAGGCCTCATTCCACTTGAAAAATTATTTGATCAAAATGATGTGTTTAAAGCACCAAGATTGCAAGCTAATGAAGAGGAAATAGAAAGTTGTAATTTAGGTGACTCAGTTGTGCCCAAATTAATCAAGATTTCAAAGTTCTTATCAGCTGATATGAAGGTCAAATATGTTGAAATGATGAAGAAATTTATTGATGTTTTCGCATGGAGCTATGCTGATTTGAAACAGTATGATTCTTCAATCATACAACATACCATCCCAATTAAGCAAAATGAGAAGCCTTTTAAGCAGAAATTAAGGAGGATCAATCCCCTTCTGATGCCATTGATTGAAAAAGAAGTGAAAAAGCTTTTTGATGCAAAAATTATTGTTCCAATCAGATTCTCAAATTGGCTTTCTAACTTGGTACCAGTCAGGAAAAAGAATGGGGAGATTAGAATTTGCATAGACTTCAGGAACTTAAACAAGGCTTCACTGAAAGATAATTCCCCTCTTCCCAAAATGGATTTCATTTTGCAAAATATTGTTGGTTCACAAAGAATGTCTATGCTGGATGGCTTCTCAGGGTATAATCAGATCCTTGTTCATCCAGATGATCAGGAGAAGACAGCTTTCACTACACCATGGGGCACATTTATGTATGCAAAGATGCCCTTTGGCCTCATGAATGCAGGAGCAACTTTCCAGAGGGCTATGGACATTGCTTTCGCTGAAGAAAAAGATAAATCAGTGGTGGTATATCTTGATGATATCACAGTCTTTTCAAAGAAGGAAGAAGACCACTTAAAGCACCTTGAAAGGATCTTACTAAAGTGTAGGAGGTTTGGTATTTCTTTAAACCCAACCAAAAGTATCTTTGCTTTAACTTCTGGCAAACTGCTTGGACATATTATATCTGAGGAGGGAATTAGGATTGATCCTAATAGAGTTAGTGCTATTCAAAGGCTAGATTTGCCAAGGAGCAAGAAAGAGATTCAATCCTTTCTTGGAAAGGTTAATTTTGTTAGAAGATTCATTCCTAACTTTGCTGAAGTAGTCAAACATATAACAAAAATGTTAAGGAAAGGAGCAGATTTTAAGTGGACAGCTGAAGCAAAGAAGTCATTTGAAGAGATCAAAAAGGCACTCACTCAAGCACCAGTCCTCATCAGCCAGGATTTCACCAAGGAGTTTTTGATCTTCACATTTGCTTCTGAAGATACAATTACTGGAGTTTTATTACAGAAAGGAAGTCAAGGTATTGAACAACCTATTTCTTTCTTTAGCAAGACATTGGCTAATGCTGAATTGAAATATAATATCTTAGAGAAGCAAGCATATGCATTGGTGAAAGCAATTAAGGATTTCAGAATTTATGTGTTGCACTCTCATATTGTTGCATATGTGCCAAGCGCTGTTATAAAAGATATTCTTACACAAGCTGACCCAGATGGAAAAAGGGGGAAATGGATAGCAAAGCTGTTGGAGTATGACATTGAGATCAGGCCCACTAAGTTGGTAAAGGGTCAAGGCTTAGCAAAATTGTTGACTCAGTCAAATCTGGACTGCATTGGTATCAATTTAAACACAGAAATATCAGAAATTTCTGAGAATGAAGAAGAATTGGTCCAAATCAATGAAAAATTTGTAATCTCAGAGTGGTATAAAGATGTAGCATTTGTCTTGCAGCACAATAGAGCCCCTGATAACCTTTCAAAATCTAAAGCTCGGTTCACCAAGTTGAAATCTCTCAGATATTTTGTATATGATCAAAATTTATTTTGGAAGGATGCAGGAGGAATATTACTGAATTGTCTCATTGAAGAAGAAGCTGATAGGGTAATTGATGAATTTCATAAGGGGGATTGTGGAGGCCATCACTATTGGAAAGCCACTGCAAACAAAGTTTTGAGAGCTGGATATTTTTGGCCAACTATGTTCAGAGATATTTATAAAAAGATAGCATCATGCCATGAATGTCAAGTATTTGAAGGAAAGAGGAAGCTCATGCCAATGCCATTGGTTCCTATTTATGTTGAAGCACCTTTCCAGCAGTGGGGATTAGATTTTATAGGGGAAATCCATCCTCCTTCATCAGGATAGCATCGCTGGATTCTCACAGCCACTGATTATTTTACAAAGTGGATAGAGGCAATACCTACCAGGCAAGCAAATGATTCAGTGATAATTTCCTTTTTGGAAAATAACATCCTATCAAGGTTTGGTTGTCCAATCAAGATCATCACAGACAATGCCCAGGCTTTTAAGTCCAAAAGAATGATAAATTTTTGTCATCAGTATCACATTTCCCTTGGTCATTCCACTGCTTATTATCCACAGGGAAATGGCTTAGCTGAAAGTTCAAACAAGAGTCTTGTGAGAATTATTAAGAAGCTACTACAAGAAAATAAAAAGGCTTGGCATTTGAAGCTGAAGTATGCCTTGTGGGCTGATCGAATTTGCACAAAGAGGTCCATTGGAACATCACCATATGAACTTGTGTATGGAGCAGAGGCTATATTCCCAACTTCTCTCGGGGTACCAGTTATGAAGCTGATTCAAGGATTAGAAGAGGAACCAAATGCCATATAGCGAAGGATAAATCAGCTAATAGATTTGCAGGAGAAAAGAAGTGAGGTGTTTGAAGGTCATCAACAAAACCAGAATCGGGTCAAGAGAGCATTTGACAAGAAGATCAAAGAGGTTACATTTCAGATTCATGATAAAGTCCTGAAATGGGAAGCCAGAATTGAAGAGAAAGGTAAACATGGTAAATTTGAAAATTTGTGGAAGGGGCCATATCAGATTTCTGCTTTCCATGGAAATAATACCTACATTCTGCAGGAAGTTGATGGAACACCATATGCTGGAGGACCTGTTAATGACAGGTTCTTAAAGCATTACAATCAATGAAATTCTGCCAAGTATCTCATGAGCATTGTATATAACTGTTTTATGAATCTTTTCTGTTGAAAATAAATGACAAGCTGAACTGAAAAGCTTAAGCCCGAGGAGAAGGCCCACAAAGCTAGAAAGGAATGCTTGTCAACTGTGTGTGTGTTTTTAAGGAATGGATAAAGCACTGGATCTACGAGTTCTTAGTGTACTACAGGAGCACACTATCCCAAGTGGAGCCACTGTTATCACTTAGAACTATAAACATATGTATATAATCCTTTGTCCAAGTTAAATGTCAAAAAGTTGGTGTCAAATGGTTTTTGTCCTATGTTTCTTACTTAGGGTTGAAGTTTTAAAGGTGTTTGATGTAAATCGTTCTCTAATCCTATTGGTCATCCTCCATCATGATTGCTAAAGCCATGTCTTGTCTTATCCATGTCACCGATCCTTTCCGTAATTTCGCAGCGCAGTCTCATTGGTTAGTTTTGCAGCGTAATCATTGTTTAGCCATTTCGCAGCGCGTCAGCATCAAGCCGTTTCGCAGCGCATTATGCCAATTCATAACTAACTGCGCTACGAAATCGCAGATTCGTGCGTTTTGCAGCGTATATTCCTCAAAGGGTCAAGTCTGTTGATGAGTCACCACTTCCGTCCGTTCATGTCAGTGGGCGTACCTCCCAAACACTCATTAACCATCACTCCACCAATAGATTTGTAGGCATGCACATAAATATTATTCAAATGGGTTTACCGTGCAAGGATTTTTTATGATGATCGTAGATGATGCATAAATGACCAACCTGTGTGATGAGATATTTGAGTTTGCAAGCGAGCCCGAGTTTTTCATATTCCTCAAAGGGTCAAGTCTGTTGATGAGTCACCACTTCCGTTCGTTCATGTCAGTGAGCGTACCTCCCAAACACTCATTAACCATCACTCCACCAATAGATTTGTAGGCATGCACATAAATATTATTCAAATGGGTTTACCGTGCAAGGATTTTTTATGATGATCGTAGATGATGCATAAATGACCAACCTGTGTGATGAGATATTTGAGTTTGCAAGCGAGCCCGAGTTTTTCAAGTGAGCCTGATTACAAGCGAGCCCGCGTTAAAAAAAATTGAATTACCATTTGAGTTGAAGCTGTTGGCCATTCTCTGTGTGAAAATTTCAAAAGCGAAATGGAGAGGAAAGAGCATAGGTCTGGAAAATGTCAGAGAGTAGAGCCTGAAGGTTTGGACCTTGCATTAAGAGATGAAGGCGTGAAAAAAACCTTCAAGGATGCCGGCTGTTGGAATTTCTGTAAGAAGCTGCAGGGTGGCCATGTTCAGGTAACAAAGGATTTTGCTTTAAACTTCACGGGTTTGAATTCTAAAATAGCTATGTTAGAAGTTCAAGTGTCTCCGGAGGCAATTGCTGCTGTAACTGAGATTCCAAGAGGGGGGCAAGAATGGTTTAAGAACTTTAAATTTGATATGAACCCCTGCAAAGAGTTCTTAAAAGAGGCATATGTGAATGAAGACCTAACAAAAGCAGTGCCTAGAAACTATGTTAAGGAGCACTATGCCCTTCTTCTCACCTGTATTCAGAAGTACTTAACCTGTGAGGGAAGATACAATAAGGTCTACTCTTATCACTTCAAGTTGCTGTTACATTTCACTGGTAAAGCATCCATAGATATTCCCTTTTACTTGTTTCGCATTGTAAACAAAATGTGTGATAAAGTGCAATTAAGGAAGGATGACTGTGAAACATCGTTATTTCACCATGGTTTGGTTAAATTGTTAGTTTTGAATGGTCTTCAGAAAATTGGTAGAGACTGGAACTCCTTCATCTTCATGGCTGGTTTCCAGAGTAAAACAGGTCTTACTCCACAGCCAGTTAGAGAAAAAGAAAAATCAGTTGAAGAACCCACGATAGCTGAGCTTCGAAAGGAGGCAAAAGATAAAAAGAAGGCCAAGTCACAGTTGAGAAAATCAGTGAAGCCACTGATCATTAAAGAGCAACCTCAGCCATCATCAAAAGAAGAAGCTAAGCATAAGAAAGCTGTACCTAGATCAAGTGGATCTGAAACAGTGTCAAGAGCTAGGACAAGGAGTCAAATAAGCAAAGAAAAAGGCAAAGCATTGGCTGTTGAGGGAAGCCCGATATCTAAGGCCAGCTTGAGTGATTTGCTTGAGGCCATTGAGTTTGAGCAGGTTGAACCGGTGCATATTGAACCAATGCACATTGATTTGACTCAATCATCACCAGAAAGCACTAAGAAAACTAAAGCTTCAAAAAGACTGAGGTTTGATGAACTAGGTGATGAATTTATCTTCAAACCAAGAAGACCTGTTACAAGAAAACAAGGGAAGCTGAGAAACTGCCTAGAGCAGAGGAATTTGAAAAATTGCTCAGAACAGAGGTAGCAGAGGAATTGTCCAGAACAAAGGAGGCAGAGAAAATTAAGCAAAAAGACAAGAATAGAACAGTCATTATTTCTCAAGGAGGTAAGATTATAGCTATAAAGAACCAGTTGGAGGCAGCAAAAAATGTAATTTCCAAGGTGAAGAGTGCCACCAGAGAGTCTGCAGTCAGGTATGCAAATTATCGAAAAGCTGTTTTGAGAGGAAGTAAAAACCTAGTAAGCCAAGTGGATTCAGTAGCTGATGTTTACACATGGACTGTTCCAGCTCTCAAACAGGCCAAATCCATTAGAAGAATAAACATGCATTTAAGAGCTGAAAACAAAGCCTTGAGGAAGGAGGTTGCAGACTTAAAGGCACAGCTAGGTCAAATAGCTACTAACTGATGTTGAGAAAGGTGTTGTTCTAAGTTTTGTAAAATTTTGCTTAGTTTCATTATTTTGAGGACATATAGATCTCTGCCACATGTAAAGAAGGTTTAAAAAAATCAAAGGTCCAAGCAGTGAAAATCTCAAGGAAAAGATAAACTGTTTAAACAGTTTCGCAGTTTCGTAGCGCGCTACGAAACTGCGAAACTACTGTAGGTGCTGCTTTTAATACAGGCAAACAGTTTGATGGGATAATTAGAAATTTTCAAAGGGAACACCTAAGTGACATGTAAGAGATCAAAGGAAGCTACCAGGCCATTCAAATTATGATAGGTGTACCTTTAACAAAGGTGAAATGTTTTGACCTAAGTTTAAAGTTTTTGATTATAAAGGCACTTTATTACCGGTCATTAGGGTTTGGAAGGAGTTGCATACGAGGAGACTTGGCTGGCACACCTGTCCATCAACGAAGCCTCCAACACATCTGGAAACATGGTGGTGCTCTACATTTTTGGGATATTAAAGAGCTGGAGACATGCTGCTGCATTTTTGAATAAGTGGTGGAAGACTGGAACCGGAAAAACAGGGGTTTTCTCCTAACATCTCTGAACCATCAAAGCATTCAGCATCCAAAGCTAGTATGGGACATTGAATCCTTTTCTCAGCCATCTCGGCCAAACTAAAAGGAGACAGGTGTCAAAGAACAAGAAAGAATCATTCTACGAGGAGGATAGAATTAGAGTTATAGTTAAATTAGGACTCTTTAAAATTCCAGTTTAGCACTTATTGTATTTAATGAGTTAGTTCAATAGTGGATAGGGGTAATTAGTGGCAGTCATCGAGCTCCCCTAATGCTGGAGGAGGAAGCTCAAAGTAGTTAAAGTTATGTTTCTATATACAGATGAAACTTTTATGTAATGAGGGTTGGATATTTGAGAAAACAGAGTGTTATTTTGGCTAAGGTACAAACTCATTTTCAGTAATACAAGTGACTGCTTTTCTTCTCAGGATTCATACAGTGTTTCAAATGCTCAAGATATGTGGTTTTGTTTTATCCTTTATGTTTTTACAGTTGTATAGATACACAATCACTCAGAATTCACTTTGCTGCTCTGATTTCCTGTGTGTATTTGTAAGCTGAAGTTTCCATGAGATGTGTTTTGAGTATTTAAACATTACATGCCTTGACTTCTATGAATGAGTAGTGTTATAGTTTATTGAAGGATGATTAACTCCATAAGCCCAATGGAAGTCTTTGTAATGTCTGTCCAGCCAACATATTTGTTAAATTTACTTTGCAAGAGTTAGCCATCTCATCAATAGTCAAAATCAATAACCTTTTGAGAGAGCCCTCTCAGGCTAAGGAGGCTAAGCCTTAGTCAAAAGTCTGGTTTGAAATAGTTGCACAGAGTCTACCTGGTCAGCAGCCTTCCAGTGCTTGATTTTGTGATAACACACTCCATGATGAAACTTATTGTGAATTTATAAGTATTTTTCCCTTTGATTACCACAAGAAAAACCATGGATTTTGTTGACTTGATCAAATACATATTAAACCCCTTATATCACATCATTACCTTGGGAAATTTGATGGTTTGGGCCTTGGTTTTTTATTTTTCTTCACCTACATGCATCATCATGGGGCAAAGCCTAGCTCCTAGAGGAGATCATCATGGGAGCTAAAATGAGCTCCAAACGAAAATGTTGAAATCATCGGTCTATGTTAGTTAGCATCCCAACGATGATGTGCTAACTTGAGGAATATGATATTTACTCTACCTAGAACTATGCCACATTTATACTTTACCCTACTAGACACTTCAAGAGCTTGTCCATCCTCTACACCACCTTATATCATCAACAAATATCAAAGTATAATTACAACTATACAACTTCCTCTTCATACTCCTGCAACTCTACTACCAATAAGCAAGAGTTTGATAGGACCATGATCCAAGTTGAAATCATGGCCCACAAACCAGTCATAATGCCAACAATATCCCCCTTTGGCGTTGATTTCAACCTCCTACAAAATGTCAAGTCATCAAGTTTGTCTCTCCCCCTTTGACATCAATGGAAAAGATGGGCTAGTCTTTGAAAAGAATGCCATGTTGTCACCATTGAATACACCAAATGAGCTACCAAAAATTATAAATAACCATCATATATCTACAAGGTAAATATGCTCCCCATGAACATTGGGGCTACCAATATCATAAACCTTCAGCTTCCATACACATCTTCTTAGACAAGATACCCATACATCCTATGCAGTCTACATGTGAAATAAGAAAAAATTAATGTACAGGGTTTTATGTAGGGCACACATAAGTTCTTTACATGATGAATCACTATGAAATATTAAATGAAAGGCTAATTTTTTAGTTATCTAGTTGCATACATAGCTCCCCCTTTGTTGGAAAATTAGAAAGGCAATAAATATTTTCTTGATCTTGATAATTACTGGTGATGTTTCTTATATATATATATATATATATATATATTTAGTTCATCAAGAAATAACCAAAAACAGCAGCACATAAAACAATGAACACAAGATGTAGGCACATGCCAGGGAAAAACCCCCCTTGAGGGGAAAACCCAGTCAAATTAATTCTTCCTTTCAATAGTATTCTTTGAGAATCTTCACCCTAGACCTTGACCAAACGTTCCCTCCACACCAAACCAGCCTCTAGAAGATTGACCTCTTCCCAACAACTTCGACTGTGCAAAAGATAACAGCTTCCGGCAGCAGTGCAACTTGGAAGACTTCGATCTCCCAATCCAGAGCATGAAATAGAGAGATAACACCACCAAAATTTCGATTTTTCTTGACTCCATGGACTCCCCCAAACTCACATTCACTTCGGCTTCCCAACAATAGACTTTCCAAGCTTTCTACTTCGCACTTATGCCCAGCAAATAGATTTTCACACTTCTTCCCAGTAGAGAGATAATGTGAAGTGATGCTCCAAATAAATTCGATGTCTAGAAAATCTTCGGCAAAATCACATAAACCATCTTTTGTCGACGCGTTTCGAACCAACCAATGTGGTTCATCGTCAGGACAAGTTTCGACGATGAACCACACTGGTTGGTTCGAAACGCGTCGACAAAAGATGGTTTATGTGATTTTGCCGAAGATTTTCTAAACATTGTTATGGATCACAGAAGTCTAAATTCCTTAATAAATTCGATGTCCTTCCTTTTATAGGATTATTGTGGAGTCAAATAGGGTCTTGGTCTAACTTTATCTTCCCTTAGGCCAACATGGTTTGGATATTCCATAATTCATATTTTACTCAATACTAAACCCTTTTACATGATTCAAAACCCTAAGAAGGGTCTCTTTAAATGTACAATAATTCTACAGACACGAAATAAATCCTAGAATTCCTCAACGGGGACTTTAACCTAAAACATGGTGACCCAAGCATGAAACCCATGCTTTAACAAGTCACAATAATAATAATAGAAATTATTTTCTTTATTCTTTTGTCAAGTACATTACATAATGACTCGAGTACATTATTGAAGACCGAACATAGTTACTTTTTCCAACACTCCGTCTTAACTAGGGAGGTATTCATAATCTACATATATAATGTAAGATCTCAAACTATATGAACCATGAAGAAATTTAGGCACCACAAATCCATGGACTAGATTCCTGACTAGGGCAATCTATCCAATCAGTCAATCAATTTAGGCACCACAATGCCATGGACTAGATTCCTGACCAGGGAAATCTATTCAACCAGTCACTCAAAAATTTAGGCACCGCAATGCCATGGACTAGATTCCTAACCAAGGCAATCTATCCAAGTGGGACTAAGATGGACTCAATATTTCAGCCCCTCTAGTTACCATCAGGCTTACTTTATATCCATCAACCCAAAAATCTAGGTGTGCATCCAAAATAGATCTCTTTGATCAACACCACCTTTCCAACTTCTAGACATCAACGCAATCTGTCGGCCAGATGTCCTCTGAGGCAATTCTTCACTCACAAAGCCTCAACACCCCCTTGATCCAAAAAATCAATAATAGTGAATCTCTCCCAATCAAACTGGTTGGTAACCATCATGCTATCAAATCCTTCAAGGGATTCTCCTGTACAAACACAACCTCAATCAATAACATACTTTCACATGTATATAATAAAATACAAACAACTGGGGTATTCCAAGAAACAAATGTTGCTTCTCAACATTCCATAGTACGACTATCAATCAAATCATTGACAAAAGATTCCTCAATCACATTTCTTACTTTACATGTAGCAACATATCCTCCAAAATTCATTCTTCGATTAATACCAATCTATGCCCTCCCTCTCAACTAGGAAGCACATCTTTATCTAGACTCCCTCTTAATCTTAGGGATATCTTCTTCTATTCATTCTTCCTCCAGGAGACCAACTTCTTCTTTTCAACAACGGAGAATCTATCGTGGCTTCCAACCATTTCATCAAAATTATCATCATCCCCATCATGCTCATCACATCTTCACCAAGTTGAATATTGTGTACTAGCACAACTTTCTAGTCACATCGAGCATCTTCACCAAGTTGAATATTGTGTACCTGCACAACTTTAATATAAATTACAACCAAAACTATAGAAGCATCATGTTAGCCATATCAAAATCATGGAATATTTTCATCTTTATGCATACCAGATACCCAAACTCAATTACAGACGAGAGACATATACTCTTCACCATCTTGTTATGGACTTTGTTATATACCCTAGACTACTTCATAACAACATTCATTCCATCTAGGGTTTCAATGTGTCTTCCAATGGTATGACATACCTTACTACAACATATAGAAAACCCTAGAAATAATTCACACAAATATAGATCTACAAAACATCTAACAATCTTTCAAAGTACATATGTTATCCTTCACGCTAGGATTTATACAAATCCTAGATTCCATATAACAGAATCAATCAATCACAGTTGTTCAATCAATTGAATGTTCTTAAATTGTAAGCATAAATTATTGACCAGGGCAAGCAAACTGATGAAGTACAAGTGCACTATATGTGCTAGAAGTTGTTTAAGTCATTAAGGTGATTATGTTATTATTATCTAAATTAATGCCAAACCCTAGAATCAATGTTGAGATGATGTTATTATCTATACTAGGATGTTATTTCTAAGATTAATTAATTACTCTAAATGATATTTCTAGAATTAGCTCTGATTGAATTGAGATTTTAGAATGGTTGGATAATGATTTTAACTCTTTTCAATGAATATGTTAAGGTAATATTGTCTTCAAATTATCAATTGTTTTTGGATTTTTATGCTGCAGCTAAACAGAGTTAATTATCAAAGCATGAAATGACATAAATAAAATCCTATTTTATCAACTTGGAAAATGAAAATTTCTTGAATTCTGATGCTGAGAAAGATTGTCACTCTTATCTTCTCAACTTTATTTCAATGCAAAAACAAAACAGGAACGAGATTACTAAGCTATGAAAAAACTAAGTTATGAATGAAACGAAATTACTGAGTTATGTTAGGTATGAAGCAAATGAAATGACTGATTTTATGCTAGATATTAAGTAAACAAAATTATCGATACAGAGATCAATCAAGTGAACTTAATTTAGAACTTCATTGAACTGCATCTTAAAAATATGAAAATAGGGCATCCATGAATTAAATCTATGAAACAAAAGAAAAGCTAATTTCAGTGAATCAAAGACCTGATCTGCGCACAAGGGGCCCTCCATGAGGCAGTCAGTCTCCTTAAATCAATAGCACATAAAATATATGAACCAAGATCCTTGCATTAAGCGAAAAAGAGTTTTATAGGATGCTCAAAATTACATACAGTGGCACACACGTTACACAGAGCTGCCATTGTTTTTATAGAGTTCTAATTAACAATATGATAAATTCAAGCCTACAGGACTTCGCTACAATCCTATCAAAACAAAATCATATCACTTATTTGTCGATTTGCTATTGAAAAAGAAAATTGATGAAATCTCTTGAAACTCGAACTATGTTCCAACACGTTGTCTTGTGGTTGACTTTCATGGTTAACCATGTCGTAGTGTGTGTGTCCTGATAAATTAGCTCGAGTAAATAGGAAGAAATCTGTGAGAGGATCATTCCCTATCTACCCATATACTCCTTTGTTGATCTGGCACACTCGAACCCTGTCAAAAATGGAAGTAGTTGTGGATCTATGAATTAACTATAGAATCAGGTCAAATCTGTAGCTGCATGTAAACTTTAATAAAAAAATAAGGCATATTGACAAAATATGAAAAAGAGGACATATGAATGTTTACCTTATCAAAACCTTATGTTTATTTCATTTATTTGGATGATAGCGATAGGAAAAAGGAGGTAAATATGGACAAAAAAGGTGTCAAGATAAAGCAGTTCTTGGACTCTACATTCCCCCACACTGGAGGTTTTGTATGTCCTCATACAACACAGAATTATCATTCTCCTGTATACCTTTGCCATCACATCCAGATTTCACTTTCTTCTTATTCTTGGTAGTCACTTCCATTCTTGTTTTCCTCATAAGGATCTTATACTTCAGGTTAATGATTTCACTTTTCATGGCCTTGTTTTGTTTCTTCAATTTCTTGTTCTTTTTATACCATAGACTTAAGTGAAGAATGAGGTTATCAATCTTGGAAATTTGAATTCCATTTTGTGCCTTCAGTGTTTGATTTTAAGTTTTGAGGTACCTGTTTAATGTCTCCAACTCAAAGATTTCTTGTTTCAAGACATTAGATGCTGGAGGTTCTTTTGGCTCATTAAAATGGTTGCTTCCTTCTTTTGGGATCTGAATTTATCCTTTGTTTTTTTGTCTTCCTTTCTCTCTGATGATTCTACGTAATCATAGATTTATTTTTGAATAGGATCAATACTTGGGCTTTGTACTCGACTCCTTGGAGGTGAACTAAAGGGAGATGGTGATGCCCTTGGTGATAGTCTCAGTGATTCTCTCAGAGAGTTCTCAAGATCTTCATATTTCTCTTTTGACTCAAGATCGATATGTTCTGCAACTTCTGAGGTTGTTTCTTTCACTATGTTCAATCTGGTGCTTCTTCTCAAACATGTGGTTGGCAACCCTTGAATTTTCTTTTCTTTAACTTTTGGATTTTCTTTCTGAGGAAGGATTTTTGTTTGGGGTAAAACCTTTGTTTTCTTGTTGGCTTTCTTTCTTCTAAGACTTTCTCTGTTCATTTTCTGCAAAATTTCTACAATTGGTAGATCATCCTCTGACAATTCTTGTTGATGTCGTGGTTCCTGTTCTATTATTGTCTCAATTTTTCTCTTTCTTCCCCTTAGGGTTTTGCTACTACTTGGTTGTTCAGGGGTTTTCTCTTCAAAGTAGTTTCTCAATAGAAAATCTTCTCAATTATCACCTATGCTTTGAAGATGAAACTCAATCAAAATTTTTACTAACCCATGATGGTACATTGTGTTGTCTATAAGCTAGCTTTTCTTCTGAACATTTACTGACATTTTCTTAAGGATATGCAATAGAAAGTATGGAATATTCATTTGATGCTCTTCAAGGGAATTCATTAATAGCCTAATGTGATAGAAAAACATACACCCAAATCGGCCTTCATAGGTAACAAATTTCTGAAGCACAAAGAGCATATTTATCCATTTACTTTTGAGGGCAAAACTAGGAACACCTTTTCTAAAGACAGTAGCATCCATGCTTGGGTTTTTCAAGAAAATTTTCCAATATTCCCCTTCAATTCCTCTATTTTTGAACCATTTTTCTCCATCTCTAGGCATTCTGATGGCTTCTGTAATCAAGGGCTTTGTTAGTGCAAACTTGACATCACTTATTCCAACTTTTGTTCCGTCAAAAGACCGTGCAAACGTTTTTGTCACCTCCCTGTGGAAACCATCAAACTTTTCTATGAAATTTAACCACTGAACTTTCTATAACAATTCTCTGGTCTGGGGATATCCTTCCAAAAATTTCCTTCCTGTTGGTTTTGTTCGAACAATAACGCCCATGGTGAGAGATGTTTCGTCTCAAGCACTATTTTACTTGGCAGGGAAAATGGTCTGAGTAGGGTTTCACTCTAGGATGGAGAGACTGTATGAATTGGAAGAATGAGGGAATGGGAGAGTATAATGAAGGTTCATGGAGATGAATTAGCTGTTTGAATGCATTTAATTCAATGATTTGGTGATCAAATCGATGGATTCAAAATGAGGACGAGATAGGAGTTAAAATGGTGGCAGATTATAACGGTTTTGGCAAGCGACTATCATCCATGAACTGCAATGATTTCGGTTTCAAAAATGTTATGTCCACGTAGTTCATATATGCAATATGTTGAACCCTATTGTAAAATTAAAGTGTTACATACCTTAGATTTATTTGCTAACATTTATTTATCCTTTGATGTCATTTGCAGGTACTTTTCACTTTGAAAGGATTCAATAATTTCTTCAATTTGAGCCACAAATTGTCCCTGTTAGATTGGTTGCAGAAACTTTGTCAAAGCTACAGAAACTTGCTTGAGCTGCAGAAAGTCACTAATTCTATAGCTAAAACATTTTCAAGAAAGGAATGTTTAGAAAAAGGGATTTTTTTTAGAAAAATGGTTAAGAGAAAATTTAAGGTGCCAACAAGAGTTGGTTTTCACTTTAAATTTTCTGCATAAGCATGCCAACAACTTGTTGGTTTTCATGTTTATACATTATTATATTTTTTATTTATTTATTATTATTATTTTATTTTATTTTATTTATATGAAAATAGAGAAAAATAAAATTTCTAAGGTGGAAAAGAAGAAGAATTCTTCTCAACCATCTTCAATTCTGAATTTTCTTAGAAATTTTTGACAAATTCTTCTTTTTTCAATGGCTTCTAATAAAGTCTAAGTCGACGTCCACTCACTAAAAGAGGAATTTTCTCTTCATCAATAGTCTTGATTCTGACTGCACCATTTTCACAGACATTTTCAACTTCATAAGGTCCAAGCTAGTGAGTTTGGAATTTTCCTTGGAAGTTTTTGAAAATTGAATCAAAAAGTAATGCCCAATCTCCTGGATGAAATTTTCTTTCTTTGATGTATTTTGCATGCCGTCTAGATCTCTGTTGTTGAACTAGTTTGGTCTTCTGGAAGGCAGCTTGTCTTATTTCATCAAGCTCATTGAATTGTCCAATCCTTTGCTTTTGTGCTTATAATAAGTCAAGATCCAATTGGACTGTTGTTTTATAGGTCTGGATCTGGAACTCTATTGGACGTAAGACCTACTTCCCATAAACAAGTTCATAGGGAGTATGTCTTGTAGTGCTTCTCCATGTAGTTCTATAAGCCCACAAAGATTCTGGAATCTTTTCTGCCCAATCCTTCCTATGTAAGTGTACAGCCTTGGTGAGAATTGCTTCAATCACCTTGTTTGTAGACACAACTTTTCCATTGGCTTGTGGATGGTATGGATTAGATTTCTTATGCTTGATTTTGTACTGTTCCACGAGCTTCTGCACTAGTCTCGATGTAAATTGTGTTCCTTGATCTGTTATAATTTCTCTTGGAACACCAAAACGAGTGAAAATATCCTCAAAAATAAATGAAACTATAACACTTTCAGTAGAAAAAGGATGTGCTTTCACTTCTACCCATTTAGCGACATAATCAGTACACACCAGAATATACCTTTTTTGTTTTGAAGGTGGATTGATTGGACCAGCAAAATCTAGTGCCCATTTCTTAAAAGGTTCAATCGGTACTTGAGGTTGTAATGGTATTTAATTTAAAAGAGTAGGTTTCCCCATCCTTTGAAAATTGTCACATCTCTTAACATATTCCTTGGTATCCTTGAAAATGGAAGGCCAATAATATCCTAAGTGAAGGATCTTATAAGCAGTTCTTCTTTCAGAGAAATGCCCTCCACGTGGTTCATCATGGCATGCTTTAAGTATCTCTGGTATCTTATCTTCTCGAACACATCTTTTGATGATTAGATCTAATCCTGTTTTGTACAATTCTTCCTTTATCCATGAGTAAGATGTGTTGATGTGAATTATACTCCTCTTTTCTCTAGGGGACAAATGAAATGGTAATTTTCCTATTGCTAAATAATTAGCAATATCTGCATAACAAGGTTATTTAGTAAATACTGCAAAAATATATTCATCGTGAAATTTATCCTCCACCAGTTTATCATTGTTATCATTCTGAATTCTAGATAAAAAGTCAACAATTGAATTTTGTTTTCTGGGTTGATCTAGAATGGTGATGTTGAATTCTTGCAACAGTAAGAGCCATCTGGTTATTCTGCCATTAGTGATTGGTTTATTCATTAGATACCTAATGGAAAAAATGGTTTGTGTGAATGAAAGTTTCATAGCCAGTTATATAATGTCTGAATTTATTAATGGCATGAACTACAACTAAAAACTCCTTCTCATTTATAGTATAATTTAGCTCTGTTGGAGTTAAATTTTTACTGGTATAATAGATTGCATAATGAGTAAGGTCTTTTTGTCCTAACACAACTCCTAAGGTTATGTCTGAAGCATCAGTTGATATATGGAAAGGCAATTTCCAATTAGGTCTTTTTAAAATAGGTGCTTCAGAGATTTTCTTTTTCAAAGTTTCAAAGGCATTTTGACAATCAGGATCCCAATTGAATTCACAGTGTTTAGTAAGTAGTTTGAAGAGTGGAGATGCAATTTTTGTGAAGTTTTCTATGAATTTATATAGTATCCAGTAAAACCAATAAAACTTCTAACATCTTGTTGACAATTTGGCACTGATAACTTACAAATGACCTCTATTTTAGATGAGTCTACCTTAATTCCATCTCCTGAAATATGTGACCTAAAATAATTCCTTCGTTGAACATCATAAAACATTTCTCATGACTTAACGAAAGATTTGTTTCTTTACATCTTATTCAAACTTTTTCTAAATTTTCAAGTGCTTATTGAAAAGAATTTCCATAAACCTGTGAAATCATCCATATATACTGTTGGAAATAATACTGAGAGGGGGGTGTGAATCAGTATTCACAATTCAATAATATTTCATTTCCCAATCAGATTTATATACACTATTCAGTGAAGTGAACTTGTGTGTGCACGCAAGTGTCATTAAAGAAGCCAGCATATACCTAGAGAACTTATGATTTAGTTAATTCATCATGTGTTGATCTTTAATCAGTGCATCGATACAGTAACTATGTGCAGTAATAACATAATAGACCATCACACATAAGCAACACACATGAACACTGAGATTTAAGGTGGAAACCCAATGCGGGAGAAAAACCACCTGCTATTGTCATCTTTGTCTTCTTTTTAATATAAAAAAAAAAAATCTGTTTACAATCTTGTATTGGTGCATACTCATACCAGTACGTAGGAACCCACTTGCAGAAGGCTACAACCTTCTCTCATTCTCTAGCTTCTACTGGAAGGGAGCTACATCCCCCTAGATCTTGTACTAACCGATATGTTTACTAGTATGTAGGTGTCACTATAAGAAAAAGGGTCATTGGTGAGGGTCATGCTTGTGACAGACCTTTAAGTTCCATCACCAATGTTGCATATGGTGATGGTCTTTAAAAAAGCGTTGTTGTAAGTGTATATAGTGATAGTCCTTTAAAGTTTGTCACCAAAGCCATTTTCAATGACACTTTTGGTGAGGTTCGTTAAAGGCCCGTCACTAATTCTCTCTTTTGTGACACTTTTGGTGAGGTTCATTAAAGGCCCATCACTAATTATTTATTTGGTGACACTTCTAGTGACGAGCTTTTATTGACCATCACCAATGATATTTTGGTTACTTTTGGTGACGGTCAATAAATGTTCGCCATCATTGATCATTCCAATGAGTTTTTGATGACACTTCATGCCTGTGACAGACCTTTAAGGTCCATCACCAATGTCGCATATGGTGATGGTCTTTAAAAAATTGTTGTTGTAAGTGTATATAGTGATGGTCCTTTAAGGTTTGTCACCAAAGCCATTTTCAATGACACTTTCGGTGAGGGTTGTTAAAGGCCCGTCGCTAATTCTCTCTTTGGTGACACTTTTGGTGAGGGTCATTAAAGGCCCATTACTAATTCTCTCTTTGGTGACACTTCTAGTGACGATATTTATTGACCCTCACCAATGCTCTTTTTGGTTACTTTTCATGACGGTAAAATTTTTTTCATCATCATTGATCATTCCAATGAGTTTTTGATGATGCTATGTACCTGTTACTATATTTTTTGTCAAAAGATAACGATTTAAGACCATTATTATGGTGTCCTTTTCATTATGTGTCCTCCAAGGCCATAGTGGTTAGAGTCATTCAATTTGTTAAGAAGTAATTAATGTGTATCATTTCCCTCAAGTCATAAGAATATAGTTTTCCTATTAGTCAAGATAGCATTAATCTCTATTAGGTTTATTATCTAGCAAATTCCCTTTAGATAAAGTTCCAGTAGTGTGTGTAGGAACTATATTATTTAATGCATAATCAAGCTCTATCAATTCTATTAATGAGAGAGACCTTACACTCCTCAACACTCATGGCACACCTTAACATGATTTGGAACACACTAGCATTCCTTGGTACCTCGTATGTCTTGGAACATCTTTGTACCTGGAACATATTTGTACCTAGAACATCTTTCCATGAGTAGGACGCCCAAGCACATGTTGCCATGCCCTAGCATAGAATAACACTCCCCTAGTGTTGGCATGCCCTGTAGTCGCTATAATTCCCTGGAACAGCTTGACATAATATTGCATTGACATACATTAGCACTTGGCACACATTGGGACTTGGCATGTATTGGAACATATTATTAGTGTGCCTAGCATTCCCCTTTTGAAAAAGATAAAGTCCTGACTTATTAACCCTCTTATGTGTTCATTTTCATGTATTTTAGCTTGGTTATTCCTTTTGTTTCCTTGAAACTCCTTGATGTATATTGGCATACTCTGGCACCCTGCACATCCTAGCATGTCTTAGCACTTGACATGTCTTGGCATGCCTTGGCACCATTTGGCACATGTTAGCAGACCCCATAATTACCTAGCACACTCTAGCACTTCTTGACATGCCCTGATATTCCCTGGCATGCCTTACCTGTGTTTGGCATACCTTGTCACTCCCTCCTTGGCATGACAACTAGCATTCATTGACACTCCCTGACACACCCTCATATTCATTCACTTCCATGCATTTTGACCTAGTGCTCCCTCGTATTGTCCTAGTACTCCCTAACACTCCTTAAAATGCATTGGAACTCTCTAGCACACCTTAGCACTCTTCAACATGCTCTGCCACTTCATAGCATGCATCACACTCCCTGACACACATTGGCACTTGGCAAGTCTTACCATGTTTGGCATGCGTTGAGATGACTTGGTATGCTTTGGCATGGTTTAATATTAAAGTTATTTGAGATCAATTATTGGAAAGTAGATGATAAGCAACAAAGGAAGATTTGGCACTTAGAATGCACTGAAACTTGGCACTTGGAACCTATTAGCACCTACTATTGGTGTGCCTAGCATGCCCCTCATGGAAAAGGTAAATTGATGACTTATTAACCCTATTATGAGTTCATTTCCTTGTATTTTAACTTGTTCCTCCCTTTTGTTGCCTTGATAGACCCTGTCATGCATTATCACACCCTTGCACATCTTGGCATGCCTTAACACTTGGCACATATTAGCTTGTTTGACATGCCTTCGTACTATCTGGCACATGTTAGCATGCCCTAGCATTCCCTAACACACCTTGGCAGTCATGCCCTCACAGCTAGGATTACATTTTTCCACCACTTGGGAACCTTAAATTCCCTAGAACACCTTGGAACTCCCTAGTTGTCATGCCCTCATAGATAACCTTACTTTTTTTGCGACTTGGGAACCCAACCAATTCATTAGCAAAACAATATTGTGCCCAACCCAAAGTCTCCCTTTCTATGAAATTTCTTTGTCCACGCCTTATCACAACCACAGGCTTGCCTCCTACAAGTCTTATTATGAACTTCTCCTAAAACACTTCATCCTTGGGATACCTGGAATTCACTGAAACTCCTTGGCACACACTCTTATTTTTTCAATTCCAAGCATTTTAACCTAGTTCTCCATTGTGTTCCCCTAACACTCACTAACACTCCTAAACATCCATTGACATTCTCTGCCATGTGTTATCACACCTTTTCATTCCTTGGCATGCCCTAGCACTCCTTATCTATCATGCCCTCACAACTACCCTTACTCTTTTTGAGAATTGGGAACCCAACCAAGTCCTGCCTCAACTACAACAACTTAACCAAAAGTTACTAAAACTAGACTATGCCTTGTTCACCTAAGAAATTCCAATAACACATCTTAGGATACTCATGTCCAATCTCAATGCATCCCACTTAACAAGTTACCAAGTCAAGGCTCATGTCCAACCATGGCCATAAAACAACTAAGCAACATAGTTTACACCTTGACATGCCATAGCACTCGGAACATCTAACAACCCCTTAGCCCTATGTGGCGTGTGTTATAATCCCCTATATTTCTTGGCATGCTTTTCACTCCCTAGCACACCCTAGCACTCCTTGACATGCCATGGCACTCAAGCATGCCTTGGCACTACCTAGCATATAACCTTGTCGGTCCCTCCTTAGAACACTTGGAACTCGTTGACACTCCTTATCACACACTCTTATCTCTTCATTTCCATGCATTTTGAACTAGTTCTCCCTTATATTTTTGTGGCACTCCCTAGCATTCACTAGCATGCATTGGCACACCTTGGCACCTGACACATCTTGGCATGTTGCCATGGAACTCTTGCATTCCTTGGCACTACCTAACATATCTTGTCACTCCCTCCTTACAACACCTAACTCACTAACACTCCCTATCACACACTCTTATTCATTCATTTCCATGTATTTGAAACTAGAGACCCCTTTTGTTTCCTTGGCACTCCATAACACTCCCTGGCATTCATTGGCACACCCTAGCACCTGGCACATCTTGGCATGTTTCCCTATCCTCTAGCATGCCTTAGCACTGCCTACCATACCTTGTTACTCCCTCATCACACCTGTATCTCACTAACACTTCCTGTCACAAAACCTTATTTGTTCATTTGCATGCATTAATTTTACCTAGTGCTCCCTTTTGTTTCCCTGGAACTCCCTAACAGTTCCTAGCACATGTTGACACACCTTGGCACCTAGCACTTATTAGCTGCATGTTGCCCTAACAATCTAGCATGACTTAGCGCAACCTAGTATACCATGTCACTCTCTCCTTCACTGTTACATATCATTTTGTCACTGTCCCTGTACTCCCCATTCCTTGATCCTGGAAGACCTATACAGTGAACCCCACAAAATTTCCCTTCATGAAGAAACTCCCGTTGTGTCCCTCTTTATGAGCAGATCAATTCCCTTTTGCACAATTTCCCCTGAAACTTCTCTTTTGCCCAGTTTACAAGCCCAGTGCTAATGGCCTTTGTCTTCCCCATGTTGATGTGTAGAGATTAGAACTATCCCTAGCTCCGACCGAAGTGACTAAGCTATGTTCCAGTTGCGCCGGTCCTGTTATGGAATTTTTTTTAAATTAGGAGCGGAATCTTCCAACTATAGAAATTTCGTAAAGGAAGTCTGGTAAATGGTTTGCGCGGAAGGGGTCGAGGATATCAATTTGGGCTCCTTTCCCCTATAATGATGGAACTAACTCAAGGGATAAGACCTTCTCCCATGAGAAGAGTTTCCATCTCCCATCCATTCACCCTATATAAACCTCCCTTCTTCCCAAGCACAAGCTAGTGTTAATGTTGGTGTGCTAGTGCTATTTTGGTTTGGAGTAAACAACAAGCTATTTATAATTGTAGCTATCTAGTTGTGTGAGGGAGAAGTGTGATTTGGTTTGGAGTGAAGCCTAAAGGGAAGAGCCTTAAAACTATATTTGATTGAGGCCATCATGGAATGCTAGCAGAAGTGTGTGGGAACCTAGTCTTGTCAAAGGAGGACCGCAACGTTAAGACGATGGTTGTAATCTCTCTTTGATATCAATATGTATGCAACTATCGATGGATTTCCTACATGTTTTGTCATCTTACATATTCATGGCTTAATGTTTCTTGACTCGTTAAGTAGGTTGAATTATAATTTTTCTATTATCATGATTGTTGTTTGTAGTTGTTTACTTATGTCAGGTGCTTGAAGAAGGAAGCGAGAGATAGCTGGAGCAAGAAAGTAAGGACATCATCAAATAGGATAAGCATACTAAGAGGTAGGCCCTATTAATTGGTTCTAACCTAAGGAAATCTTCCATAGAATATATTTTTTGTGGCTAGACCCATCATCGGGCTAGAGGAATTTGTTTGTGTCCACACTTATAATTTTACTTCACCACAAATTGGCAACTCTGTTGGGGACCCAATCCTTTTGTTTTTCTTGGATTTCATGATTTCGTGAGAACTTTTCTAGTTCCACTTTTTCCCTTTGGTTCTATTTATTTTCTCCTACTTACTGGCTTGAGTTTGAAATTCATAGTAGCAGATATGGTCCCTTCTTTTAAAACTTTTCATTTTTTTCTTAACCTCCTCAATCACCGTGGTTAATCTCCTGACAGTCGTGTCGACTATCGTGATATGCTGAGGAACAGTCGCACCGACCAGCCTTTGGAGCTTGTTGTCAGTTAGGCAGTTGTGCCGATGCCTGTAAGTGAAGATTAGGGTTTCACCCCAATCTTGTCCAGTGTGTTCTGCTCTTATGATTTTGACCCCGTAAGCCTTTTAGACCGTTTTTCTCCTTGACTAGAAGCCACTTTTCATTTGGTTTTGTTTGCTTGTTGGCTTATCATTCTTCTGCTTGATTTCTTGAGTGATTGAGTGGCCAATGACACTAGGGCATCTAGTTTGTCATCCATTCAGCTGTTTTGGAACTCAGTGAGTCAGGTTGTAGGTGTACTTACTCCTTGCATTTCATTTTCAGTCCTTTTACGACTTTGACCTCTATTACACAAGTTTGAAAACTTTTTGTTTTCTTGTCTAAACATTTCTTCTCCGACATGGATTATGTTGCTTGTCTTGTTATGGGTAAATTTGATGTTTCATTGATCTAAATGAGCTTCTCTTGTCATGTTTTCATCTGCTTAAAGAGCATATTGTCTCGAAAAAATTTTCATCGAAAAATTGTGTGCGAAAAGTTTATTTCATTGTTTCATGAAAAAGTGAGAAATTCTAGTTTGTTGCATCATTGTGCTATGATAGCTTGCATCATTGAAAGACTAGAATTTCTTTGGCATTTGGAAAAGGAAAATAACTCTTTTTTCTTTCGAAAGGACTATTAGATATGTGTTTTTCAGGAAATTAGGAATTGGATTGCATTTTCATTAGGCTATTTTTCGAAAAGGTAAGATAGTGAAGGATCATTTCATTTTCAGTTGCTTGTTTGTTTGCATTTGATTGAGTAGTTTCTACCCTCTCTAGTGTAGACATTTCATCGAATTGAAAGGGTCTTGTCTCATTTAGTTTCATTTTAGGTTTTTCAAGTCGCATCACTAAGACCTGAAAACTGAAACATAACTCAAGATAAACTTTAAAATGAATTCAATTACCCTAAGGCGCATTTCACACTTAACGATCATATCTAGAAGGTCTAGGCTAGAGACGTGTTTCAGCATCTTTAAACCTAGCAACTATTGTTAGCTTCAGCATTAGATAGCACTAGTACAGTTTTGTGCTCCCCGTACCATCGAGTATATAACAGGAGACCCATCTAGGCTGCAATCCTTTATCCTTAGGAAGTTGAGTCGGTTGCCTTCCAAACGTGATACACCGAACACAACATTCAGGGAGATTGCCTGCTCGTACTTCTTGGTTCGCCGGGAGGTATTTTGTAGTTCACGGTTGCCTGGTAATCCTATTTACCTAGATAATCCAGAGCAGTCATTTGATATTTTTGACTCATTAAACTTAAAAGATCATTCTAGCACTTGTCCTTTCGAGCTCGTTTCCAATCGAAAGCGATAGAGTCATATTTTTTTCTTTCTCGACTCTTAAAAAATGAAAGAGCACCAGGCTTTTATGTGTCTTAATAATTGATTGCCCATGATACGAAAACACCCTTTTAGTCTCTTTTGAGACCAAATCGTGAGTTTCCCTTAAAGAACATTTTAAAGCCTTGAAGTTAATTTTTATGCCGACTAAGACAAGGTCATCGTGGTTGAACCATCTCGTTCACCTAGTTCCTCTTCCTCTCCTCCGTCTGAAAGATTGTTTGAGGAGCCATTTCCTGAGTTACCAGAGTCACTTGAGGACCAAGGTG
The DNA here is from genome assembly GCA_031772625.1 of Pinus tabuliformis. Taxonomy (NCBI): domain Eukaryota; kingdom Viridiplantae; phylum Streptophyta; class Pinopsida; order Pinales; family Pinaceae; genus Pinus; species Pinus tabuliformis. The sequence continues at coordinate 161,419,801 of CM062813.1, forward strand.
TTGAACTCAGAATTTTTCTGAGTATTCAACCTTTTTCATCTCATCCTCCACCTACTTTCAATATTGGGTCATCTGCTGATCTTGGCCTAGAATCTTCGGAAAATCCCGTTTAAACTGCTGAGGACTCGCCAACCCTTGACAGTCAGCTTGGACTAGTCATTTGTCCTTTGAATCCTTTTTTTGACCCTATTGTGATATCACCGCAACGTCGTTACAGTCCGTACGACCAGCTGGGTGTTCCATTGGAACTATCCCCTCGTACTCATTCGGTCATTCGTCGTCATTTATTTCCAAACATGGAACCCGAAGGAAATGCTCTAGTCACCTCTCCGAAAGAGTCTGAAGTTTCTACTCCACACGCTGTTGAGGATGAAGAGATACCTTTTCCTCTTGATTGTTTCCCCAATTTAGGGGTACTCCCGCTAGTTTTCCACCCAACTATGTGTCTTTGGCACAGTTGGTTTCAGGTACACCTAGTGCCTCATCACTTTACCATAACCCTGTTTGGGCGTCAGGTGCCATGCCTACTTCAGGTCCATTTGTTGTGAACATGACTTCCCAACAGGCTGTTACCTCAGTCCTGGTGCAACCCACCATTCTGAATACCCTTGTATCATCAATCCTAGTTACCCGTCAGGCACAATCGATAGTTTCGAAGAATGTCTCTATTAGTTCCTCCATCCCTCTAGTCAGTGGCCAGGCTGTGCCACCGCTTGGGGGAAAAAATTGAATGTTTCTTTGGTGTCAGGTACCACCAATGTGAGTGGCTCACAAGCTCACATGCTTGGTATGAACCAGTCATCTTCTGGTATCATTCACAACCCTGTTGACCCTATTGGATCAAGTAATGTCCAGTACCAACAGGTTCAGAATCTCGTTGGTCCATCTGGATCGAGCAATGTTTAGTATCAGCAACCTTATGGGGCTTAGGTCCAATACCAAACTCATTACGTTCCATATGGTTTTCAAGGAATGGTTAATCAACCTTACACCCTCCAATCTGGGTAGTACATTTAGCCTGTCTATGGCCAAATTCAGTTTGGAAATTTCCCAGGCAATGTTCAAGTACCCTTGCAACAACAAGGACAACCTTAACAACAACAAGGGCAACCTTTGTTGCAGCAAGGGCTCTTCGCGCAATCATAAGGGAAAATGATCCCGTAGCAAGGTCAACTGCAACAATCGCAAGGTCAACCCTTGCAACAGCTGCAGCAAACTGTGCGATAGCAGATGCAATATGCTCCACACACCTCCCAACTCATGTCCTCGCAGGGCCAACCTCTGCAGCCTTAGGGACAAAGTTTTCAACCACAAGGTCAACCCTTGCAACATCAAAACCAACCAAGGAAACAGCAACCCTTGTATACATATCAACAGGGTCAACCCTTGCAAGGGTAGGGTTAAGGTCAAGTCTTGCAACAACAGGTTCAAAATCCTAATGTCCTAGGTCAGCAGGTCCAAAATCCTGCTGGCCAAGGGCAGCAGGTCCAAAATCCTCTTGTTCAGGGGCAACAAGCTCAGCACCTGTATGTTCAAGGACAAGAGGTCCAATATTCATATGTCCAAGGTCAACAGGCTCAACAGCCTTTTAACCCATACATTGCTTATAAACAACCTATGGCCAGACAGTTCCAAGGTATTCAAGGTCAAAATCCTCCCTATGGTCAAGATAATCCACAATGGGGGTAGCCTCAGAGGCCATACAGCCAAAATCCTTACTAGGAGGGGTGGGCTCCTTCATTTGGACCCGCTTATCGACCTCCCATGCCTTTTAACACTCAATTGCCATTCTTTGCTACACTCAAGTTTCCAGATGTATCTCGTCTTATGAATGATCCAATCCTTCATTCGCCATACTGGCCTCGGGTGCCATCCAAGATACCATGCGATTGTCCAAAGTTCGATGGGAAAGCTAAAGAAGATTCTCAAGCCATGTGATGACATATCACCTCTGGTGCTCGTCGAACTCATTTGTTGACGATTCCATTCATCTCTGTCTTTTCCAACAAACCCTCAATGGCGCTGCAGCTAAATGGTAAATCGAGCTACCTCGAAGTACCTACCATGACGTTAATTATTTAGCCCTGTCTTTCCTCACACATTTTCAGTTGCCAGTTTGCTATGAAATTGGCACCTATTTTCTCACATCGCTCAGGCAAGATACCACGACACACATCTCTGATCATATCCATGAATGGAGACGTAGATGTCACCTAATTAAATTTTAGATTGTTGATCAACTGCTCACTGAATGGTTCACCAAATCATTCGTAGCCCCAATTTCTCGCGATATAGCTATGGGTGGATGTGTTATTGAAGAGAAAGCCATTGCTCGTGCCCAGTACTTAGATCTAGTTTAATCTCAGTCTGACACGTTGTATGAGTTATTACCCAATGCTCTGCAGTCATCATCCGGTCCCGCAACATCAAAGTCACTCCCTAACACTCCCTAACACTCCCTAACACTCCTTAGCACACATTGGCACACCTTGGTGCTTGGCACATCTTGGTATTTTTCCCTTGCACTTTAGCATGCCTTGGCATTGCATAGCATACCTTGTCACTCCCTCCTTAGCACACTTGGAACTCGCTGAAACTTCATTTCCATGCATTTGTATCTAGTGTTCCCTTGTGTTTCCTTGGCACTTTGCCCTAACACTCCCTAGCATGCATTCGCGCCCACCTTGGCACCTGGCACATCTTGGCATGCCTTAGAAGTTGGCTTGTCTTAGCATGCGTAACATGCCTTGGAATTGTCTATCATGTGTTAGTACTTACTGGAATTCCCTAGCACATCTTAGCACTCCCTAATTGCCATGCCCTCATAGATAGCTTTAGTATTTTTGCGACTGGGAACCCAACCAAGTCATTGTCAAAACAGTGGTGTGCCCAACCCAAAGTCTCCCTTTCTATAAGACTGCCTTGACCAACCCCTTATAATTGTAACCATAGGCTTTCCTCCTACAATTCCTATTCTGACCTTCTCCTAACACACTTTGTCCTTGAGACACCTGAAATTCATTGACACTCCTTGGCACACACACTTATTTGTTCATTTCCAAGTTTTTTGACCTAGTTCTCCCTTGTGATGCCCTAACACTCCCTAACATTCCTCAACATGCATTGGCAATGCTCGACATGTGTTAGCATGCCTTTTCATTCCTTGGCATGCCCTAGCACTCCTTAGTTATAATTCCCTCACAACTGCCCTTAATTTTTTTGGGACTTGGGAACCCAACCAAGTCTTGCCTCGACTACAACAACTTGACCAAGTTACAATTACTACAACTAGACTATGCCTTGTTCACCTAAGAACTGATTATAACTCATCGTAGGCTACTCATGTATAATTTCAACCTATCCAACTTAACAAGTTACAAGTTACCATGTCAAGGCTCACGTCCAACTGTGGCCATAAAATAACTAAGCAACATAGTTTACATCTTGACATGCCATAACACCTAGCACATCTAACAATCCCTTGGCACTATGTGGCATGTGTTAGCACCCCCTACATTTCTTGGCATGCTTTGGCACTCCCTAGCACTCCCTGACATGCCTTGGAAATCTAGCATGCCTTGGCACTGCATAGCATATAACCTTGTCACTCCCTCCTTAACACACCTAAAACTCACTGACACTCCCTATCACACACTCTTATTCGTTCATTTTGAGCTAGTTCCCCTTTGTGTTTCCATGGCACTCCCTGACACCTGGCACAAATGCCAATTTTATTATTCTTGGCTATGGTGTTCTTCTTTTATACATGTGACCCTTGACTATGCCATGCAATCCTCCAAAATCTTCTTAAAGGATGGGAGCTCCTCTTCATGCATGAAGCTAGTGGAATGTGATAAGTTATCCAAAATTCATCCAAATATGTAATTTGTGCCTTGGGAAATGTGAAATGTACCCTTGGTGGAAAAACATGCATAAATATTTGTGACCAAGTGCCCTAAATGTGAGATGTTTTCCACTTTTCAATTGTGCCTCTTGTTGATGATGAAACTAACACCCTAGTTGTGCAAGGCTCACAAAGTGTCACTTTGCGTCAACTCAAGGTTGTTGCCATTGTCACTTCAACAACAAATCCTTTTAGTTTGGATTAATTATTGAATCTTAGGGGTGTCCCAAAGCACAAATTAATGGGGCCTTTTATGTGACTAGATCACTAGCATTAAAAACCATCTTTACATTGGATGGTTTAACATCTTGATGATCCTTGTCCTATTGACCACAACTTTTGCATTCATTATTGCTTTCATCGCAGCACCTCCAGTAGATATTGATGGTGTTCATGAGCCTATTTCTAGTTTTCATAAGGGGATTACGGGCTCCCTTATCATAACCCATAACCTGTAATGTGTTTAATCCCTTAGCGAAGGGGGCCCAAGGGTGTAGTCTTAGGGGCATTGGGACCAAATTTGGGGGTTCATAACATTAGGAAAAGTGGAATGGCATGACCAAAAAGGTTGTGGGGGGGTATGTTATGGTGTATTGAATGGGGAAAGGGGACACAAGGGTAGCTTGGATGGTAGAAATCAGAGGTAAAATCATGGTTTACTAAGATCTATAATCCTAACATTAGAGAATGAGAAGGGGGCTTAGGATTTAATTTCATAGGGTCTAGGGGACCTAGAGGGAAGGTAACAAGAGCAATTGATAAGGGAACCCCCAATAGTGGTGATAAAGGGATTAGGAGTCCAATTATCACAAACCTAAGCCCTTAACCTGTAACCATTAAAGTCCCTATGCCCTTAACCCCCAATCCATAATCCCTTAACCCCTACACTCACAACTCATAACCCATAAACCCCTTGACTCATTAAATCTTAAGACACTAACCCCTAACCTATAATCCATGAACTAGCTCCTAAGCCATAACTCCTTATCCTCTTAATATGTGACCCTTAATCCCTCACCCTTCACTGCCTAAACACCTTAACTGCCAACCCCTTAACCACTAACACATAAATCCCCTAAATCTTAAGTCCTTAACCTCTAAACTCAATTGTGTCAATGTAGAATAATATACATAAGAGAAAAAATAATGATATTATCCACATCAATGCTTAAATAACCTTAAATTAGCCAATACACAAACATTTTGAATGGAAAGACAGCAGAGAAATACAGTAAGCAACACAAAGACACAAACACTTTTTAATAAGGAGTTCACCCTATTCTCCAGGGCTACGTCTCTAGTCCAGCTTCAGTGGTGGCCTTGTTTTATTATGTCTTTGAGCCGATAAATTACAATACAGGGACTCAATATGAGTTCTCCTGAAGCAGATTTTGCTTGGCAGGGTGGTTCTTGGATTCCCCAAGCCACTTGGAGTACACAGACTCTTGTTCTTCCTACTAGCTCTGTGACCCTCGGTCTACAGTGGAAAGAGCCAACTTTGATGCTCAATCCAGACAGATTCCTCTATGGGAAGGCTTGATACTTCAAGCTCTTTGGTGCTCGATGCTGCCTGTGGTCAGCTCGGCCCTCTCTCTCGTCTGCTTGGCTTTACCGCTCTCTGTGCTCAGTCCTCCTCTCAGGGTTAACTGTTCACTGTCTCTCTCAGTCACTTGGACTCTTCGATCTGAATCTCTCTTCTGATCTCCGTTCACTATCTTTGCTCATGGATTTAACCATTCAACCTTCGGCCTGTTCGGTTCCTCTCCCACCTGCGTCGATTCGCCTATCGCCTGTGTGCTTGGAATTCCATGTTCGGCGTCAGCATGGATGCTCGAGAAGTAGCCACGTGTCCGCACTGGAACAGTGCTAGCCCATTCATCGATTCGTTTCTTTCTCTACCGTGGCGGTCAACGGATTCCAAATCCCCTTAAATCGTGGCTTAATTCCCTGTCGATTCTGCCTTGTCTATCGGACGTAATCTCCGTCGTCTGATCTAGGCTCCTCTAGATCCAACGTCGTTCGCACGTCAAGCGCGGTTAACTTGCTCGACCGATAATGCGTGATCATGGCCGTTTTTCTCTCACCTCCGCTGCCATGTGTCGATCACTCAGTGTGATCACTCCGTTTTTTCCAAAACCTCTTACCATTCAAGGGCACCCCGGGTAAAACCGCCGGTTTCTAGGTTGTGGGTCCCACCTTCGTACGATGGTGCTTTTTCGCTTTTTTGCCCACGGTCCTCTAGCTCCCAACGTGACCGAGTGCTCAAGCTCTACCATTTCAGCCCTGTTTGCCCAGCGATGCGCGTTAGCACTAATGCGCATCGAAAATTAGCTCCTTTTCCCATTCCGGGGCTCCCAGGGGCGATTTTGACCTCCTGCGTAGTCTCCATGGGCCTCAGTCAGCGCGCTTTGACCGAGGTCCTCGTCGTTCCACGCCGGCTGCCATGGCCACTGGTTCAGGGTGTTTTCGATTGCTGTTTTCGATTTCATTCGAGCTTTGTTCGACTTGATTTAGTCATGATTCTATGACAATCGTTTATGGATCCGATTCGGATCACGGCCTCTCAATTGAAAAGCTTTTGGACCACCAAAAGTTGGTTTTTCTTCAAGCATTGACTAAGTGAGGAAACTGTTTTCTCACTTGCACAATCTCAATCCACTTCGCACTACTCGGCTTCGAACCTTTAAGCCCAAGTCTGAGGTATTCCACCTGTCCACTGCGCGTCGTCCTTACCTTCCTGTCCAGCACTGTATCTTCCTACAACTCATTAAGATACTCAGGTAGCAGGTCATCAATAGAAGGTAATTGACTTTGCTCTTCAGGGTCCTCAATCATTGAAGGTTCAAACAAACTCAAGCAATCCGCGTTCACGACTAAGTATATGTGCATGTAAGCTGGTAGATCAAGGAGAAAAGCATTCTCACCAATCTTATCAAGTATCCTAAAGGGTCCATACCTGATAGCTTTTAGCTTCTTGCCTTCACCTTACATCCTGTCCTTGTTGATATACAGCCAGACTTGGTCTCCAACTTGAAAACTATGCTCCATCCGATGCTTATCATGCCTAGCCTTGTACTTGGCATGGATCTTTTCCAGTTGTTCCTGTACTGCCTGGTGGATCTCCTAGATCTGTTCAATGAACCTAGTTGCTTTGTCCACATCACTGTGCCCATCAACCATGGTATCTTTACCAAAGACAAAATCCAAGGGAGACCTTGGTATGAAGCCAAAACAGGTCTTAAAAGGAGATCTCTGTGTAGAAGAGTGTTTGGCTCTATTGTAAGCATGCTGCACATAGCACAAGTGCTCATCCCAAAGCTTAGGATGTTTGCTGCAATATCCTCTCAGTAACTGGATTACTGTCCCATTAACTACTTCTGTCTGGCCATATGTTTGTGGATGAAAAGCTATGCTTTTCTTTAATTTGGTGTCCGTTAGTTCCCACAGACTAGACCAAAACTTTCCCACAAATCGGGTGTCTCGATCAGATATAATAGAAGTGGGTAATCCAAAATGAACCCATACATGTTCAAAGAATAGTTTTGCAGTTTGTTTAGCTTTAATCTGTTTACTATAGGGTATCAAAATACACATTTTGTTGAACCTATCCACAACAACATATAGATAATCATGACCTGTCCTAGATTTAGCCAGTCCTCCAACAAAATCCATGGAAATGCTCTCCCAAGGGTGAGAAGGAACTGGCAATGGAGTGTACAAGCCTAGTTTTCTGTTGCGGGGCTTGCTTTTAGCACACCCCTTTACATACCTTAAAACTGTCTCATTCATTCTTGGCCAATAACAGAACCTTTGTAGTTGTGCAACTGTTTTACTTACCCCAAAGTGACCTAATATTAGAGAAGTGTGTGCTTCCCTAATTATCTTTTCTCTCTTAGTTTGTGGAATGCAGAGTTTCCCACAATGATATAAGAGTCGGTCCTTCACATGATAGTCCAATTCTTCTACTCTTTTGCCTTGACTCAAAGTTGCATATACATCTTTAAAGTCCATATCCTAAGCATACTGTTCTATGTAGCTTTCATGTAGCACAGAATTATGCTTAAGTATGGTAGATGCATTTATAATGGGTCTAGATAACATATCTGCAACCTTGTTATGTATGCCCTTTTTATATCTAATGACTAAATGAAACTGTTGTAGAAAACCCATCCATCTGTAATGTCTTGATTATTTCAACTTAGTTTTGGAGTGTAGATATTGAAGTGGCTAATGATCAGTATGTATTACTGTTTCTTTTCCCATTAAATAATGTTTCCACATTTTCACACTTTGAACTAATGCATACAATTCTTTATCATATGTAGGATAGTTAACTACTGCAGGATTAAAAGTCTCAGAATGATAACATATGGATTTACCATGCTGTGTCAACACTGCTCCCATGGCATAGTCACTAGCATCAGTTTGGATCTCAAAGGGTCTTTGTAGATATAGCAATGCTACTACAGGGGCTGTACTAATTTTTTCTCTCAAGGTGTCGAAGGCTTTCTGTTGTTTGCCTCCCCATTGAAACACCTTTTTCAATCCTGTCAAAGCATGCAAGGGAGCTGCAATTGAGGGGAAATTTGCAATGAACTTCCTCCAATATTGTGCTGCTCCTAAGAAGCTTCTCACTTCTGTAGTAGACTTGGGTTTAGACCAGTTTACAATGACTGCCACTTTAGAGGGATCTATTTTCAATTCACCTCCCCCTACTATATGACCCAAATAATTTAGATAGGTTTTGCCAAATTCACATTTGCAGAGTTTAACATGAATTTTTTCTCTTTTCAAAACATCTAATGTCTGCTTAACATGATTTAAATGTTCTTCCCACGTTTTACTAAAAATCAAAATGTCATCCAAATACACAATAACAAAAACATCAAGAAAAGGTCTGAGTACATCATTCATTAATCTCATGAAAGTAGCAGGGGAATTGGTCAAGCCAAAAGGCATAACCAGCCATTCATACAATCCCTGCTTTATTTTGAAACCAGTTTTCCATGCATCTTGCTCTGCAACTCTAACCTGATGGTATCCACTGTGCAAATCTAGCTTGGTGAAATAAATAGCTTCCTTCAATTGATCTAAAATATCATCTATGCGAGGAAGGGGATAACGATTTTTTATCGTTATTTTATTCAGTGCTCGGTAATCAATGCACATTCTCCACGAGCCATATTTCTTTCTCACCAAAACGATTGGTGACCCACATGGTGATGTGCTAGGCCTGATGAATCCTTTCTCAAGCAACTCCTGTAGCTGCTTCTTGATTTCAGCATTCTCTAAAGAAGATAACCTGTACATCCAAATGTTAGGAAAAGGAACATCTTTTTGCAAAATAATATCATGTTCTACTCCCTTTTTGGGTGGCAGACCTTGAGGTTCTTGAAACAAGACATCATACTCTGAAACAATCTTTTCTATATCAACTTTTTGATCAGAATTACAGCCCTCAAATACATTGGTTTTATCAGTTTTCTTTTCCTTTACAACCATTAGTAAGAACTGTTTGCATGAATTTATCATTCTTTTCATTTGTCCTGAGTTTATGAGAGTATAATTATTCTTGAGCTTATGAGCTCTTACAAAGTATTCGATTCCATCTTTAACAAGTAGATACTTGTTCTCAGCTCTATAGAAAATAGCCTTTCTATCATACAAGTAAGGACTTCCTAAAACAATTCCACATATATCTAAAGGAATTACATCTAACTCAACCTCATCTACAAATGCTGACCCAAAAGGAAACTTGAGTTTGCATTGTCTAGTCACTTGTAGTTGTGCTTTATCATTCAACCATCCCAATGGGTATGGCTTCTTATGAGGTGTAGTTGTTAATCCCAATTTCTTTACAATTGCTTCAGAAATCAGATTTACTTGTGAGCCACTATCAAACAAAGTATCAATCTTTTGATATTTGGAAACAACTCGAATATGGAAAAGCTCACGCCTTTTTCTCTCATGTTCTTCATCAATAACAGATTGAGCAGAATTACTAGTAGATGCTTCAGAATTCTTACCTTTTATACCTGTGGCTGATATGATTGTTTCATCTCCTGAGTCTGACCCCAAATCCTTTTGAATAGCTATAGCAGTTGACTTCTTCTTGCCATCGGACTTCATAGGTCTTAGCTCTGGATGCAGAATCCAACAGTGCTCATCATCATGCCCCTCCTTTTTACAGTGAGTGCATGAAGCTTTGCCTTTTTGTGCAGTGTTAGCCTTCCTTGCTTTCCATTTCTGCTTTCTTTTCTCCTTACTTTTGCTTACAGTGGGTTGGGATGGTCCCCCAAATTCTGGATTTCCATTCTTTCCTCTAGCTTCTAGATGAGTAGCTTGTACAGATACCTCAACTATACTAGTGGGATTAAACATGAGGATGGTATGCCTCATGTAGCTGTGTAGACCACCAATGTACTTCAAAAGAGTTTCTGGTGAGTCTAATGAAATACCCAACATCAACGCTCTCTTTCGGAACTCTTGAGTATACCCTTGTACACTTTTCCCTTTCAACTGCCGAAGAGTTTTCCAACTCATCATGGCTTGTTGCATGTAGGCCAATGGATAGAACTGTTTTCTGATGGCAGAAACAAAGTCACTCCAGACAGAGATGGTCTTACCATGCTTCTTCACATCAGCTTGGGTTCTGCCCTCCCACCATACCAAGGTAGTGCCCCCTAGGCGAAGGCTTGCCAACTGAATCTTGCTCTTGTCTGACTCTATATTTTGTACTCTGCAATACACATCAATTTGTCTTATCCAATTGTCCAACTTTTCAACATTTAGCTCTCCATCATATATAGGCAAATCAAATTTAACATCTAACTTAATCAAAGATGCTTTCTTATTATGCACAGGGCTACTAGGAGGTGTAGGGAAGCTTTCTTATTTGTCCTTCCCTTTGGAGTGGTCATGGGCATGAGATTCATCTTCTTATTTATCTTGCTTAGAGCCTGATGAATCTTCACCCTTATGTTTTCTAAAGTCCCTATACATTTCTTCCACCATGGACTTTATAGCTAGGAAACTTTCTAGGAATTGAGAGTCTGGCCCTACAAAACCTTCTTCTAACATTGTCTTTCAAGAATAGACTCTTCCAATTTCAGGATTAGTTTCCACCAATTCTCCTTCTCCTAATTTGAGCTTTGATCTAGTGATCATTCACAGCTAAACCAACACAAGCTTGTCTAACCTTACAGCCTAGAGCTCTGTTACCACTTGATCTGAAAATCACCCTATGAGTGACCTCAGTTAAAGATTTATTAAACAAAAGGTATTACAGACTCATGTGCTGGTGTGTGTTCTGTGTTATTGAAACAACGGATCGATCAGATTGCCAATACACAAACATTTTGAATGGAAAGACAACAGAGAAATACAGTAAGCAACACAAAGACACAAACAATTTTTAGTAAGGATTTGACCCTATTCTCTAGGGCTACGTCTCTGGTCCAGCATCAATGGTGGCCTTGTTTTATTATGTCTTTGAGCAGAGAAATTACAATACAGGGACTCAATATGTGTTCTCCTGAAGCAGATTTTGTTTGGTAGGGTGGTTCTTGGATTCCCCAAGCCACTTGGAGTACACAGACTCTTGTTCTTCCTACCAACTTTGTGACCCTCGGTCTACAGTGGAAAGAGCCAACTGTGATGCTCAATCCAAACAGATTCCTCTATGGGAAGGCTTGATACTTCAAGCTCTTTGGTGCTCGATTCTACTTGTGGTCAGCTCGGCCCTCTGTCTCCTCTGCTTGGCTTTACCGCTCTCTGTGCTCAGTCCTCCTCTCAGGGTTCACTGTTCACTGTCTCTCTCGGTTGCTTGGACTCTTCAATCTGAATCTCTCTTCTGATCTCTGTTCACTGTCTCTTCTCATGGCTTTAACCATTCGACCTTCGGCTTGTTTAGTTCCTCTCCCACCTATGTCGATTCGCCTGTCGCTTGCGTGCTTGGAATTCCCTATTAGGCGTCAGCATGAATGCTCGAGAAGTAGCCACGTTTCCACATTGGAACAACGCTAGCCCGTTCGTCGATTCATTGCTTTCTCCACCATGGTAGTCAATGGATTCCAAATCCCCTTAAATCGCAGCTTAATTCCCTTTCGACTCTGCTCTGTCTATCGGATGCAATCTCCGCCGTCCAATCTGGGCTCCTCCAGATCCAACGTCATTTGCACGTCGAGCACGATTAACTTGCTCGACCAATAACGCACAATCATGGTGGTTTTTCTATCACCTCCGCTACCACGTGTCGATCGCTGAGTGTGATCGCTTTGCTTTTTCCAAAACCTCTTACCGTTCAAGGGCACCCTGGGTAAAACCACCAGTTTCTAGGTTGTGGATCCCACCTTCGTATGATGGCACTTTTTCGCTTTTCCGCCCAAGGTCCTCTGGCTCCCAACGTGACCGAGTGCTCAAGCTCTACCATTTCAGCCCTGTTTTCCTAGCGATGCGCGTTAGCGCTAACACGCATAAAAAATCAGCTCCTTTTCCCATTCCGAGGCTCCCAGGGGCGATTTTGACCTCTTGCGCAGTCTCCATGGGCCTCAGTCAGCGCGCTTTGACCGAGGTCCTCGTCATTCCATGCCAGCTACCATGGCCACTGGTTCAGGGTGTTTTTGATTGCTGTTTTGGATTTCATTCAAGCTTTGTTCAACTTGATTTAGTCACGGTTCTATGACAATCGTTTATGGATCCGATTTGGATCACTATTAAAGTTACATCATGTTTAAATTCCTTTTACATTGTGAGGTTGTTCTCCAATAGGGTTGAAGCATCATCACAAGGAAGGATGACACATTTTTGTGGGGAAGCAATTAAACTTGTAACATAATTCAAGTGATTTACACCTCCAATGTAAATGACATCATTGTATGTTTGTGTCAGGTTGTTAGAGAGGTTATTTATAGACAATATATTCAATGTACTTAGACTTCATCTTTTTAGGGCCTCGACTCTAACATGGATTTGTACCAAGAACACTTCATGCAAATGAAAGGGGGCTTTGTTTAACTACATATGCATAAGAGCATCGGATGCTACCCTTAAGATCCCACTTGGTGCGTTCAAAGTGGGTTTACATTCATGTCAAGTAGAAACTAATCATAATGACCTTCCTCTTCTTAATAACATCTGCTAACTTTTCCATATACACGAGATACTAGAATTAAAGGATCACCTCATCTGTAGATTCCCCCATTTATTATGAGATTCAAGGGATGTTCTATTGTCTTTATCAACATTTGGATGGGTTGTTATCTACATTATTTAAATACATGTCTATAACTTTTTATGAGGGAGGTCCTTTGATTTAGATCTTTATATAAGGCCTCATGTGGCCTTCCCCTATAAAACTCTTCCAAGGGGGTCACCTCCTTCCATGTTGCCTTGCCTACTTAGGGCCAAATTGACAAACCAAGATTCAAACTTATTCAACTACCAAATTAGTGAGGCATCATACCTCTTCTTGACCTTGGCCTCAATGAGACATATTTCTTCAGAGATACTTTGAGGATTTCCCACCATAGATCACAAGTTGGATGTCATGGGATCTGTTACCCCATTTTCTATTTGGGCTTTTAGAGGATATTTTAAAATTTTGATTGTGTTAAATTTGGAAACTAGGGCCAAATTCCACCTTGGGATAACTCATTTGATGGAGATGATGATTGCATTAAATTCCTCTTTTTGAGAGGACCAAAATTGATATAAAGATCATCTCATTTAGACAAGCGGAAATGTGATTTTTGAACACATGTACAAATTGTGTCCCGAATCTGACAAATGATGGATAAGTCTAGGTGGGAGCGTATGAGCATTTCCACATCCAATCCAGGGGTCCATTCCAATATGAACAAAGTGACCATTTCTTATCCTCCAGGTCAATCCATCCCGTACATGACTTGTTGTATTTAGTACCGCCCGCCAGACAGTGGATATGTTGTTCCTATCCCATGTTGGTAACCTGATCCAGTCAAGCAGATGCAATGGGGAGATGTACTTCTGGTAGATAACCTCTATTCATAGGTTCTTGGATGATAAAACATTCCAGCCCATTTTGGCTGCCAGAGCACTAGCAAAATAATAAATATTCTTAAGTCCCCATCCACCCCATTTCTTTGGAAGTGTGATCATGTCCCAGCGAACCCAAGAAAAGGTGTGTCTAGTCTGTTTACCCCTCCAAAGGAATCTGCAACATAACTGTTGTATTCTATGGATGATTCCCTTAGGTATCTAAGCTAAAGACATCCAGTAGACAAAAGTGGCCTCCAAGACAAATTTGATGAGAGTCAGTCTACCAACGTGAGACAACCACCTATGATGCTAGATATTTAATCTTCTTTCGATCTTGGCAACCAGCTAGACCCAATCTGCAATCCAATAGTTCGATGGTTTCAACCTGAATCCCAAATATTTGAGTCCCTCCTCTATCTGCAAGGTGATAAAGGGAAAGTGCAGTAAAGCAGAATGGATCTCATTCTAGCTACACCCATAAGTGGATAGAGTAGATTTTTGGTTGTTGCAGTGCATCCCAGTAGCATGATAGAATAAACGGAATGAAATAGAAAAATTTGTAGAATCCCCAAGGGATCCATTCAGAAAAATAAGAATGTCATCGACAAATAAGAGATGGGTGAGAATACAGTTGTTTGTGATCTTGATGCCCTTCTGTCTACCCTACAATCGGTCCACCATGATGAGTCGGCTCATGCCTTCCATGATCAATAGGAAGAGTAGGGGGGAGAGTGGACATCCTTGTCTCAATCCTCATTCTACATGAAAGAAAGAGGATGCAGATCCATTGATCAAAATGCTATAAGATACATTGTTAATGCAACACATAATCCATTGAATGAATAGTAGAGGAAAGCCAAGATGCGTAAGAAGCATTTGAATGTAAGCCAACAAGTGCGATCAAATGATTTTGCCAAATCAATTTTAAGTATCATCCCTTTGAGGTTCTTTGATTTGATAGAGTGAAGTGCTTCTTGTGCAGTGCCCACTGCTTCATGAATTTGTCGATGGTCAAGGAATGCAAATTGCTCCGAGGATATATGCTCAGATAGGATGGGTTTGAGCCGATTTGCAATGATCTTAGCAATGATCTTGTATATACAGTTACACAAGGATATGGGTCTATAATCATCAAAACTCTGTGGGTCATCCGACTTGGGAATGAGAGTGATAAATGTTGAATTGAAGGCATCATACATTTACCTAGTAGTCTGGCATTCTTCGATGACCTGTAATAAGTCTTGTCCAATTATATCGAAGAATGAAATATAAAATTCAATTGACCAACCATCCAGTCCAAGAATTTTATCCTTCTTAAACCACTTAATAGTAGCCTCTACCTCCCCCATGGTTACAGGATTAAGCAGATCTTCACCAACATCCTGATCGACATATATGGGGAATAGTCCAACGACCCTGATAATATCAACAAGGTTTGCATTAGGGGGAGCTATGAATAAACGTCCAAATTGAGATATACCAAGGTTGGCCAATTCATGAAAGGTCTTTACTTGTGTGCCATGCTCATCCTTGAGATGCCAGATGGTGTTGATGACCTACGCCCATTTGCAACATGATGATATAACTTTTTATTATCATCTCCCTCCTTTAACTAGATTGTCCTACTTCTGAGTTGCCAGGTTTCTGCCCTGTCTTTCAGGATCTGATTCTGCTTCATCTCAAGCCAGATCAAATGATCTTTAGTATCAACACACGTGAATCCATGACTCTCAGGTCCATTCAATTGTTCAATCTCCAGTTCAGTGTCTCTCAGTATCATCACATCTTTGATCCTTTTATCATTTTCCCATTTAATAGATTTATGTTTTATGATTGCCATTTTGTTTGCAAAAATCTCGAAGACACTTAAACCCTGTGTAGAATCTATGGATTTCCAGGTCTGAGTAATCAACTATATATAGCTCTCATCATTTAGCCAGGTTGAGTTGAACTTGAAGGGTGCATTAGGTTTTCTAACACCACCAACAATCTCCAGATATATGGGATGATGATCCGATAACCCCCCGGATCCCACCCATTGTCGATAAAGGGGTAATTGTTCCAAAAGTGCTTCCTTTACCAGAAACCGATCCAGTCTTCTAGCTAATGCTGCATCCTCGGTCCTTTGTTTTCTCCAGGTGGGCTTTAAGTTGGGCGAGGGGATATCAATCAGCAGGTGATTCTCCATAAGATGTAATATCCCATCTGATAGAGAGTCTAGTTGAGCATTCATGCCCCAAGACTCAGCATGTCCCAAAGAAAAATTAAGATCCCTGCCAATAATAATGTTCTCAGCATGGAATTGTTCCATGTCTAAAATATTTTTCCAGAAATTGAGCCTGTTGTTGCAAGGTCCGTAAACATTGAAAATCTGCAGCTCTCTACCAAGCTTTTCTATGTAAATATCTTCTCCGATGAAACCCATCCCCCCATAAGTTTAATATTCTAATGGATCTGAGGTCAATCCCCAGTAATAAACCCCTAGATCACCCACGAGCATCTAGTGCATTGAAGTGCCTGCCAAATAGCATAGCCTCAAGGGTGGGAACAATTTGCATACCAGTTGCAAGGGTCTCCTCTAAGAATATAATATCCATCAGTTCCAATTCCATCAAACGATGGAAGGCTAATTTCTTTGTAGGGCTAGCCAACCCCCTACAGTTGTAAGAGAGCCACTTCATGGGGAACTGGGGGGGGGGGAGGTCAGTGCTCTAAGGACTTGATCAATGGGGAGTTGTCTCCTAGATGCCACTTCCAGACCAGCCTGAAGAATGGCTTTGGAGATGTTAGATTGTCAACCCCAGGCCGACTTGGAAGAAGGCAGATGAAGTGTATTTCCAAGGCCACTACCATCTCCCGAAGGTATATGAGATATAGACAAAAGGAAATAACCATGTCCCAAAATAGATTCATTAGATGACGCAGGAGGGGAGGGGGAGTCCACAATCCCAAATATGGTAGGGGGAGTGGGGGAGTAAATAGTTGCAGTGGTAATCAGAGTGAAAACAATAGGGGGACAATGCACAGATCTAGCATTACAAATAGATAAACTAGGAGAAGAAATAGACGACATCATATGGAAAGGAGGAGGGTTAGAGATAGTACTTGCATTAGAGGAAGTCATCGTCATAGCCCATGCGATCTGGTGATATGTGGGGATGGGGGATGAAACTTCTCCTTGAGAGTGTTTGTACCACAAGCAGCCTAAGTGTCCAAAGGTTGATTAGCCATCTGACCTATAGGTGCCTTCATCGATCAGTATCTAGATTTGCAAAAGCATGTTCAGATCGAGCGACCAAAGCCAAGCTAGATGCAAGAAGGGGACAATCCTTATAGAGGTGTCCAATTTTTTGACATCTCCTGCATCGGTAAGGGACTCCCTCATAGTCCAATATCTGAATCCTACAAGTGTCCCACCAATGCAGTTGCATGCTTTCCTCCAGACCTTCTCTGGTATCAAGGAAGACCAGAATGCGCGCCATGGACATGTTTCCTGTCAGCATGTAGGATTTATCGAAGTCCATATACCTGCTAAGAGCATTCCCTATCCATTTAAAAATGTCTTTTAACCAAAAATGTAGAGGGAGTCCAGGTAATCTGACCCAGATGGGTCCAGCCCCAAGGTGTTCATGCTCAGGATTGAAGAGGGGGCTCCAATGCTTAAGGAGGACTGGGGCCAATTCAATGTGCCAGTGTTTTGATAACACCCATGGGATAAACTCAGGCCTCTGAAAGCACAATGCGAACCATCCTCAAGAGAGAGTTACCACTGACGATAATTCTATGAGGATCTGACCCCAAATCTCCAGCACCCACTACTTCAAATGCACTGTCGAGTATGCCCGTCCCTCAAAACGACCAATTAGAACTTGATCGAATGTATCCATAACTTCTCCCATCTGTATATCAACCCCAAAAGTGAGGGATATCTGTTTATTTCTTGCCTTAACCCCTTTGAAGCACTTTTCAAGGTGCCCTGACCGAATGGGGGGTGTTCTCACCTGTTGGGATAGTGGCGGGTTTGTTGCAGCCTCTGAGCCATGATTCCCAGACAAATCAATTTTTGGGGAAGATGAATCAGCAAAACATCTAGATGTGGGAGGGTCGTGGGAGGGAGGAAGGGGGAATGGGACTACAGGTTCAAGTGGCTGGGCAGAGAAGGCTTGAGATGTCGGAGGTGGTGGGATGTGGGAGAGGGAAAGTGAGGAGGATGATGTTAGATGTGATGGCTACGGGGGATGAGACGGGTCGAGGTAGGCAGAAATGAACTGAAGGGAGGCCAGGGATAACGGTGGGAGGTCTATTCCAGGTTGGAAATCCACCACATCCAGGCAGCCAAAAAATGGAAAGGTAGAGGAGGATGGCCCAGAATGGTGAGTGTAGAGCCGGAGAAGTGAAAGCAAGATATTTTGGGACACCGTAAACCCTAGAAGACCTGGCTAGGGTAGAGAGAATTTTAAACGAAAGATTCGAGGAGATAAACGATAGATGCAAGGGGAAGATAGTCCAATGGGGGTCGAGTGGAGAGGGGTCCTTAGAGTAATCAATGACGTTTTCCTCCTTGATAAGCAATAATAGATGTATAACCATCCCAAGACCACAACTGACAAATGTCGGGTCAAGAGGGAATGCAGTGCAGGCCACCATGAAAAAAAATAAAGAATAGACCAGATGGATAAAAAAGGAGGTGATCACCTAGTTAGCGAGCAAGTGATAGCCTAAAGCACGGGTATGTGAAGTCAATCCAGGCCGCCATCACCGGAAACCGATGATAACCTAGACCATGGCTCAAGTTTGTTGTCTGCCACCAAACCCTCGTTTTTGCCACGCCCCACTAGTGACCAACACCTATTTCCATGCCTCTACATCAACATCTATTAGTTTTTTGATAGCTTTTAGCTTAGTTTTGAAATATGGAAACAAGAATATTCCAATTTAATTTGTCCTTGAATTAAATTGTGAATTAAAAAAGAATTTAGTGTTAACAGCTACTTGGAAATAATTAATTAATTCATTTTGAATTAATTAGTTGGATAAATTCAAGTTAGAAGTCTTTCTGAAGTCATGCAAGAGTTATCCCTTAAATTAAGGAGATAATATTGAGTTATATTTGAGTTGTAATTAGTTAACTCAGTTTACTGAGTTAAGTCCAGTTAAATTAGTTCCAAATCGTTTGAGGAACTAATGGTGAGTTAACAATCAGTTGATGCATGCATGCACTCAACTAGTGCTGCTCCAGTTAACTGAAGATTCCCTCATTAGAAACTCATGCATGTCTATTTTGAGAAAGACCCAGTCGAGATTAAATTTAAGGACAGTATACTATCAGTTGCATGTGTTTTCTTATAAAGAACCTCATGCATGTAGTCGAGGCATCATTCCTTGAGGATTGCATGGTTCTGACAGTGTGTGAGATCAGAGAGTTCCACTTGGTTGAAGGTGAATCATCCCAGAGGAACAATGCAATGAAATAGGAGCTTGGAGGGAAGAGAGGAAGGCTTGAGCGAAGCCAAGATTTCCTGTGAGCATCTGTGAGGATTGTACTGAGAGCTTGCTAGCTGTGAGAGCTAAGGATTTGTATAATCCCTATGTATTTACACCTTGTATGATAATACAAATAGTGGGGGTTTTAGTTGAGGCTTTCCCCAAAGTATTTTCATGTGTATTGTGCGATTGATTCTTCTTCATTTGGTTGTATTGTTCAACATGATCTTTAAGCTTCCACAAATTTATAGTAGAAGTAGGTTATAGTATTCTGCTTTGATTTATATTGCATTATCGGGTTAACGTACATCAGATTTTCTACATGGTCTCAAAGGTGGATTTGTAGAAATCTCTACATGGTATCGGAGTTGTGAACAATATACTAAGAAGAGAATTTGAAGTTTGAAGTTCGGGGTTGTAGGTGCAAATCGAATTCATATCATACTTCAAGATTGGCCAATGGCGTTCTATGGCTTGAGACTTGAGTATGCTTTGGAAGGTAGCTTGAATTACATAGCATGGAAAGATATAATGGAGGTTGTATTAGAAGACAAAGGCTTGAAGGAATTCATTGTTCAAGAAATCCCAAAGCTAGCTTCAACTAATGCACAAGAGTTGGTTGAGTGGAAGAAGTGTGTGGCGAAGGTGAGATGGATCATCCTTGAGGGAGTTCGAGACCATATTGTCTTGAGTCTCCATGGGAAGGATACTCCATTTTCAATGTGGAAGACATTGAAGGACCTCTACCAGAACAGTAGCGACCAGAGGAAATTGGCGCTCAAGGATAAGCTTCGAAGAATCAAGATGGAGAAGGGCGATACTATTTCCACATATCTGAACAAGCTCACCACATGTAGACATGAGCTTGGTAGTGTGGGAATAACTACTACCGATGATAATATGGTGATCCTTGCTCTCCTTGGCCTTCTAAAGAGTTGGAATGGCTACCAGGAATCTATGAATGGAAGGGAGAAACTGTTGGATTGGGAACGACTTTGGTCAGATCTTATGCAGGAGGAGATTAGGAGGAGCACACGAGATGGTTATTCATCGAAGGATGATGATGAAGAAAATTTGGTCTTAGCAAGTAAGCCAAGGAAAGGGAAGGGGAAGGCTTCCCATTTTAAATCGAATTCTTCTCATGGAGGGAAGAAGGGTGCCATGTCTAAAGTGAGAAGTTTTAATTGTCACGAGATGGGACATTATGCGACTAATTGCCCATCGAAGAAATCCAAGAAGGGATCCTCGGAAGGATCAGAAGGTGAGGCATTAGCCTCTCAATTCGAAATGGACTTTACCCTCATCACATGCATGGTGTCATTGACGATGGGTTGTGTTTGGTATCTTGACAGTGGAGCCACATTCCACATGACTGGTGATAAAAAATTATTCAGTGCCTTGGAGGAGAAAGACCTCAAGAAGCGCATAGAGATGGGTGACGACGAAAGGTATAGTGTTTCAGGAGTGGGCACGTTTTCTTTTCAGAGGGAGCATGGAGCTCCTATCACCTTGAAAGATGTGAAGTATGTGCCTGGACTAAAGAAGAACTTGGTATCAGTCACGATGTTGGAGGACAAAGGCTACAATGTTGTCTTCAGTAAAGGAAAGGCATTCATAAGACACATAACCACAGGTCAGACCAAGAGGATAGGGATTCAGGTGAAGACTATCTATAAACTAGAGGTAGATGATTGTGCAACATTGAGTACGAAATCAGAATTGGTGCAAAGCCAAGACATTGGTGAGTTGTGGCATAGGAAGTTGGGCTACTTGCATCATGGGGCTTTGAAGATAATGCAACAGATATCTATAAGACTTCCCAAAGGTAAACTTGAGCAAGTTGACACATGCAAAGGTTGTACCTTGGGAAAGTACACCAATTCTTCCTTTCATGATCGAGACAGTCGAGAAAAGGCTATCTTAGAGCGAGTTCATACTGATGTGTGTGGACCATTCTCGATGGCATCCACAGTGAAGCAAAGGTATTTTGTGATTTTCATTGATGAATATTCTCATAAATGATGGATTTATTTCATGTAGAAGAAGGACCAAACTTTCACAAAGTTTTGTAAGTTCAAATCTTTGGTCGAGAAAGAGTCAAGGAAGAAGATTAAGGCCTTGAGAAGCGAAAATGATGGAGAATATGTCTCTCAAGAGTTTAAGGACTTCTTTGCAGCGGAAGGAATTAAACGAGAGTTGACGGAACCTCATAACCCATAGCAGAATGGGGTGTCTGAGAGAAAGAATAGAACTATTATAGGGGTAGCACGGTCAATGCTACATGACCAAGGCCTACCACTTCACTTGTGGGCTGAGGCATGCAACACAATGGTCTATTTGTAGAATAGAAGCCCACATTGCATACTTGGGATGAAGACACTAGAGGAAGCTTTCTCCGGTAAGAGACCAGATGTGGGTCACTTTAGGATCTTTGGCTCATTGGCATATTTCCATGTGACAAAGGATGCATAGAAGAAGCTTGAGCCGAAAACAGAGTTGGGGATACTTGTGGGGTACACTGATACACCTCACAACTATCAGGTGTACTTGCCTACCAGTCGGAGGACAGTGGTTCGCAGAGATCTCAACTTTGATGTGCAGAGGGCCATGCGAGTTTCCCTTGAGAGGGAGCTCCAACTACAGGCTATGGAGGAACTATTGGTTCCTAAGGAGGAGGAGCCTCAGATTGATGCGGAGTAGCCGCATACATAGGTTCCAGAAGTGGAGACATCCACTCAAGAAGAGTCTTCCATAGATGGACGGAAGCGCACAAGAGAAGATGACAGATTATTGGAGGATGCAAGAGAGAATGTGGGAGCACCATATTCTCAGCACAGACAGAGGAGGTCACCTGAGAGGTACATTGGATGCATGGCCCTTGCTAGAGAATGTGTTGAGAACAAGCCATCTTCCTTTGAGGAAGCATTGTAGTAGCCGATTTGGGTTGATGCTGTGGTGGAGGAGTATGACTCCAAGGTTCGTAACAGTGTTTGGGACGTGGTTCTGAGACCAGAGAACAAGTCAATTGTGAGTTCCCGTTGGCTTTACAAGGTAAAGCAAGATGCTGATGATGGGAGGATCATGTTGCTGCAGTATATTTCGACAGAGGAGCAAGATGCTGACATTTTAACAAAGGCATTGTCAAAGTGTAAATTTGAGTTCCATAGAGACAAGATCGAGGTGGCAGATAATCCCTTTCTTGTTGAGAGGGAGTGTTGAAATATGGAAACAAGAATATTCCAATTTAATTTGTCCTTGAATTAAATTGTGAATTAAAATCGAATTTAGTCTTAACAACTACTTGGAAATAATTAATTAATTCATTTTGAATTAATTAGTTGGATAAATTCAAGTTAGAAGTCTTTCTGAAGTCATGCAAGAGTTATCCCTTAAATTAAGGAGATAATATTGGGTTATATTTGAGTTGTAATTAGTTAACTCATTTTACTGAGTTAAGTCCAGTTAAATTAGTTCCAAACCATTTGAGGAACTAATGGTGAGTTAACAGTCAGTTGATGCATGCATGCACTCAACTAGTGCTACTCCAGTTAACTGAAGATTCCCTCATTAGAAACTCATGCATGTCTATAATTCTGAGAAAGGCCCAGTTGAGATTAAAGTTAAGGACAATGTATTATCAGTTGCATGTGTTTTCTTATAAAGAAAACTCATGCATGAAATCGAGGCATCATTCCTTGAGGATTTCACAGTTCTGACAGTGTGTGAGATCAAAGAGTTCCACTTGGTTGAAGGTGAATCATCCCAGAGGAACAACGCAAGGAAATAAGAGCTTGGAGGGAAGAGAGGAAGGCTTGAGCGAAGCCAAGATTTCCTGTGAGCATCTGTGAGGATTGTACTGAGAGCTGGCTAGCTGTGAGAGCTAAGGATTTGTATAATTCCTATGTATTTCCACCTTGTATGATAATACATGTAGTGGGGTTTTTAGCTGAGGCTTTCCCCAAAGTATTTTCATGTTTATTGTGTGATTGATTCTTCTTCTTCTGGTTGTATTGTTCAGCTCGATCTTTAAACTTCCACAAATTGATAGTAGAAGTAGATATAGTATTCTTCTTTGATTTATGTTGCATTATCAAGTTAACCTACATCAGATTTTCTACACTTAGGGATATTTTCGAATATTTGCCTAAATTTTCCTAGCAACATAGAAATTAAAGAGAACTAAAAAAAAAAAAAACTACAAAAATGAATAAGTAAAAGAGAGATTATTTAAAAATAATCTAATGTATGATCTCTTCCTTCTTAAAATTTGTGCTCCTCTCTTCAAAGCAAAAAATTACAAAAAATAGATAAATAAAATATTTTTTCTCAAAATTTGTGCTCTTTCTTCAAAGCAAAAATTTACAAAAAAATAAATAAATAAATAAAATATTTACATGGCTAAAGATTTCTTTTTACCTAAAAATCCTATGATGTGTTATATTTTCCTTATTATAACCTACCTCATTTCTTTCATTACCCATTTGTCATCAAATCAAGACAACCTATTTGTTTCCCTCCTTGCATTTTTAGTTAAATTTCCCATCAAGCATTTAGTAATTCCTTGGGAGCTTCAAAATCAGAGTTTCAAAGTTTGTAATTTCCTGGGAGCTTCAAAATTGGAGTTTGGCGGTTACAATGGCATCTAAAAAAATTAGCTATCAGGAGATGGTTTGGCGTTTACAGTGGCATCTAAAACATTTAGCTATCGGGAGATGGTTATAGTTGTATCTGGGAACAATTAGCTATCGAAGATTCAAAGTTTGTT
This sequence comes from Pinus tabuliformis, assembly GCA_031772625.1. NCBI lineage: Eukaryota > Viridiplantae > Streptophyta > Pinopsida > Pinales > Pinaceae > Pinus > Pinus tabuliformis. The sequence goes on from CM062813.1 coordinate 161,443,971, forward strand.
TGAATTATTGTTGTTGCATCAGAGAACGAGTAGCCATCAAGAATTTTCCCTTCTTTGCCCTAAGGTGAAGCTTATCGGCCAAAAGGTTGGTTGCATTTATTAGATTTCGATTCTAGGGTCTTTATTTTGTATGTGGTGGCAATATGCATTTAGTTATCTTGTTGTTATGATAAATTCTGTGTGAGGTTCGCTGATGATTTTATGTAATGTTGAGTGAATTTCGGAGATGTTTGGAATGCCATTGTTAGGATATGATGAATGTTTAAATACCCAAATTTTATTATATCCACGATTGGTTTTTACTTACATAGAATAACTTAAAGCCTATGATAGATTCAATATATTGCTTTAATTTTGTTGTAATGGCTATAGATGGGTTACTATATAGTTGGCTTTTTAAAATAATTTTGTGACCATGTGCATGTTTTTTATTTTTGCTAAGCAGGGTTATGAAGTGGAGTAATATGGAAAACTGGGGGTGTCGAAGAGTGGAATGGGTCTAGTTATGGCATGACAGAACCTCAAGTCACTCAATCTTCTCAATCTCAGATAGTGAATGCTCGAAGGGACAATGAACACTCAAAAGCCCATTCCCTTCAAATTTCGATGGACCAATGAGTCAACCTGTATGCTCTTCTATTGGAGAAAAATCGTTTTGAGGGCCTTGTTCCTAGTTGTAATTAGTCTTGCATGAAAGTATTCAATGTTTTTCATAAACAACTCTATGGAAGAATGCTAGCTACTATAGTTATGGCCATGTTCAATGCTTCTTCATTTATAGGAAATCCTGGGCTCTGTGGGATCCCATTGCCCAGGCCCTGTGTGCTTAACACAGTAGTGACCCCTTCTCCGTGCCCTATTATTACAATATTGCCAATGGAGCAATATTTTAGGCCATTTTTAAAGAGGCATGAAAGGTTAAATCCAGGAAAGATAGCAGGAATTATTGTGGGATCTGTTGTTGGGGTGATTTCCATGGTGTTCCTTATTAACTTTTATGGCAAGAGGTATAGACAATAGAATCCTGGGGATGAGGCTGAAAATGTTGTGGGTGATAAGATTTCGATTGAGGAGACTAGTTATTATATGTATTATGTTAATATAGAAGCTAAGAGCCTTTAGTATGAGTAGCAAAGGAGTCAGATTCTTATGTTCTACAGTGGGGAAGCTTAGATGTACACTTCGGAGGATCTGCTCCATGCATTTGCTGAAATTATGATAGCAGGAATTATTGTGGGATCCGTTGTTGGGGTGATTTCCATGGTGTTCCTTATTAGCTTTTATGGCAAGAGGTACAAATAGCAGAAGCCTAGGGATGAGGCTAAAAATGTTGTAGGTGATAAGATTTTGATTGAGGAGATTGGTTATGATATGTATTATGTTAATACAGATGCTAAGAGCCTTCAGTATGAGTAGCAAAGGAGTTAGGTTCTTATGTTCTGCAGTGGAGAAGCTCAGATGTACACTTCAAAGGATCTGCTCCATGCATCTACTAAAATTATGGAGAGAGACATGCTAGGGACTACTTATAAGGCTTTGATGGATAACAAAATGATTGTAACTGTGAAGAAATTGAAAAATTATAACAAGATGACTAGGGATGAATTTGAGAGGCATATGGAGATGGTGGGTAAGCTTTGACACCAGAATATAGTTTGTCTGAGAGCTTATTTCTAGGCCAAGGAGAAGCTTCTTTTCTATTATAACTATCCCAATGGAAGCTTCTTTTCTCTCATCCACGGTATGTGCATGATTACTTCTAAACCCCTTCTCTTTGAGCTATAAAAATAGAAGTAGAGCATTTTTATTCCTTAAAAAGTTTGTGTTTCTCATCTTGGCAGCCACTCATTTCTTCCATGGGGTTTGAACTTTGAACATTGCTCTCATCTATTTGAATCCAAGATCTTTACTATTTCTTGTAACCCATGTTGACAAGCTGCAATTGTGTTGAATATGCAAGCTCAACATTGAATAGACCAACCTACAAATAGAGTCTTGATAAAAATAAGTACAGTCTCCCTCTGTGCTCAACCGCCAGATAATAACAAACTCAAGGTCACAATACACATCACAGATTTACCAGATTATTTGTCCTCGGGAGCTGGGTTTTGGACCTATTTTTTCTTTGTCCCCTTAACCATTTGGCAATATCTATGGCTCTCTTTGTAGGTTTCATTAAGACTTGAAGGGTTCTCTATGAATTTCTTTCTAGGCATCATTTGGGCTTGCTTGTTTATTTTCTTTTCTTTTCCCTTTGAATTCTACCAGAGATATTCCAGTCTCGTTAACTTAGTTTGGTTACTAGGGGACTAGGGGACACTGATATAAAAAATCCATTTTCTTGTACATCAGCATCATCAATGGAGATCAGTTGTCTTTGGATATTGCTATGTAGTCCTCCCAAATATTGACTTAAAAAATTATTGTTATTGGGAGATATAATCAATTGAATGGCCCATTTTTGAAAGTCAATGGTGGACTCTTGCATGGTTTGTCCTTATCTATGTTGAAAGAGATTCCATTATATTTTATTTCTTACTCATATCCAATGGGATAGAACTGCCACATAATGAGATCCTTTAATTTTTCCCATTGATTTACTAGTGGATCCTACTCAATTATTCAAGTGGTAACATAACTTTCCCACTAGGTTAATGCATTCCATTCTAAATTCAACCAAGTGAAAGAGATTATTTTCTCTTGACTAATTTCATGCACACTTAAATAAACATAGAGATGTTGTAACCATTGATTGAATTTAAGGGTGAAAATCTCAACTACATAAGGCTTGAAGTCAATCTTTGTTTTCTCTCTGATGGGTGCTTCGACTTTCATAGTGTTCCCCATTTCCCACTTTTGCTTATCTTCTCATTTAGATTATTCATCTTTAGAACTCAAACTTCTTCCATGAGTTTATGTTATTGTTTGACCTTTCCATCCTTATGGTTTATTGCAACATGTTTAGAGACATATGGATCATTTGAGTCTTTAGATTAATAAGTTTGGTTTCCAATTCACTACCTTCTTGATTGTCTCCCATATCAAAATATTGAGATTGTTTCTTTCTTCTTGCTCCAATCTTAGATTTATGAGGAGTACTTCCTTTAAACCAGGATTGTTTACTTTTTCAATAGGGTGTGTATAACACATTTCCTCCTCTCCTTGTAGTGCTCCTCAAGAATGTCAAAATATAGCAATTGAAATCCTCAATTTGTGTGGAGTGCTTCTCAATGTTGACTATCATTCTTCCTTAAGATCAGACATTGTTTCCATGTGTGCTCCTTTGAGCCAGGGGAATTAAACCAAGAATTTAACCTTTGACCATGTCTTATTTGTCTTGCAATGGGAATTGGGACCATTAAGACCATTCTCCTACTTGCTTGAAGTAGTATTACCAACTTTTACTTTGTTATTAGATTGTTTTATCTCTCCCATTCTAGTTCTTTCTTATCTATATCTGTCACTATACCTGGTACCATTCCAAATAAAGATTATATTAGATTAGAATGCATATAATTCATATAGGGTGAAATATATAGTACCATATAGTACCTGGTACTTAGTACCATCCCCTCCCTTACAATTCCAAACCTTCTAATTCAAACCTTGTGCTCTATATGGTGCCTCCCTTCGGTCGAAGATTAGAGAGAAACCTTTCCTCTTTATCTATGAGTCTATTCTTTTCTTTATTTACTGGAATCTATTCTTTCTTCTGGAATCTATGCATGCATTCTCGTCTTATCTGTTTGTACTACATTCTATAGTGAAACCACACACTATGGCTCTACGAAGGCTAGTGAGCTGGTTCCAATCTCTATGGTTTTGTTCCATCCTTATGGCTACTAAATGAGTTCAACCTTTCTAAGATTCTAAGAAGGCTAGTGTGATTGAGTTCCACTTCTTCCTTTGCATGCAAACTATCTTGATTCATCCCATCCTTAGTGATTGAGTTCAACTTCCCACTTCTTTCTTTGCAATCTGAAGTGAGTAGTTCCACTTCCCTCTCTATGGTTCCATATTAAGAGGATGAGTTCCCATTTAGCTTCTCTAAGAAGTAGTGTATTAGTTCCCACTCTATGGCTCTAAGAAGTAGTGCAAGTCTCATAGGGTTCCAACTTTGGGCAACTCATGGATCTTGCCATTGTCACCTCAGCAAGATGCCCTCTAACTTTGGACCGAGAGATAAGTCTTTTGGGGTATTCCAAGGAATCACCTTGGATATAAGTGTTCTTTTAATGATTTCCAAGTACAAGAGAGATTACACTCAATGTGAAGGTGAAATATGTTAAGTCAAGGGAGTCATGGTAGTTATGTTGTAGAAGACTAGTATCACATAGAAAAGAGACTGCTTCTATTTAGAGTGATTACTTGTGTTAGACAATAAGCATGTACACATTTAGATTATGTCACAATGTATTTAACCAAACAGATGTGCAACAATATGTAATTGTATAATCCCTTGGTAATAATATTATTCCCTTAACAAGTGCTATTATACATCATAAACAAAATAGTATCTATCAGAATCACACCAACACTTATATCGTGTCATACCAACATTTTGTTTTCAGTCAACCAGCATATATATATATATATATATATATATATATATATATATATATATATATATATATATATATATATATATCAAAAATATATAGTCAATTACACCAGCTATATATCAACAAATTAATCAATTATATCAGCAGTAGATTGAAACCAGTGTTGGAGCTAGTTCTCCTAGGTAAGTGGGTACTTTTTTGAGTTCAAACCAAAAGAAATAAGAGGAAAATGTACAACTGTACTTTTGCAGTAGTAAGAGTGAATCATTAAGGCTTGAATCAGTGGATTAGGAACAACAACAAGTTCCTACCATCAAATTAAGGAAATCAACCATCAAAATGAGTCCTAGATACAAGGAGAAGACTTAGGGAGAAAAATATTCGTTCCAACAGTTGAAACTTTCTGAAACTCAGTCAAACCTTGATAGTAAGGCTGATACAACCCTATAAAAATAGTAAATGTCTTTATCCTACTAGCTAGGGCAAAACAAGGAGGTAAGGTGCCTATGTCAAGTAGGTCTAGATTTGAGTATTTTAGGGTTTTATAGTATTTAAAGGTTTTCTATGGCTTAGGGTAAAACCCTAGATAAACTGTTACCTAGGATGAGACTTTGGGTTTTGCGAAAAGGATCAAATTTATGGTAAGACTAGTGCCTCACTCTAATCTAGGGTTAGGGAAAATGGAGTCAAAGCAACCCTAGGGCTAGGGTTTGAGGTTACTCAAGGAAGGAGAGTGAAGTCTAGCAAGCACAACTCCAAGCACAATAAAATGGTTATCGTATATTAGGGTTTTATAAGGATGAGGTATCAAACTAGGGCATCAATCAACTAAGGCTTCCAAACTATGTTTTAGCCTTGATAGACTATGAGGACACCTAACCAATACAAGAGAGAGGAACCATCAAAGTAAATAAATATTCAACAACTAGGATGATCACAAGAGTAATTACTTGAGAAATCAACCATGAAAGCACATAGTGCCTCACTAACCATGAACCAAGTAACCATGAACATAAACCTCAATCCAAAGCTCTACTCCTCTACACTAGGTTCATAGTGAGTAGCCATTATAATATGGGAATAATTCTTAATAGCAGGGGGTGAATTTCTCCTATTCCCACTTGAATGTTTCGGATGACGGGGTCTAATTCTTTAGCCATAACCCATCCCCTAAATTCTCTTAAGGTAGTTGGAAGGATAGGGAAACCCAACACCACTAAGGCTTTAAGGTCTATCATCCTTCTCCTTTTCCGGCATGATGCTCACATTTTCGTTTATTAGAATCTTGGTCCTTCTTGCCAAAGTGTTTTCCTCCATTTTCTTGTCCCATTGTTCGAGTTATTTACTTCCAAATAACCCATACAAAATGCGGGGGCCATATTCCACCAGAATTTGATATCCAGTTGGCCATAATTTGGAAAAATGGAGGCATAACCCATTTTCTTCCCAGGGATTTAAACAGTTCACAAAAAGCCTTTCTTGAGTAGTTACAATGCAACAATACATGATCCACATCTTTGGCCCCATTTAAGCACAAGATGCAACGAGCAGTTGGTCATTAACATACCTCTTTTCCTTAGGTTCTTCGTGGTTCTTCGAAATAAGTACAATCTCCCTCTGTGCTCTGAGAACCCCTAGATAATAATAAACTCAACGTCACAATATACATCACAAATTTACCAGATTATCTATCCTTGGGAGCTGGGTTTTGGACCACTTTGTTCTTCATCCCCTTAACCATTTGGCAATCTATATGGCTCTCTTTGTAAGTTTCATTTATACTTGAATAGTTCTATATGAATTTCTTTTTTGGCATCATTTGGGCTTGCTTGTTTATTTTCTTTTCTTTTCCCTTTGAAGTCTACTAGAGATATTCCAGTCCCATTAACTTAGTTTGGTTACTAGGGGACACTGATATCAAAACTCCAATTGCTTGTACATCGGCTTCATCAATGGACTTTGGTTTTCAAAACATTAGTTGTCTTTGGATATCACTATGTAGTCCTCCCAAATATTGACTTAAAAAATTATTCTTATTGGGAGATATAATCAATTGAATGGCCCATTTTTGAAAGTCAATGGTGGACTCTTGCATGGTTTTTCCTTGTCTCTGTTGAAAGAGATTCCATTTTATCTTTTTTTTCTTACTCATATCCATTGGGATAGAACTACCACATAATGAGATTATTTAATGTTTCCCATTGATTTACTAGTGGTTCTTGCTCAATTATTTGAGTGGTAACATAACTTTCCCACTAGGTTCATGCATGGCCTTTTAAATTTAACCATGTGAAAGAGATTATTTTCTCTTCACTAATTGCATGCACACTTAAATAAACATCGAGTTGTTGTAACCAATGATTAAATTTAAGGGTGAAAATCTCAACTACATAAGGCTTGAATTCACTCTTCACTTTCTCTCTGATGGGTGTTTGGACTTTTATAGTGTTCCCCTTTTGCCACTTGCGCTTCTCTTCTAATTCAGATTCTTCTTATTTAGAACTCAAGTCTCAAACTTCATCCATGAGGTTATGTTATTTTTTGACCTTGTCATGCTTATGGTCTGCTACAACATGTTTAGAGACATATTGATCATTTGATTCTTTAGATTAATAAGTTTGGTTTCCAACTGACTACCTTCTTTATTGTCTCCTATATCAAAAATATTGAGATTATTTCTTTCTTCTTCTTGTTCCAATCTTATTTTTATGAGGAGTGCTCCCTTTAAACTAGGATTGTTTACTTTGTCAATATGGTGCACATAACACGTGTACTCCTCTCCTTGTACTGCTCGTCAAGAATGTCCAAATATAGCAATTGAAAACCTCAATTTGGGTGGAGTGCTTCTCAAGGTTTACTATCGTTCTTCCTTAAGATCATACATTGTTGCCATGTGTGCTCCTTTGAGCTAGGGTGCTCAATCCAAGCATTTAACCTTTGACCACATCTTCTTTGTCTTGCAATGGGCATTGGGAACATTAAGACCATTCTCCTACATGATTGAAGTAGTATTACCAACTTTTACTTCGTTATTAGGTCGTTTGATCTCCTCCCTTCCAATTCTTTCTTGTTTGTGCACGGAACTATCTCTGGCATTATACCTGGTACCATTCAAAATAAATATTATATTATAATGCATATAATTCATATAGAGTGATATATAGTACCAGATAGTACCATATAGTGCTTGGTACCTGGTACCATCCCTTCCCTTCCAATTCCAAAACTTCTAGTTCAAACCTTCTTCTCTATATGGTGCCTCCCTCGGTCAGGGATTAGATAGAAACCTTTCCTTATCTATGAGTCTATGCTTTTCTTTATTTACCATAATCTATGCATGCATTCTTGTTTTGTCTGTCTGTACTGTATTCTATAGTGAAACCACACACTATGGCTCTATGAAGGCTAGTGAATTGTTCCAATCTCTATGGTTCTGTTCCATCCTTATAGCTACTGAATGAGTTCAACCTTTCTAAGCTTCTAAGAATGCTAGTGTGATTCATGCAATCTATCTTGATTCATCCCATCCTTAGTGATTGAGTTCAACTTCCCACGTCTTTATTTGCAATCTAATGTGAGTAGTTCCACTTCCCTCTCTATGGTTCCATCTGAATAGGATGAGTTCCCACTTAGTTTCTCTAAGAAGTAGTGTATTCGTTCCCACTCTATGGCTCTAAGCAGTGCAAGGCTCACAGGGGGCCAACTTTGGGAAAATCAGGGATCTTTCCACTGTCACCTCAGCAAGATGCCCTCTAACTTTGGACTAGGAGATTAGTCTTTGGGGGTATCCCAAGGAATCACCTTTGATATAAGTGTTATTTTAATGATGTCCAAGCACAAGAGATATTGCACTCAATCTGAAGGTGAAATAAGTTAAGTCATGGGAGTCATAGTAGTTATGTTGTAGAAGACTAGTATCATAGAAAAGAGATTGCTTCTATTTAGAGTGAGTAATTGCGTTAGACAATAAGCATGTACATGTTTAGAGTATGTCACAATGTATTTAACCGACCAGATATGCAACAATATGTAAGGTTACTTTTTCACATGGTAACATCCCCTCTTAGCTGAGGGGAATTGAATCATTTTCAGCAAGAACTGGCTTTGCTTGTTAAAGCCAAATTTAGTTTATTCTATAATGATTTTGAATTTCTTCCTATTGGGGCATAAACTCCTATGCTAGCATTGTTGGCTTAATTAAGATGGGAAAATCCTTGTATTCTTTCCTTTAGATTGTTGTAGATCTCTTTATTCCATGATGTATTCTAAAACAAATGCAGGACGCTTTCAAATTTGATTGACTTTAGCTTAAATAGAACATGGAAATATTGAGGTTCAAATTTCTATATTCAATATTGAAGTTATCTAATTTATTAAGAAATGGGTGAAGTGAATAAACCAAAGCACAGGTGCCCATCTGCCAAGACACTTGGGGCATGATTTGAAGCTGAGTTTAACTATTTTCTTACCACCCCAATTTCTTAGAAAGGTACTCCCCTTCAGGACACTTGGATGAATAGAGACAGTTGCAAATATTTATGGCAGACAGTACAACTCTCTATTATTTGTTTTCTGTGGAAATATCAATGTAAGGCTACTTTTCTTGAGGAACCATCCCCTCTTAAGCTCAAGGAAATTTAGGCTTTTCAAACAAGAACTGGCTTTTCTTGTTAAGGGAAAATTCATTGTTTTCCATAAATATTTTGAATCCCTTCCTATTAGGGCACAGACTCCTATGCTAGCACTTTGGGGTTAACTAGGATAGTATTAGTAATTTCTTTGTATTTTTATCATTAGATGGTTGTAGCTCACTTTGTTCCATGATGTACTAACAAAATAGCATATGATGCATTTCTAAAAAAACACAGAACTCTGTCAAATTTTACTTGAATTAAGCTGAAAAGAAGCACTGAAATAAGCTGAAAAGAAGCACTGAAATAACATAGTTGCTAAGAATGGGGTTGTAGAGTAACAAATACATCATTGAGATAGATAAAGCCATGATCCATGACGTGGATTTACCCATCCATCTTTAAGACCAAGCTTATGACATAGTTGTCTATATCTTGAACCAATGTCCTCATAGGATCTTGAAGGACAAAACACCAAAGAAATATTTTACCAGTGAGAAGCCACAAGTATTACATTTCCATATATTTTTGTTTTTCCAATTTATATTCATATTCATGATAAGAAAAGGACTAAACTTGAACCCTTGAATATAAAGGGGATATTTGTTGGATAGAGTAATACATCTGAGGCTTATTGAATCTAAATTCAAGTTCAAATGAACATATTGGTGAGAAAGGATATGAAGTTTTATGAGGATGAATGGTCCTCAAAATCATAGAAACATCCTATAGTGATTAATGAACACAAAAATATTGTTGTTCCAGATTCTGTTCTAAAATTGAAAAAGAAATCAAAGTCAGATCAGCAAGATTCTAGTAAAAAAATAGAGACCTCATTACATTCTAGTGTATCCAGGAAGTCAAGATGGCTTATTCAAACATTATAGGGTGTACAGGAACAAGTGGGAGCATCTATGTCCACGTCTCAGGTGAGTCATCAACCTACGAAATTTCCTACTTATGTTGCACTAATGTCCTCTATTCTTCAGACATAGCCCTCCCTTTTTAGGGGTAGCTACTAAGAAGGTACAAAAGGATGTCATAACCGAGTAGTATAACTCATTTCTTGAGAATTATCTCTAGGATATGTTCCAGGACCTACTAGGGAATAAATGATTGATTTTAGACGGTTTGACAAGATCAAGCATGTAGTTGAATGGAGCATTGAAAAGTGTAATGTGCCTTTCCAGAAAAGCCTTAAATTTTGAATAGGTTTCTAAGTGTGTGTGAGGTTTAGTGATGTGTTCTAGCAACAATTTATCCATGTGTAGTTGTAGGTTCACCTTTACAAATTTCACCCAATTAAATGTGCATAAAAAACTAACGTGCATACCAAGATAAAGTACTCCAAGCGCTCAAATAGATTTATGAAAGCTCAGAAATTTACGTTTGTATATAGCTGGTACATCACATATAAATAAAAGAGAGGAGATTCTTTCAAATTAACCAACTAAATACACAAAGACATAAGAAAATCAAGGAACCTGTGACCTCTGTCTCACAGTGTGCTTTTAGAGTGGTAGTTGAAGAAGGAATGTGACCAATAATACATCATAAAATTCAGCAATGAAATATTCTATGTGTTCTTCCCTCAGGGTACTATGATTTCAGTGATCCACAGTTAACATATTTGTAATCCAGCAGATGGGAAGCTTGTGGGCCTTCCTTTGAGGCTGATATGACATATAAATTCCCCCCACAAATTGTCCAGGTCCACCCAGAATTCTTAACACTACTTCAGTACTCTCTCTCCAGCTCCAAATGGCCCAAAATTGATAAATTCATGGCATTGGTGTCTATATAATACTCAACACTATGGTTCTCCCTAAACTTAGTTACAACAGAGAGGGATGTTGTCTTTATGCCCAAAATGTGTCCATTTTCAAGAGAAAATTACCACAAACTTGGTATTGGCAAGGGATTCAGCTCAATCAAAGCAAGGAATGCAACCCCCTTCATTCCTAATCTCTGCCTCTATAGAACTCAGGGAAGTCAACCCACAAATTTGATTGATTTCTGGCTTGGGAAACAATGAAACTCGTGCTTCTTTGAGGAAGGAATATCAGACCTACAAAATCAAATTATGATGCCAATAATCTTTGTGCCAAAATTCTCCTCATATCCTTAGAAATAAGCACAAAAATAAAATCCCACTAGGATGGCAAGAATGTTCACCGAAGAAGGGAAAACTAGCTAGGGTAGAAATTAAATCTACTGAAGTTGGGTTAAGGAACTCCATTGAGACACTCCGATTGAACTCTCTTGATCCCACCTTCAGCTGAAAGTAGAATGGTAAGTTAGAATGATCCCCAAATGAGCTCCTTTCCCTCTTTATAATTTTTGTTTGAGAAACCTCTAGAATTTATTTTAAATATTATTTTATTAATGAGGGCAACTTTCCACTAAATAGTTTTTGCCACCTTTTTAATAAAATATTCATTTTCTGCCATTCTCCAATAAAATAGTCATTTTTCACCAATCTCCAAAAAAACAGTATTTACCCCTTTTCGAAAATAACCAAAAATGCCAAAAAAGTACAAAATATGCTTGTTGTTCAAATGATAGGGACATTACAGTCTTTCCTTCCTAATACTTCTCATCCCAAGCAATCCACCTGTATGTCTGGGTCCCATACTTTAATAAAAAACCTAGATACAAGAGCGATAACTCTTTCATCCCCATGACTATTAAAACTAATGGTGTTTATGGCATGTGCCATTGTTGAGACCAAAAGGTATTTTGATAATCTTTCATATACTTGTAAAGTTTCCCATCTGTTTTGAACCTGCAACTTTATATTGTTCTAGTACCATGGAGTCTGTAGTAGAATGGTTTTCCAGATCCCAACTAGCTCAAAGCCATTTCACCAAGAATTCAGAAGCAGCTAATGCATTAGCACCATTAGGCCCAGAAGCCCCTAGCATGGCATCTCTATTCAAGGATTCATAAGTTTCCTCTAGTAGGTATGCAACAAATATTCCATGTATAGTTGCAAACTTAAAGTGAACGCCCATTAAGGCAGAGAAATGTGTGTCCATCAATAATGGATTGCAGACTTTAACATTGTAGTTCTATTTAGAGTCTTAAATGGCCTCCAAACTAACATAACCATATTCCATGGAATAGGCAACAAAATCAACATGCTTGCCTTCAACAATTAAATTTTTACCTTCCATATGTTTTATTTCTGCTGCCAGCTTCCTTCCTTTGATAAAGTAAGAAGAATCGTCACCATCTGGAATATGTGGCCAAGAATCAGGTGGAAGAATGAACTTGAAATCTTCCTGAAGTGCGAGTATCTCTAAGGTTTTCTTGCAGTCATTTTATTCCTCTAAAATAACATTTTGGAATAGGATCACAACACGAATCATTGACTTCTTTGATAAGATCGTCATGAACATTCTCATAAGCAACATTAAAATTTTGAACATTAAATTTTATTTCATTTTATGGAAGTAGCTTTTGAAAAGACAAGGTTGCATTCTATGTTTTTTATGTACACAAAAGTCTCCAGAAGAGAAGACTTATCAGTGTATCAAGAATCTGGCACATTGGCATGCTCTTGTTAGATCCTAGTTCCTTACTAGGGTCACCTTGTGAGTTCTTATGTTGCACTCTTTGAAGAAGAATACCTAGTACATCCAACAATGAATTATCCAACTCTTCACTCTGTAATTGGATAGTTAGCAAGCTCGGAGATGCCAACACCAATTTGTTGTTCCCACAAAAAACAAAGGATAGAAATCCACTTGAACTTGTCTTTTTATTTGTATCCAGAAGTGTAATATTCATAAATTGTGTTTCCAAAGGTCCAACAACATTGCCCTGACTTTGTTGCTCTTCAGTTCAAATACTAGTGTTGACCATAGATATTCCAGATCCTGCAGCTACCTTTGTGCTCTCATTTAGCAAGTCTCCAACAAATAAATGACCATTGCACTCAGGGTTGAAGGTTGTAGTGGCCAATGTTTGTGGGCATAGAAAATCAGTAGCAATACTATTCACCAACTCTTTGTTATTGACCACTTGTAAAAGAGAAGACGTTATATACAATGATGTAAGAGTGCACATCTTGGGATGAGATAAATTAATGGATGGTAGAAGATCTTGCAAAACCAATAAATGAAGAAAAATATGTGTCATCGGTTTGCGCAAATCAGAAATACTGGCACAAATTATGTCACTGAAGTAATAAAGGTCATCTCTGATTTCTTCAACTATAGAAAATAATGTTGTTGTAATCTCAGAAACATCATCAACCTGTATTGCATGAACAACAAGAACATCTAATTTTAAGATTTTCTCCTTGAGAAAATTCACCAAATCTGAGTATGATAACTGTTAGGTTCTTATACCAATAGGTGTCATAATTTATGATTGACTTAGTTTATCTCTGTAATATTTACGTACCTTTGCTTTCTGCAAATGTTTTCCATATTCAGAAAATCAAAAAATTAAAAAAATATAAAGAGGGTATGCCCTAAAAGAAAAATCAAAGGGAAAAAAGAAGGAAAAAGGTTAAAAAACATGAAAATGAACCCCAAAAATAAAAGACCATGAAAGTGTGCAAGCCGAAATGCCACTACCATTTACTTTTATACATAATAATGATTGTGTGTGATTTGTTATTTATGCCACAATCCATGGTAATCAAACAGTTTAATCTTGATTATTCCATGTTTTGAACTTCATGTTGATAGATAGAGAATAAATATCTGACCAAACAGTGTAATCTTGGCAGATAGGTAGATAGGTAGAGTGAATAAAAGGAGCTCAACTGTTTAATCTGAGCCCTTGAATGTAATAAGGATAGATTTAGATAGATTTCTATTGTAACAGAAAAGAAAAAGTTTTGATAAGGGTTTTCCAGTTTAAGTGCACCCTAATAAAAAGAGAAGTAAAAATGGTAGGATGAGTAGGTGGGTAAGTAGAAGAATGTTGCAGAATTATGATGAATGATTTCCTAAGATCATGTCATTTATTTTCATCATAAAATTGTTAAAGCATGGATTATAATTGAGCATGTTACATAAAGTTAAGTGATTGATTTCCCATTCATTTTACCCTAAATTTGACTAATTTCCCATAAGCAAAATTCAAGTGCCCAAACCATAAGTTAAAAGGGCTCAGAGCATTTCTCTAACTTCTGGAGGGACTGGACCCTCGGCCTAATAACTTACCTAGTCTAAGCACTAAAAGCCCTCTCATCAACATTCACCAGATTCATAATTCATTCATTTCATCTAAATACCTTTTCCTTAGGTGAAATCACCATTTGCCTAGGGAAAATAATTAACCCTACATAAAACCCCTCTTTTCCACAAAAAACCCACAAAAAGGCATTTAGCCTAAGTTATAATGTGTAGGTACGAATTGTGTAAATAAATGTTCAACACATTATACTTAGCGCAAAAACCCACTTTTCCCCTTTCATTTCATATTAACTTTAATATTCACTATATTTATTTAACTCCCTAAATTAAACCCCTTTCCCATATATTTATTAAATCCCATATGATAATATCCTGCCCAAGGTTTGAAATATAAACCTTACATAGTAAATTAATTAAATGGATTAATTAGCCGATCAACGACTAGTTAAGAGCCATAACCCTCCACCAAACAAAAAGGGGTTAATTAATCAAACATTGATTAATTAATAACCTGTTTCACCAATCACATCGTCCCTGATGTCATTAAGTTCCCTTAAACTACAGTTGCTATCCCATCCAGCCCCTCCATTAACTCCTCGATCAAATCAAACCCCTGACCACCGTATGATCTAACTCCTTTAGATCCGACGGCTGACACTCATATCAGACGACCTCCGATGCCGAACGTTACCCGCCTGATGTGAGCGGTTTCACTGTTCACCCATCTGCTACGTGGCACCCGATGAATGGCATTGGGCGGCCTCCCCTCAAAACTGCCCACGACTCATAAGCGGTGCGATGGCCCTTTCAATACCACTTCCCCGCCATTTTGATAAATGCCTGTCTGTTCACTTTCGCGCCATATTTTGAAATTCTTCCCATTAAACCTTATAACTTGAAAACCTATATTTTTATGGTTTTCGCCTGTTTGACTATGTAAACCTATGAAACCTTCCAACACCTCCCTGAACCTCTGCAACATGATTTCACCATCTGTTTTTAGTCCAAAACTCCATTGTGACCCCTTTCCCAGTCATCCCTGTGCCAGAGAGCCATCAAGCGCCCTTCATGAAGACCTGTATTCTCTTAAATAATATTGAATTTTTTCAGGTTATCAAACTAAGATCAGAGCTTGGATAAACAGTTCTGATACTAGTCATAGAACTGGTTTATTCCAAGAATCAACAGAAAACCTCATTCAAAACTTGTACTTAGAGGATGAACACAATTTTACAAGGAAACAGAAAAGAAGACAACTACACAGAGCATTGATAGTCAGAGAAGAGAAACTAGACAAAGAATACAGTTACAAGGCAGATGAATACAATAAGCATGGACTTAACCTATATCCACTACCTAATGCTGATATACACAAGAACAAAAGAAATTACTGATTGAAATACACAGTAAACAGTAAAATATACAGTGAAGGTAAAAGGACATAATAAAGAATAGTCAAAGTGCATTAGGGTTAAAGAGTACCAGACTGAAGACCAAGTCAAGTAAATCAGCTAGCATGAAGATAAACAGCAGGGAAGATAGTTACAAAGCATAACATATAGTTTCATGTCAAAGTGAAGACAAATGAAAAAACAGAATGGTAAAAGTAAAATAGTAAAGGTAAACATGGAGACAGTAAGGGTTAAACAGAGATGAAAACACTTTCACTAGCAACAATGAAGCTTATCTAAAGTAAAAGTGAAAAACAATTAAAAGAAATTTCAAGTTAAAATATGAAATCAGAGCAGAAATGGTACATTCTTCAGAAATTTCCTGTTTAAGTCATAGTTTTTCAAAAACTATTGTGGCCAATTAAAGAAGTATTTTGTGAAACTGGAGGAGGTTTTTGTTCCTAACAGGCCAATCTACAAAAAAATATCTCACTTTCTACACAGGTATTACCAAAAGGGAGATAAGTGCATGTCTTCATAGCTTATTTTTCGGACTGTGTAAACTCCTATTTTAGACATCTTTTTGTAGAGAATATTGTGAACATTGGGAGCTGAATTTTGGGAAACTGAGAGGGGTGTATCTCAAAAAAATTCTTATCTATAATAACCTCTTTCACTTTTTACATATCTATCTCAGATTGAGACATACAAAGGTATCAATGGACCCTAATTTTGCACAATTGTTGGGGTAGAATGCACAAAGAAAGGATGCAGTTAGTGACTTGGATGCCTCATCATCAATTAAGAGTTGCCATCAAATTCGAGATTCTCTTCTTTGCCACCATAAATCCATAAAAATAGTGCCAAATAGATTCATTAGTTTTGAATGTCCTTTATTTAAGTTCTATTAATGTAAAACAATTTGAGATATTTGTAAAACCAATCTTGATATTTTTTCAAGATATTTCAGTTTAGAATTTGTATAAATACTTCTTCATTTGAAGTATTTTGGGTGGATTCAAAGACATTTATATAGACATTTCTTATCAAGTTAAGGAGCTATTTTAATCAAGATTGGATTGGCTTGCTGGATCATGGAATAAAGTTAAAGACATTTCACAGGATTCTTGTGCACAACGGAAATCAAATAAGTATTATCTCTCATGTTTATTACTGTTTTCTCTTCATGTTTATAAATATTCACATATGTCTCTATGAAATCTGAATGGTAAACAAGGAATGATATTTCAGAATTAGCTTTAATGCTCTTTATCTTGATTGTTTACTTTCTCTATGTTTTCTGCTAAACTATCTTGGTTTGGGAATTCTTAATTGCTCCCTTACTTTCGTAGTTTCCCCCCCTAGGTCCATAGTAAAGGATTCTTAGTTGCCCTTTGCTATTGATCTCCTTCTGCTCTTCATCTTGATCCTGGTCTAAGGATTCTTCATTGCCCTTTCACCCTAGTTAGGACTACCTCATCCATTGGAACCTGAAGATTTGCCTTTTGCTTTGCTAGCCTGCCCTGTGAACTCTTCCTTTAGTGATTGATTTGATCCAGTTAAGCCATCCTTTGATTGACTCCATAACCCAATGGCTTGAAAGCCTTGCTCTATCTATTTGTTCCCAGAATTCCACCACCCAATCAAAATCAAAACCTTATGAGCATTAAGAGCTAGCCTAAAATCCCATCAAAACAAAGTTATATTATAAAGAGAGAGCCCTCTCTGGACTTAGGTTGGCTAGAACCTAATTCTAAAAGATTGTTTTGTGGTTACCTCGGAAATTTCTTTCTTTAACCTTGAGAAAATTCTGAGTGATAACATAGTGGCGACCATACTGGGGAGAACTAACATTTTCTTCAGAATTGTTTTACAGGTTTAGATCTGATCTATGATGGTGGACAACGATCAGACACGTAAAGGTTAAAATCATCCACCTGGCGACTCCAAATCAATTCCACAATCAAGACTCCACTGGAGAAATGACCCTGAAAGAACTATATAAAAAGATCAGGCTTTTAACTTGGATTGTTATCCAAGACATTATGTTCTTTCTCATCGATAAAGTTTTCAATGTATATTGTCTTTTAGAGAAGATTTTAGATTAAATTGTTATTATTTTCCTTTAAAGTTTGTAGATATAAAGTCTCCTTACACATTTGAACAACAATCTTCTGAATTTAATGAAGATCGGATTCCAATCAAAGAATCTGAAACAATCAAGACTAATCATACAATCCCTGTACATGTTCCTATACCTTGTAAAGTTCCTGATAGATATAAGCCCCTCATGTTACTTGCTACACTCCATGCTTTCCCTAACGATTATCACAAGCACCTCCATAGGTTTGATGGAGAGAATGGTATCACTGACCAAAAACATATTCAAGATTTTGAGGATTATCTTAACTTATTTGAAGTAGATGAAGAGGATGTCAGTATTAGGCTTTTTGCTCTTTCTTTGCAAGATAAAGTCAAGAGTTGGTTCAAAACCCTACTTGGGGCAAGCACCTCAAATCTCTAGTAGTTTCTCAAACTCTTCCTTAATAGATGGATAATCAAAGTCAATCTTCTTGTAATTATAGAAGAATATAATCAGGTAAAGAGATATCCAGATGAAACAATACAATAGTTTTCAGACAGATTTAATCAAATCTATTATTCAATGCCATCAAATATAAGACCTCCCCTAATTCAGCTCTTTTGCATTACCCAAGAGAATTTGATCCAGAGATATAATTTCATCTAAGAGAAAGAAACCCCTCAACACTAGAACAGATGCAGAACATGGCAGTAGATGTAGAAGTTAATCTGCAAATTAGAAGAGAAAAGTTGAAAGTAGAAGCAGAGGTAAAACTCAACATTTTGGTAAAGAAGATAGAGGAGAGGATATAGAAGATCACCATGAAAGATGAACTTTTTGTTCAAAATCACCATGACACATTTGTTTCACAAAAAGAAGAGGTTGACAGCCACGAACAAATTCCTGTTAATTCCAACTACCATAAATCTGAAGATAGAGTTATAGAACCATATGTGGAGAGGCAATTTTCTGATCTAATATGTACATTTGGTGACATTACTTCTTACAATGATGTGCCTAAGCTTGATCACTATAATAATGATTATGTTCCTCAAATCCAAATTAACCTTGCAGAGGAATCAAAAGCTAATTTGAGGAATAAGGAAGTTCAGGTTCAGCAGCTTGAAAATAGTGATCAACTTGTTCATTTAACCTATGATAATGAGGAGGAAAGTGCAGAAAATTTTGAAATCAGTGAAGGAACTTTACCATTGTGTTTTTCTTCATTTCAGTTTATCAGATATAACTTTCATGCAATTAGAAATCAAATTTCGACAAGTTTTGATATTAATCATCTAGAGGGAAATAATATCCTTGTTCAAGACTTCTCATATCTAGATTTGCAACCCCAAAATGCCATTGAATGTCAGGTTGCAGAAGAAGACTTGGAAGCTGGAACATATGATCAAATGATCCAAGATAATTCCCTAACATTCTATTCTGAAGTAGTTTAGTTTTTTAAAGGAAATTTGCATAATCTATCTGTAAAAAAGGATGAGCAGTTTTTAGAAAATCATGCAGTTTCATTGGAACCAATAGAAAATATATGGCAACAGTCTCTTCAAGTCTTTCATGATCCAATAACTGATGTGTTGGATGGAATTTATAGTCGAAGTCCTTCTACATTAGCTAACTATGACTTTGAAAAAGGTATTGATACAAACTTGGCTAACTAGTTTTCTTGCCATTTTCAGATGAAACATCATCACAAAGCTCATTTGAAAACATGTAGGGTGATAAAGATGAAGGTATTATTTTAGTTTCATGGCATGCAAGCCATACACAACAGATGTACAGTTGTTTGAATCAGTTCAAGAATAGTGTATATATTTTACAAGATCCTTTTGTAAATTTTCTAGATTCAATAAAGGAAATCAAGAATTTCCTTATCTTCTCAAAGGTTAACAAAGTTATATTTGATTTCGGTATCTCAATTTTAACCACCAACAAGCACAAGCAACAAAAGTCACCAATGTATATGATGCTTGAGTGGTTGCATTGGTTGTTTCATTTTACCTAACCAGCAGTCACAAAGCTGATTAGAGTAAATAGGTAGAATTTCAGTTTGAATAAATTCAGTTTTCAGTAGCAAGTTTATGTTAGATCAGATTTCAGTTTGCAGAAAAAGGTGCATTTTCAGTTCAAAAGTTTCAGTCACAAATATTACAAAATATAGCATATACATGTGTGGGATTGGCCCAATGGATCAGGCTACTAGTCGACAGTGTTCTTGACATTTCACAAGGAAATGCCATCCCTAAGTGAAGTTGCTGTTAGATTCCTATACCAATAGGTGTCATAATTTATGATTGACTTAGTTTATCTCTGTAATATGTACATACCTTTGCTTTCTGCAAATTTTTTCCATATTCAAAAAATTAAAAATTTTAAAAATGTAAAGAGGGTATGCCTAAAAGAAAAATCAAAGGGAAAAAAGAAGGAAAAGGTAAAAAAAGATGAAAATGAACCCCAAAAATAAAATACCATGAAAGTGTGCAAGCCCAAATGCCACTACCATTTACTTTTATGCATAATAATGATTGTTTGCAACTTGTTATTTATGCCACAATCCATGGTAATCAAACAATTTAATCTTGATTATTCCATGTTTTGAACTTCATGTTGATAGATAGAGAATAAATATCTAACCAAACAGTATAATCTTGGCAGATAAGTAGATAGGTAGAGTGAATAAAAGGAGCTCAACTATTTAATTTGAGCCCTTGAATGTAATAAGGATAGATTTAGATAGATTTCTATTGTAATAGAAAATAAAAAGTTTTGATAAGGGTTTGCTAGTTTAAGTGCACCCTAATAAAGAGAAGTAAAAATGGTAGGATGAGTAGGTGGGTAAGTAGAAGAATGGTTACAGAATTCTGATGAATGATTTCCTAAGATCATGTCATTTATTTTCATCATAAAATTGTTAAGTATGGATGATAATTGAGCATGTTACATAAAGTCAAATGATTAATTTCCCATTCATTTTACCCTAAATTTGACTAATTTCCCATAAGAAAAAGTCAAAGTTCCCAAACCATAAGTTAAAAGGGCTCAGAGCATTTCTCTGACTTCTGGAGGGACCAGACCCTCGACCTAATAACTTACTTGGTCTAAGCACTAAAAGCCCTCTCATCAACATTCACCCCTTTCATAATTCATTCATTTCATCTAAAAATCCCTTTTCCTAAGGTGAAATCACCATTTACCTAGGGAAAATAATTAACCCTACATAAAACCCTTTTTTTCCAAAAAAAAACCCACAAAAAGGCATTTAGCCTAAGTTATAATGTGTAGGTACGAATTGTGTAAATAAAAGTTCAAGAGATTATACTTAGCGCAAAAACCCACTTTTCCCCTTTCATTTCATATTAACTTTAATATTCACTATATTTATTTAACTCCCTAAAATAAACCCCTTTCCCATATATTTATTAAATCCCATATGATAATATCCCGCCCGAGGTTTGAAATATAAACCTTACTTAGTAAATTAATTAAATGGATTAATTAGCCAATCAATGACTAGTTAAGAGCCATAACCCTCCACCAAACAAAAAGGGGTTAATTAATCAAACAGTGATTAATTAATAACTTGTTCCACCAATCAAATCGTCCCTGACGTCATTAAGTTCCCTCAAACTGTGGTTGCTATCCTGTCGGGCCCTTTCATTAACTCCCTGATCAAATCACACCCCTGACCACTGTACGATCTGACCCCTTCAGATCCGACGGCTGACCCCCATATCTGGCGGCCTCTGATGCCGAACTTTACCCACCCGATGTGAGCGGTTTCACTGTTCACCTTGCCACTATGTGGCGCCCGATGAATGGCATCAGCCGACCTCCCCTCAAAGCCGCCCACGACTCATAAGCGGTGCGATGGCCCTTTCAATACCACTTCCCCGCCATTTTGATAAATGCCCGTCCATTCACTTTTGCGCCATATTTTGAAATTCTGCCCGTTAAACCTTATAACGTGAAAACCTGTGTTTTTATGGTTTTCACCCATTTGACTGTGTAAACCTATGAAACCTTCCAGCGCCTCCCTGAACCTTTGCAACACGATTTCACCATCTGTTTTCTGTCCAAAACTCCATTGTGACCCCTTTCCCGGTCATCCCTGTGCTAGAGATCCATGAAGCGCCCTTCATGAAGACCTATATTCTCTTAAATAATATTGAATTTTTTCAGGTTATCAAACTAAGATCAGAGCTTGGATAAACAATTCTGATACTAGTCACAGAACTGGTTTATTCCAAGAATCAACAGAAAACCTCATTCAAAACTTGTGCTTAGAGGATGAACACAATTGTACAAGGAAACAAAAAAGAAGACAACTACACAGAGCATTGACAGTCAAAACAGAGCAACCAGATAGAGAATATAGTTACAAGGTAGATGAATACAATAAGCATGGACTTAACCTATATCCACTACCTGATGCTGATATACACAAGAACAAAAGAAATTATTGATTGAAATACACAGTAAACAGTAAAATATACAGTGAAGGTAAAAGGACACAATAAAGAACAATCAAAGTGTATCAGGGTTAAAGAGTATCAGACTGAAGACCAAGTCAAGTAAATCAGCTAGCATGAAGATAAACAACAGGGAAGATAGTTACAAAGCATAGCATATAGTTTCATGTCAAAGTGAAGACAGATGAAAAAACAGAATGGTAAAAGTAAAACAGTAAAAGTAAACATGGAGACAATAAGGTTTAAACAAAGATGAAAACACTTTCACCAGAAACAATGAATTTATCCAAAGTAAAAGTGAAAAACAGTTAAAAGAAATTTCAAGTTAAAAGATGAAATCATAGTAGAAATGGTACATTCTTCAGAAATTTCTTGTTTAAGTTATAGTTTTTTAGAAAAAATTGTGGCCAATTCAAGAATTATTTTGCCAAACTGGAGGAGGTTTTTGTTCATAATAGGCCAATCTACAAAAACCTATCTCACTTTTACATAGGTATTACTAAAAAGGAGATAAGTGCATGTCTTCATAGCCTATTATTTAGACTGTGTAAACCCTCGTTTTAGACATCTTTTTGCAAAGAATATTGTGAACATCTGGAGCTGAATTTTGGGAAAATGAGAGAGGTGTATCTAAAAAACATTCTTACAATAACCTCTTTCACTTTTTACATATCTATCTCGGATTGAGATATAAAAAGGTATCAAAGGACCCTAATTTTGCATAATTGTTGGGGTAGAATGCACAAAGAAAGGATGCAGTTAGTGACTTGGATGCCTCATCATCAATTAAGATTTGCTATCAAATTCGAGTTTCTCTTCTTTGTCACCAAAAATCCATAAAAATAGTGTCAAATAGGTTCATTAATTTTGAATGTCTTTTATTTAAGTTCTATTAATGTAAAACAGTTTGAGATATTTGTAAAACCAATCTTGATATTTTTTCAAGATATTTCAGTTTAGAATTTGTATAAATACTTCTTCATTTGAAGTATTTTGGGTGGATTCAAAGACATTTATGTAGACATTTCTTATCAATTTAAGGATCTATTGTAATCAAGATTGGATTGTCTTGCTGGATCATGGAATAAAGTTAAAGACATTTCACAGGATTCTTGTGCACAGCGGAAATCAAATAAGTATTATCTCTCATGTCTATTATTGTTCTCTCTTCATGTTTATAAATATTCACGCTGTCTCTATGAAATTTGAATGGTAAACAAGGAATGATATTTTAAAATTAGCTTTAATGCTCTCTGCCTTGATTGTTTACTTTCTCTATGTTTTTTGCTAAACTATCTTGGTCTGGGAATTCTTAATTGCTCCCTTACTTTCGTAGTTTCCCCCCTAGGTCCATAGTAAAGGATTCTTAGTTGTCCTTTGCTACTGATATCCTTCTGATATTCATCTTGATCTTGGTCTAGGGATTCTTCATTGCCCTTTCACCCTGGTTAGGACTACCTCATCCATTGGAACCTGAAGATTTGCCTTTTTCTTTGCTAGCCTACCCTGTGAACTCTTCCTTTAGTGATTGATCTGATCCAGTTAAGCCATCCTTTGATTGACTCCATAGCCCAATGGCTTGAAAGCCTTGCTCTGTCCATTTGTTCCCAGAATTCTACCACCCAATCAAAATCAAAACCTTATGAGCAGTAAGAACTAGCCTAAAATCCCATCAAAACAAAGTTAAATTATAAAGAGAGAGCCATCTCTAGACTTAGGTTGGCTAGAACCTAAGTCTAAAAGATTGGTTTGTGGTTACCTCGGAAGTTTCTTTCTTTAAACTTGAGAAAATTTTGAGTGATAACAATAACATTGTGTGGCTTGTGAGAAACTTGTTGACACTTTCATCGCCTCTATATATAGCAAGTATCAAAGCGCATACAACTTTGTGGACCATGGTGTCTTTATAATAAGTGAATTCAACAACCTCACTATACAATGGGAAGGAAAACATGACATTCTAAGATTCCATATTGAAAGAGAATGCATTTTAATTATAAGTTCCAATTGATTGAGTATTGTATTAGCCTTACTTATATTTTTCACCCTTGAAGCTTCCCACAACAAGCGCAATTTCAGAGGTCCTTCCATCTCATCTTGTAGCGTTTTGATAACATTGTAAATTTGATGAAATTTCATGTTCCCCATCAAGGGTACCAGATGATTATTTGATGAGCCCCAAAATCCCTTAACATTAATTTCTGGACAAGCCAACAATTCTTCTATAGCATTAATTTCTCCATTACTTCTCAAAGGGTGGCGAGTCCAATGCCTCAAAAGGCATTCTACAAATGAAGCCTTGCAAATGTTGTAGGGAGAAATAATTCTAAAGTAAGAAAGATCATCATCTGGCTTCATTCTATGAAAATGTGCAACTAAATATCCAAGGGTATAGATTGTAAGTTCTTATTGAATGACTCCATCAAGTGGGGCAAAAGCTGAAGAGATTGAATGCAACCTATCCACAAAATATGATACATATAGATTATGTAACAAGAATTTATCTCCGCTGGAATTTGATTCTTTGACCTTTCCAATAGCGCCAATAATCTTCTTTAGTGTAAATGTCATTTCCGAAACTAGTGCACATTTAGGAAGGAAATCTAAAATAAATGCACCTGGTTGTATTACTGAAGTCGTCACACCTAATTCCTTCATGGTTTTTCGAGGTGTTTGTTTCAAAATCTGCAAAGCCTCAAAAGGAGATGGACTGTTGGTTGACTGATAATCATATTCATTTAAGAAGGGCCAAAAGGTACTAGGCACACCTTCCTTTAACAATGTTTCCAGATTTAAAGTCTTAATACCCTATGGCCTGCAAATTTCCTTAACAAAGAGTGGAGGATATGGTTCTGCAGCTTCTTCATTGAAAGTATGGCAATGGCCCATTTTCTCAATTAGTCCATTCCTAAAGGAACTGCGCCATTTCTCATGTATTCTTCCCTTACCTCAATCAAAAAATATAATCATGTTGTTGGGTAACTGCAGTGGAGGTATTTTTGTTGCTATCTTTATGATGATACATATACCCCAATTCAATACCTTCCATTTTACAAGAGTTGAAAAGAGTCTCCTTCATAATTTGATCCTTGTTTGAACTTTTGGAAAATTTCATGTTTCTTCCTTGTAAAGTAATCACACATGGCAATAAACCCAAGGTCCTACTACTTTGTGTTGGATCAGTAATATTTTCTTTACGAGTACTAGGGATAGTTCGATTATCTCTCTCAAATATCTTCCTTTCAGGTCCAATGTGTTCTAACAAGACTCCAAGTCGTTTGATGGACAACTCAACTTGTTGTTCCTTGATAGTCGTAGAATAATTCTTATTGATACTGCCACCAACATTATTTATAGGATGACCAGTGTCACCATAATCTTCTTGGCTAGGTCTGGACTTGTCTGGTCCTTTGTTACCTGTCAAATAATCATTTTCATCGATGCCTTGAGGATGCTTTCTGGAAAAGTGGTCTTCATATCCATCTCCATATCCTTTTTTTGATTCATCACTTTTGTTCTGGCTCCCTTCAGATGTAATTTCCAAAGCTCCTTGATCTTTGGTAGTCTTCAAGTCTTCCTTTATGCTTGCCTTAGTATACACCACTAAGTCTTTATTTTTTCTTATATCATCATCTTCAGACTTGTATTTACTTTCCTTTTATCCTTGCCATCTTGATGATAACCACACCTCCATGAGCTCTGTCACCCTCAAGAAATTTGTAAATAATTGCTGAAACAATTCATGTGTTGTCCTTTGTTGCCTTGGTATTGCTTTAGCAACAAATACTAGCCCCCTTTTTCCTACACAAACTACGGATGGAATTAATACGATATGATTTCTCCAATCGACAGAAGATCACTCTTGATCTCAGAGATCCTTAAGAAGTAGAATTGAATATCCTCGTCTTTACCCTTCTTAATATCATTCAACTTATTTTTGAGAAATAAAATTTGATTTTCATCATTAACCTTGAACATGCTTACCAATTTGTCATAGATATCCTTGGAGGTGTTTAGATTAGAGATGTAGGCCACCAAATGCTTTTCAAGGGAATCTCTAATAATATTCTTCTCTTTGACTTCACCCTTGGTGTACTTGTTCTTTGTAGTAGCTGGTGCATTTGATGAAGGCTCAGGGATTTTACCCTTCACGTAATCCAACACTTCTTGATCTTCCAATGTCAGATCAAGAGACATCTTCCATCCGTGATAGTCAGACTTTTCATGGAGCTTGTCTTCATCTAGGAAGTGGGATGAGGAACCCATTGAGCCTTTTGTCCTTTCCAACTATCTTTGGTGATTTCTCTTCCACTCTTTCTTGGGCTTTGTCTTCACCTCAGCTTTGATACCATGTTAAATTTAGATATGTTCTATGCTTACAACAATTTACTTCAATTTTTCATATTATCCCAATGTCAATATTCAAATTAGCAATCACATCAGCATGATAGTAAAGTGCAGATAGAACATAAACATAAATAATAGAAGACATGCCAAGATAAGAGGACACAAGATGTGGCACTAGCCAGGGACAAACCCAAATGCGGAGAAACCCTTGATAAATTATTCTTATATTCTTCAATAGTTTAGCAGAGGGAAAGAGATAGAGTACAACAATTTGAAGTCAATAGTTGACTTGCCAAATAGTAGATCAAAGATCTTCTCTGTGACGATGATGCAATAAGATTGCAGTTCTGATACCAAGGACTGAAGATATGCAGTAGATGATAGTCTTAGAACATATCAACCAATTACCTAGAATATTAAAGCTTTCCTTCAATAAGACTCTCCTTCCTTCATTGCTTCACTGATCTTGATAAGGCTACTAATCTGGCACTTTTCATATGTTGCAAGGACTAATGCATTTCATGGCAGACTTGGTCACTAGTTAGGGCACAAGCTCTAAGTGCCACAACACCTTAAAGGCACCCCACAGTCCACCTATTGACTTCGGCTAGCCTTCATACAACCCCTCCAACCATACACTGCCTTACAGGGCTGATTACCTTCTGAAGGCGGCTCCTAAAAAGGTCTCCAACTGCTAGATATGCCCTACAACCTAGCCAAAATGAACCAATAAACCCTTAAACAATAGTTTCTTTCTCCTCCTTTAAGCGTCTTCTGCTTCCCTGCAAATTGAGCTCAAGACCAACCTTATCATGCCTAAAAAACCTTGAATGAGACCACATTGTCACCTACAACAATGTGGTATTAACATAGAACCTTCACACTGTTGTAGTACTCCTTTTGCTGCAGCTAGGTCCACAATTCTAGTTGTGTCTAAGGTTCACTTTCAAGCTATGATAAGGGCTCCTCTAACTACTGCTTTAGGAATTCATATGTTGTTTATTAGGGCCTCACAAACTGTGGATAGGAGAGTTGTGTATAAGACATTTTCATGACAGTAAATAGGAGCCTCCCAAGACTACCTATGGATCTCTCTGGACAGCGGATTAGGGTTGTTGATTAGGTCTCCTGCTACTGCGTAATAAGGCTTGTTGTTAGGGAATTAGGGCACCTTTAGACAACAAAGATACATCCTTAAGGCATGGCTAGATCTCCCTTTTGAATAGTGACTAGGCTTCCTCCATAAACTATGTATAGAACCCTTTCTCCACTACATCTAGGGCTTCTCCCTCTTGATCTCTCTAGCCACCAAACCCAAATGAGTGGAGAGATATCTTAGGAGAAGTGTATGTGAAAAATGACTTGAGGACATCTTCTATTTATAATGAAATGTTGACAATAAGTTGGGGTAATTTGGTTGTTGGCTGACCTTGGCAAATTGTCAAGTAACACAGATAAATTCATATCTCCATGAATACATGTCGGAATTGAATGATATTTAGATTAATCCTACACCTCTTGATGAGAGGAATCCAAGAAAAATATCAGTTTCCATAAATAAGAAGACCCACATGGAGTTTGGCCCTAGTTGCCAATTTTAAGAGTTAAGCCATCGACCAATGTTTATGGCCAACCCCACCTGTATCATGTATAACATGATTTTCAAAGGAGTCAATATTGGTGCAAGTGTAATGTCCCTCTCTGAATGATCACACCAAGGGAAAAAAAAGATATAAAAAAGACACCAGTGGAATTTTGATGATAAAAGAGAGATGAAGCTCACTCTTTCTCATGATAAAAGAGAGATGAAGCTCACTCTTTGGGCATGCACAATCATTTTCTCATAAAAATTTGGAGAGCTCTTGTGGCTTTTGAGTGCTAAGGGTGAAACCCTTGAATGAATTAGTTTCGGTAGTGAAACAAATCCACCCTAGTTGATCAGGAAAAAAAGACCACTCAGATATTTCACTGGTATTTATTGCTAAAGATTCATCTCATTTCCAAGTCATTGGTACCACCAGAGACTGTGGGATTTTTGGAGGTCATATTTACCATCCGTAGCTTGTGTAGGAAAAACGAGGTTGATTCACTCATTGCCAGACTTTGGGATCACTTGAGGAGGTCGTACTAGTTATTATTAGTAAGTTGAAGGTATTTTTTGTGGGTATTTTTACCCAGATTTTCACTGACCTATCCAACGCCAAATTTTTTCTTAGAATTTAAAGCCATCATTTTCTAGGCTATGGCATCAATAGGGAGGGTCAAACTAGGCATCAAATATGCTCGAGCATAGTAATTCACAACATGTTCT
This sequence comes from Pinus tabuliformis, assembly GCA_031772625.1. Taxonomy (NCBI): domain Eukaryota; kingdom Viridiplantae; phylum Streptophyta; class Pinopsida; order Pinales; family Pinaceae; genus Pinus; species Pinus tabuliformis. The sequence goes on from CM062813.1 coordinate 161,472,933, forward strand.
TTGCTTAGGTTAGATACTTCATTCAAACATATGCCCATTAGTCCATTTACCAATCACATTAGACATTATATAATAGTAAATGACGAAATAACATAAATGATAGATGCAGAAGACAAGCTAAGACAAGAAAACACGAGAATATGGCTCAAGCCAGGGAAACGCCCCAAGATGGAGAAAACCCTTGATCAAATCTTATTATTATCATCAAATGTTCAACAAAGAAATAGAGAGAGTACAATGATATAAAATAACTTGCCAATATGAAGATCAAGCATCACTGCTCTTAAATCCATTCAATCTTGTAATCTAGGTAGTCTGGTCATAGAGGAAAAATCATATTGTTGTAGAAGATCATTCTGGTTAGGGCAGCAACAATCCACTTCTTTCTATTTTTACTGATCCGAAAATCCTCCTTTCTATTGCGACCTTCCTTATTTCACATGATGCTCCCTTTCACTGGCTTAAGGAGTTGGTTTATGACCACATTAAGGTCACCGTTGATATTATCTTTGTGGTTCTGGATTAGGGCTTTTGAAGCATGCTGCTCCAGCCCTTGAATATCTGAAAACAGTGTGACCTTTTTCTTCTTACAAGGGCTCTATTATTTGTAGTAGTCCTAGCATGTTTTTAAGTTTCCATGTCATCCTCAACAAGCACTCGAATACTATCATATAAGGTCAGTGGATTTCGGTTGTATTTCAGCTTCCTGGGCAAGTGATTCAAGGCTTGTGGTCAAGCTATGAGAATATCTTCTAGCTGCGGCCAAACTACAGGAATAAGTCCCATACGAAACAAGTCACAACCCATATATAAGATTGTCCTTAACCATAGTGAAGCACTGCTTCCAAACTCGAACCTGTTATGACAAAGCCCTAACCAAAACAGTGCCAACCATAACCAGAATTTATCCTCCTTAATATTCACTACCACAGAGATATCTTTTTCTTTTGATTGATGTGTCCCAAATGAGAGAGAATTCTCCTCTATATATACAATTCAGTGGGGTTGAGTGGGCGTGACTTTTGATCTTCTTAAGCCGACATATAGTTGAGGCCAACCTAAATAATTTACATGAGAGAAACATAAATTCAAAATTCCACTTCTACTTATCCAAATTTGATGATCTTTAGATTGATTTTGGTCCTCTCGAAAAGAGGAATTCAATTCCACAATTATCTTCCCCAAAGGAGATATTCAAAGTGGAATTTAGCCCTAGTTTCCATTTTTAACAAAAATAACCATCAATATTTTTTTCTAGCATTTTTGTTTGAATTCACAATAGTATGATAAAAAGTTTCATTTCAATGTCTAGAAATTAGGATATATACTCTACATCTTTGGGTTATCTCCTTTTCAAATCTGAGTTTTTTTAGGCTACATGTTAATTGTTTGAGCTTTGAACTTTGAAGAAATTCTTGAATGGACTTCATAAATACTCGAATGAATGGACTAAGGTAGTGGTACCATAAATTGTGTTATTTCAAAGATTTGACTTCCATATTTTCACAAAATACAATGTCCTCAATAAATAATTATATGTATAAATACTTATGTTTAGGATTATATATGTGTTGGAGCAGTTCGTATATGTTTTACTATAATCCTGATGTTGACAAGCTTTAGCTGACTTTTTTCATCAATTCCTCATAGAATATGAAAAAGGAAATGATTGTCAAAATGTGGAAAAAATTACATTTCTCTTGATTTCTTTTTTTATTGTTCATGACAAGATAATCATGTTGCAGGAATGAGTTATCCTACAGTCTGTTTCAATTTGTGGATTTTTTTTCCTCCCATTTTTTTACAAGGATGTAGATTTCATTTTCATGTTGATGGTTTTTGCATGTTATCTAGCCCCAAATGCTGGTAATGGAGTGGATCTTGAGAAGTAGTCGTGGACACAGAATCTATCAGAGGTTAATGTTACAATACCACTTCCACCTAGCATCAGAAAAAGTTTAATGGTATGTGACATAAAGAAGAGTTATTTAAAGACAGAGTTGAAAGGGCAACTGCATGTCTTAGTTGTAAGTTATCTGTTCGATTTTGAGCTTTATCAGATCAATTATTTCAATAATCAATATCCATGGCTTGTATTTGTCACCCAATGTTAGTTACTTGACACGGTTGATATAACATTCAATTCTAGGCCACTTTTATTTTAAGTTAGATATTTTATTGATTAAAAGGATGTTCTGTTTTGATTGGTTTACTTGGAGCTTGATTTTAAAAAGTTTTGTAAATTCCATGTGGATGTTATTTTTTCAGGGTGAGCTCTTTGCACTAGTAAGGTTAGATGAGTCCTAGAACATAGGTATACAACAAGCGCATCTTTGGCCTTTTTTGTGTATCTGTTATTATTTATATCATTGATGGATGGTTATTGATTGATGTAAAACAAAGGATGGGAAGGTCCTACCAATTCTCTTGACAAAAAAAAATCAAATGGAGTGGTAGAATTGTGTTTTAAAGGGTGAGCCAGAAATCAGTACTTGAAAGGTAGAACTTGAGAATAGCAAGCTATCTAATATGGATCTAGAGACATAACAGACCATGGAAAAAAAATAACAGTATTGACAAGTCTTCCCTGCAAATAAGCTCTAATTGTTAGACCACTGCCCAAATTTTAGTTATCTGTAATGGAAATAATGACTCTAGCTTTATTTGTATGAATAACGACTTTGGCCATTGTCTTGTTCATTTCCTATGAATGATTTTGATTTTCAAACTCCAACTAGTTTGTTGTTAAACTAATTAAAGCTTTGATGACAAACATATAGTTTTCAAAGCTTTTTTCTAAATCTATTTTCTTGAGAAAATTTGTCTTTTTACTTTAGGTACTGTAGATTGCTACTGTGTGACATATGCTATGATATAATTGCTTGGATAAATAGATATAAGCGTTGTACAACGTAGTCATTTTTAAATATAAAGAAACAAAATTTATAAATATAAGTTTTATTAATTAAGAACATCTTTTAGACTTCTTAGCTAAGTTATGATTATGTTTCGGTAGGGGATTTTGTGTATGTTGATATTATGTTGTCTCTTTGGTTTTTGTCAGGTAACAATGCTTAATAAGGAATGTATTCTTGAGTAGCAAACACACATCTTATTCTACTATCGACATGGATCTCCATGGTTTTCAGGGATGGCAACAAAAACGTAGATGTTAGTGGGATCTCCAAAGTCTATGTTGGATGAATTTAATACTAGTGATTATTTTGATTCCTTGTCAGATAAAGAATTTCACAAGTCAAATTCAAATAAACAGAAGCAACTTAAGAATGAAGGTGAAGCTATTACTTTCTGTCCAAATCAATTTTTTTATTTGTTGGTTGATGTCATGTTTCCCGAGATCAGTGTTACATTTGCACAGAAGTTTAGATATCATTCAGATATCTAAACATCAAACAACAACAACATTGAGATTTTTCTTTCACTCAACCTATAAAATATTACATCTTTCTTCATCAATGCTCTTCTTCCATATGATATCCACTTATGACATTTCCTTTGCAATATTTGGTGCATTTGCTATTTATATGTCGTTTATAGGTTATAAATGTCTTCAGAGTTTCACTTCTAATTGAGTATTCAACTGAACATATTGATTCTCTTATACATAACTATTTTTCCCTTCACCTACTTTTCATAACTTCAATAACCATTAGGTAGGGACATGAAGCTTCAATGCTTCTTTGCTTGTTTAGTAAAATATTACTGAGACTTTAATTTATTGAAAGCTGTAGAATTTAAAATTTATTAAGTTTCAAAGTCTAATTCTTTAAAGGGTGTTAGCTCAATGGAAGAGCACCTGCTTTACAAGCAGGAGGTTGGTGGTTCGATTTCATCGTGCTTTGACATCCATATGGAATGAAGACGATCAATTTTTGGTGACAGAGGCTATTTTGACCATCACTAATGAGCATTGGTGAAATTTTTCGACCCTCACCAAAATATGAAATGGTGATGGTCAACGAATGCCACCATATATACGCATCAATAGTGATGACCCTTAAAGGTCCGTAACCATAAATCATTGTTGTTGATATGAAATGGTGATGGTCGCTATCCATCATTATTGTCATTATTCGTGACGGACTTTGAATGTCACCACAACAACTATACTTCTAGCAACGTGGCTTTTGGTGATGATCAACGAACGTCTCCATATATATGCACCAATAGTGAGGGCAATTGAAGATCCATCACAATAAATCGTTGTTCATATGAAATGGTGATGGTCACTATCCGTCTTTATAATCAATACTTGTGACAGACCTGTTGTGTCCTACAACAACCCCCCATTTCATATCATCTGTATTTACAAATAATCAACGTATGAAATGGGTCCCTTTTAGAAATTAATTGGTATTAATGAATTTGTTCGAAAAAGCCATGATAATCAAATAAGTATGTAAAATGAAGCCTTTTTCGAATAACAATGTTACCAAAATAAAACAATCTTTTGTTATTGCGATAAAGCGATCGCAAGATCGCATATCGCAATGACAAGAGAGACGCACTTAAACGGCACTTTGGCCTTTGCCGATGCGATATCGTTATTGGCAATCGGCGGTATTCATGGCATACACAAAAAGAGCACATATCTCACACCCCGATGCGACGCTATATCGGCGATCGGCTATCGGCACTGCCTCTTATGAGAAAACGCGTTAAGTTATAAACCCCGACCCGATGCGATATCGCTATCGGCCGTCGGCGGTATCCCATGCATTTTTATAAGGCGCCCAGCTCTTTCCCCGATGCGATGCGAATTCGCTATCGGAGTTCGGCAAATCACTTAAATTGCATCTGGTAATGGGTTCATATGCTAGTCCAATGCGATATCGCAATCGGCGTTCGCCAGGGCTACTTTCAAACGATAATGTAACACTCTCCCCCCATGCGATGCGACATTGTTCATCGGTAATCGGCATTTTCAAAAAGTGATTGTTTTAAGCTTTAAAGTTATATTTAAATCCGGTTGATAAGGCGCAGATTTCAAAATGCCGTTAAATGCAGGGATAAGGTAATGCATGCGTATTTAATAACCTTGCCCCTTCGATTAACGAATACTTGCGTCTAAGGCATATCATATCTGTTGCACGCGTTGGGTGGTCATTCAACTGAATAACAGCGTAAATGGTCATTTAATGGGTAGCAAGCCTTAAAATCACCATTAATGCATATGCAATCTCTTACCAGTGATTGGATCCGCAGCCACTTTTTGAATATTAATAGCGCCACGCTTCAAGTGATATATACCTTTCCAATTATGCTTTGTCTTCATTATTCCTCGTGTTACGATTTCTCTCGCACTTGTGTAGAGTTCGTTTGTTGAAGAAAGCCTGAACATGATGGGGAAGAAAAATAAGAGGAGTTCTGGTTCTACTACAACATCTGTTGCAGGTCAAGCTGCTCCAATTTCAAAGAAAGGCTTAATCTCAGACACTACGTGCGCTGGTCTTCATAGGACCACATGGCAAGGCACATATAATCTGTTGGAGGCCGAGCAACCAAAAGTGACAGTGAGAACGGCTAGTGTAGATGTATTAAGGAAGTCTGATGCAACGCTCAAAGACTTGGTCGACTCCTTTTTACACAGAATAGCAGCCAGAGAGCAGGTTCTCCCTTACACAGACGTGGTGCGCTGGGCAATCGAAGAAATCCCCATCACTGATAGAACTTTCCATACAAGGGACGGAAGGATTTTCGGGTCATTCAAGCCTGATGACCTGAGGTGAATGTATCATTTGCCTGAACCAGAGCTAGTCTACAACAGAACCTTCGTGGAGAAATTCGCAAAAGAAAATGAATCACCATCCGAACCCCTCCGAGATTGGAGGCAGAACCCAGCCAAGCACAAGCATGAAAGTTCGGGTAAGTACTCCAATGTTTCTTTGGCTTCTCCCTATTGCTATGCGGGGATTATGATGTGTAGATTGTGGGGATTACAGGACTCTGTTAATATCAATATTGACATGGTTCCCCTAATGGAAGCGGCTATCAATTCTATAATCATGGACTGGGCCACTATTCTTTCTGATAAATTGGTCGTAGCTGTTCGTGAATTCAGAAACAAAACTATAGTCTCTGAAAGGAAAATCCCTCCATTCTATTATTCTGCTTACATTATGGATACCCTGTGTCTTAATTCTGAGTTTCCTGTCCTCGGTTGGAGATGGACCACCCAGGATCCAACACCCATTCATTTATACCATCAGAAATTGTGGAAGTCCTCTTACAAGGACCACTTGTACCAAATTTGTAATGGTTTCATGGCGCCCATTTACTATTCTATTTTTGACAGACCCATTTCCAGAATTTCTTATGAAGCCTCCTTTGACTTACCTGCCGTAGCGAGTTGGTTTGGGGAAGAGTATTTCTCCTATATCAGAGTTTTTGGGAGTAAGGCTAGGCCACATGTCCTCCCTTTGTATATCCCAGACAAGCTGTTAGCCCGGGAAATCTGCTACCAGATTATGGCCGACAGTGTCACACAAACTCTCAAAGAAGAGAAGAAGAAAGGTTGGCCCTCTTTTCCTTTAAGAATTGGGGTTTTTACTCTGCTTAATTACAAGCACGCAGAAAAAGAAGCAGCAAAAATCCAAGCTTTATCCCTGGCCACTCTCCCAAGCAGACTCTATGATCCAAAGAAAACTGCCTACATTGCCCTAGAACAAGCAAAATTAACAAAAGTTGATCATCAAGAGGATATATTTGATGACTTGTTCGTAGGTGCCGAGACAATAAGCCAAGTCAAACAGCTTGCCATAATGAAATACAACGATGAGGCGTTGACTGAGTTTAATAAACTTAGGGAGCAGAGGTTGCAAACTCTGCCCCTAGAGTTATTATCCCCAACATAGCTATCTTTGTGGACAGGGCTGGCAAACCTACCCTAGCTGAAAATATGAAAGAAGCACTTGCAGTTGAAAAGCGCATCAATGCTCTTGAAAAGAAAGCTGCTCTAGAAGATAGAAAAGCTAAAAAAGTCTCGTTTAAAGAAGATTCCAAGAAGAAAACCCCCAAGGACCCATATGACATGGAAGGTTTACAGAAGGTCCTTAAAACATTGTCTAATGAAATGGTTGAGATTAAAAAGCAAGTGGCCGAAACTTCAAGCAAAAGACCATTTAGGACTTTTAAGAAATCCGAATCAAAGCCACCTAATGTTATATCTAACGCCGATTCAGACCAAGAAGAAGAGGAAGAGGAAACACCTCCACAGACCGATGATGATGAAGAAGTGGCTGAATGTCACGGAATGTGGGATTTTATACTCCCAAACTCTGATACTGAGAATGAAGAAGAAGCCTTCCCGGTTACTACTAGAAGTAAAATTGCTTCTGAACTCCCCCAGGCAACTTCAAAGAAGAGGAGCGCAAGCGCTACTACAGCAAAAGAAAAAGTTCCCCTAAAGAAGTCACCTGTGGTAGTTCCTTCAAATCAGCCTTCAACTTCTAGTTCTCCTTCAACATCCAAGACTCTAGTAGTATCCGATTCCATGGAATATAACATTGTTGATGATATGAAGAAAACCAAGGCAAATATAACCATGTTTGAACTCAGTAAACTGAAGCATCAGCAAAAGCTACTTCTTAAAGAGTTAAATGCTGTTCCCTCTATTCCCCTTCCCAGTGCAAGAGCTGCCAACGATTCAGGCCAGCCTCCTGCAGGCATGGTTGAAATTACCGATTCAGTCTTGATCGGAGATAAATCAAATTCTCACACTCCACCCTTCCTGCTTACTTATGAGATTTATAATAGAAACCTACACAACTGTTTAATAGATTCAGGGGCCTCATCTAATATAATGCCAGCTTCAGTTTGTTCTAAGCTGAACATTGAACCCCAGAAATCTGCAATTCATATTGTACAGTTGGATAGAACTAAAGTGCAGGTGGTGGGAGAAATTAATTCTGTAACCATCAGGTTGTCAGCCGACCCCAGAATTGTCCAGAGAATTGACATCTTAATCGCTGACATACCCGAATTTTATGGTTTAATATTGAGCAGAGATTGGTCCGAAAAATTGCATGGGTATATCTCTACAGATTGGTCACACATGTGGCTTCCCTACAAGGGAAAGCCAAATCAGATAAGGATCGATCGTGAGAAACATATGACCCACACAGTTACTGAATTCGAGCAAGAAAACCAGCCTGTCGCATTCAATAATAACATTTTGGGGAATTATTCAGCAGAATCATTCTTTGGCAACTTTGTTGCCCAACCATCTCCTTTTTCAGTCAATCATTTTACATCTCAAATAGAAAATTTTTCACAAACTGATAGGTCCAGATGTTTTAATGATGCTGAGGAAAATGTAGATACTTTTGTTAATATTCCTTTATTTTGGTCTCTGTATTTTGATGGCTCTAAGTCCCCTGAAGGTTCAGGAGCTGGATGTATATTGGTTAGTCCGCAAGGAGAAAAGACAATGTTGTCTTGTAGGTTAGAGTTTGAGTGCACTAATAATACAGCCGAATATGAGGCTTTAATCCAAGGATTATATAAAGCAATCGGCTTGAAGGTACAATATCTAAAGGTATTCGGCGATTCGGAGATCATTGTCAAACAGGTTAGAAATGCAATTCATTGCCTTTCGACTCACCTTAAACATTACCAATCGCTCGTTCAGGAGCTTACCTCACACTTTCTTGCATTCAACATTTCTTCTATACCTCGATCTCAAAATGCAGCCACAGATTTGCTAGCCAATGTAGCTTCAAAGCTTCTACCTTCTGAAGACTACAGCCTTGATAGATTTTCCGTAGAATTACTTTTTAGACCTTCAATTCCCGACAATGTCACTAATTGGAGAGTATTTAATCATGACGATGATATTTTGCAGTTTTTAACTTCTGAGAATTCTTATGATAAGCAAGTTATTGAGGAAGATGATCATGATTCCCAGATGAAAGGAGTGCCCAAAGAAAATTTGATCCCCAAACCAGTGGTAAAATTAGAAGATCTTTACGATATCAAAGACAGGTTTAAACCTGTAATCAACACAAAGCTTCAAAGTTCTACCCTTAGGTTTGAATTGATAAATCTAGGAACCAACGAATCTCCTCAAAACATCAATTTAGGAACAGGACTATCTCAGAATGAAAAGGGAGCATTTATTAAATTGTTGAGAAAGAACAAACAGGTTTTTTCTTGGAAATATGATGACTTAAAGACATACGATACATCTATTATCCAGCATACCATTCCTATGCAGCCTGATAAAAAACCAATTCAGCAAAAATTAAGAAAAATACACCCAAATTTGGAGAGCCAGATTAAGTCGGAGCTTAATAAGCTTTTAAAAGCCAAAATTATTTTTCCAGTCCGACATTCAAACTGGGTCTCTAACATGGTGCCAGTCAGGAAGAAAAATGGCGACATTCGAATTTGTATTGATTTCAGGAATTTAAACAAAGCGAGCTTAAAAGACAACTTCCCATTGCCCACTATGGAGCAAATTCTCCAATCGGTGGCAGGTTCTGAATTGATGTCTTTTCTAGATGGTTTTTCAGGGTACAATCAAGTTCTGGTACATCCCGATGACCAGCTCAAAACTACATTCAGGACAAAATGGGGAACCTATGCATATCAGAAAATGCCTTTTGGTCTTATAAACGCCGGAGCGACATTTCAGAGAGCTATGGACATGGCCTTCAGAGGGTTAATTAATCGATCAGTAGTCGTCTACCTAGACGATATTACTGTGTATTCTAAGAAAAGAGATAATCATTTGCACGACTTAAATCAGATCTTTCAGAGATGCAAAAGATATGGTATTTCTCTAAACCCAAAAAAGTCCTTCTTTGCTCTAGACCAAGGAAAACTCTTAGGTTTTATAGTATCCAAAAATGGTATTTATATTGATCCTGATCGGATTAATGAAATTTCTGAAATCCCTTTCCCACATAACAAGAAATCAATGCAGTCATTTTTAGGTCAGATTAATTTTGTCAAACGATTTGTTCCAGATTTTTCACAGATTGTATTACCTCTTCAGACAATGATCAAGAAGAATTCAGTCTTCAAATGGGGATCAGAAGAAAAGCAAGCTTTTGATGTTATCAAACAGTCAATAATCAATGCCCCAGCTTTGAATACCCCGAATTTTTCTAATCATTTTACACTATATACTATTGCATCCAACACTTCATATGCTGCAGTACTTACACAACTGAATGATAACAACCTAGAAGCACCCATATCATTTTTTAGTTCAAATCTTCAAGGTGCCGAATTAAATTATTCAGATGTGGAGAAACAAGCCTTTGCTGTGTTCAAAGCAGTCAAACATTATAGACCCTTCCTTTTGAAAACCCATACGAAAGTTATAGTTCCTTTCCCAGCGGTAAGACAACTATTAATTCAGAAAGAATTGGGTGAAAAAAGAGCCAATTGGGTTACAGCGCTTCAAGAGTATGACTTAGAAATAAAGCCAGCAAAGATTGTTAGGGGCCAAGGTTTTTGCAGGATATTGGCAGGAGCATCAAACATTCACGAATCAAGCGATGAAGATCAGATTAAATCCATCAATCAGATAAGTGTCACTGATTCTGAATCTCAATATGCTGATTTGATATTTTATTTGAAGAACGGTTACGCTCCTCCAAATTTATCTTACAAAAATAAAAGGGCCATTAGGTTGAAAGCTAAGAATTTCACTCTCATTGATGATGTGTTGTTTAAACAAAATTATGATTCAATCCTGCTAAGATGTCTTGAGAAACCTGAAGCACTAAAGGTTCTGCAGGAGCTACATGATGGACCAGCTGGAGGACATTTTGGAGCCGACACAACAGCTCATAAGATTATTCATGCTGGATATTATTGGCCTACTCTATTTAGAGATTGCCATGAGCACGTAAGAAAATGCCTTAATTGCCAAACATCTGGTGGAAGACAACGAAAACCCGCTTTCCCTCTGCAACCTGTCAACATTGAACAGCCATTCGAACAATGGGGATTAGATATCATCGGGGAAATTACTCCACCATCTTCCAAACAACATAGGTATATCCTTACCGCTACTGATTATTTTACTAAATGGGTAGAGGCTATTCCTTTGAAGGCAGCAAATGCAGAGGCAATCATCGAGTTCATCGACCAATTCATCATTACCAGGTTCGGTGTTCCAAATGCTCTTGTTTTCGATAATGCTTCTTATTTCTCAGGAAACGCTATATATGATTTTGCTATTAAAAGGGGGTTTAAACTAAAATATTCTTCCAATTACTATCCCCAGGGAAACAGTTTAGCCGAATCTACTAATAAAAACCTCATCAAAATCATTAAGCGAACTGTTGAACAGAATCATAGAAACTGGCATAAATCTTTGGTCTTTGCATTATGGGCTGATAGAATAACACAAAAGGCTTCAATAGGGACCTCTCCTTTCAATCTGGTATATGGAAAAGAAGTCGTGTTGCCTACAAATCTTGTTCTTCCATCTTTAGCCCTAGTGCAGTTTATTCAAGAGACTCCGTCTTCTTCTATCCAACTTAGACATGACCAAATTCTCAAATTAGAAGAAGAAAGGGAAAAGGCCAGAATCACTCATGCCAAGCATCAACAAATCATCAAAGCATCTTTTGACTCAGCATCATCCTCTTCCAAACAACTTCAAGTTGGTGACTTAGTTCTCAAATGGGACAAGGCCCATGAGGATAAAGGCAAGCATACCAAATTTCAGAAAATGTGGCTTGGACCATTTCAGATCTGTGAAAAGATAGGCCATTCAACTTTTATATTGCAAAGCTTATCAGGGTTGAGAGATTCTCTCCCCGTCAATGGCCTGGTCCTGAAGAAATTCTTTAACTGAGAAGGTAACCCCTTCTCCTTTTTTAGATTTGCGTAGTTTGTAGGATTAGTAGGAAATAAAACTGTAGAGTACCTACATTGACCTTTTGTTGTGTTTAAGAAAGCTGTCTCACAGAAATAATATAAATACTTGTTTCTAGATAATAGAATCCTCACTCAAAAGAAATAGTTTCTAGGAAATTAGATATCCTTGTGTTCTGAAATTTTAATCTAAATTTTGAAGACTCCTCTCAGGAGGTAAAAGTTCTGAATCATTTTCTGTTTCCAAAATAGTCTCCAAAGGTTATCTGTTAAAAGAAATAGAGGCTAAACCATTTTTCAGTATCTTCAACTCTTCACTTGTCATCCATCGGCTCTTAAGGAGAAAATTGTTCACCCCATTCACTAAAGGATGTGATTATTCAGAGTGTAATTCTAAAATATAAAAGATTAAAGATAAGAGGTCTTATCATAAGCCTGCTTACCATGTTCATAGGGAAATAGCTTAACTGACATTACCAATACTGCCTACCAAAACAGGGTAATGGCTTGAAATTTCAAGACAAGGGGTCTCATCACGAGCCGGCTTGATCAGTTAACTTATTACCAGTGAATGGCATTGTCATAAGCTGGCTACCAAACCAGGACAGTGGCTTTTTATCTTATTTATTACAAAGAAAAACAGATGAAGAAGTGAAATATGAAAACATTTTATGGATTCGTTCTGTTAATCACACTCTTATGTGAATGGAAAAGTAGACAATATTATGGTTAAAAGGTATCCCTGTCGAGACTATAAATGTCTGCTGGCAACAGAGGCTCTACCTATGACAAAGGAGTTAATTATAAAAGCTGATATGGGAAAGTTTTCTATTTTTATCATTATGAACCAATAAAGACTTATTTTAGAAACTTTTTATGTATTTGGTTTCTTTAAACTTAATGGGACGAAGTTAACAAAATAGAATTCACTTTTGTCAGAACACATGAATATCTAGTTATATTAGAAATTTCTCCTTCTGATTGAGTTTCTATTTATAAAAGACTTGAATGTTTATGTTAATTTCAGAGATAACTGGTTCTACCAACGAATCGCCAATTGTTGTGTCCTACAACAACCCCCCATTTCATATCATCTGTATTTACAAATAATCAACGTATGAAATGGGTCCCTTTTAGAAATTAATTGGTATTAATGAATTTGTTCGAAAAAGCCATGATAATCAAATAAGTATGTAAAATGAAGCCTTTTTCGAATAACAATGTTACCAAAATAAAACAATCTTTTGTTATTGCGATAAAGCGATCGCAAGATCGCATATCGCAATGACAAGAGAGACGCACTTAAACGGCACTTTGGCCTTTGCCGATGCGATATCGTTATCGGCAATCGGCGGTATTCATGGCATACACAAAAAGAGCACATATCTCACACCCTGATGCGACGCTATATCGGCGATCGGCTATCGACACTGCCTCTTATGAGAAAACGCGTTAAGTTATAAACCCCGACCCGATGCGATATCGCTATCGGCCGTCGGCGGTATCCCATGCATTTTTATAAGGCGCCCAGCTCTTTCCCCGATGCGATGTGAATTCGCTATCGGAGTTCGGCAAATCACTTAAATTGCATCTGGTAATGGGTTCATATGCTAGTCCAATGCGATATCGCAATCGGCGTTCGCCAGGGCTACTTTCAAACGATAATGTAACACTCTCCCCCCATGCGATGCGACATTGTTCATCGGTAATCGGCATTTTTAAAAAGTGATTGTTTTAAGCTTTAAAGTTATATTTAAATCCGGTTGATAAGGCGCAGATTTCAAAATGCCGTTAAATGCAGGGATAAGGTAATGCATGCGTATTTAATAACCTTGCCCCTTCGATTAACGAATACTTGCGTCTAAGGCATATCATATCTGTTGCACGCGTTGGGTGGTCATTCAACTGAATAACAGCGTAAATGGTCATTTAATGGGTAGCAAGCCTTAAAATCACCATTAATGCATATGCAATCTCTTACCAGTGATTGGATCCGCAACCACTTTTTGAAGATTAATAGCGCCACGCTTCAAGTGATATATACCTTTCCAATTATGCTTTGTCTTCATTATTCCTCGTGTTACGATTTCTCTCGCACTTGTGTAGAGTTCGTTTGTTGAAGAAAGCCTGAACATGATGGGGAAGAAAAATAAGAGGAGTTCTGGTTCTACTACAACATCTGTTGCAGGTCAAGCTGCTCCAATTTCAAAGAAAGGCTTAATCTCGGACACTACGTGCGCTGGTCTTCATAGGACCACATGGCAAGGCACATATAATCTGTTGGAGGCCGAGCAACCAAAAGTGACAGTGAGAACGGCTAGTGTAGATGTATTAAGGAAGTCTGATGCAACGCTCAAAGACTTGGCCGACTCCTTTTTACACAGAATAGTGGCCAGAGAGCAGTTTCTCCCTTACACAGACGTGGTGCGCTGGGCAATCGAAGAAATCCCCATCACTGATAGAACTTTCCATACAAGGGACGGAAGGATTTTCGGGTCATTCAAGCCTGATGACCTGAGGCGAATGTATCATCTGCCTGAACCGGAGCTAGTCTACAACAGAACCTTCGTGGAGAAATTCGCAAAAGAAAATGAATCACCATCCGAACCCCTCCGAGATTGGAGGCAGAACCCAGCCAATCACAAGCATGAAAGTTCGGGTAAGTACTCCAATGTTTCTTTGGCTTCTCCCTATTGCTATGTGGGGATTATGATGTGTAGATTGTGGGGATTACAGGACTCTGTTAATATCAATATTGACATGGTTCCCCTAATGGAAGCGGCTATCAATTCTATAATCATGGACTGGGCCACTATTCTTTCTGATAAATTGGTCGTAGCTGTTCGTGAATTCAGAAACAAAACTATAGTCTCCGAAAGGAAAATCCCTCCATTCTATTATTCTGCTTACATTATGGATACCCTGTGTCTTAATTCTGAGTTTCCTGTCCTCGGTTGGAGATGGACCACCCAGGATCCAACACCCATTCATTTATACCATCAGAAATTGTGGAAGTCCTCTTACAAGGACCACTTGTACCAAATTTGTAATGGTTTCATGGCGCCCATTTACTATTCTATTTTTGACAGACCCATTTCCAGAATTTCTTATGAAGCCTCCTTTGACTTACCTGCCGTAGCGAGTTGGTTTGGGGAAGAGTATTTCTCCTATATCAGAGTTTTTGGGAGTAAGGCTAGGCCACATGTCCTCCCTTTGTATATCCCAGACAAGCTGTTAGCCCGGGAAATCTGCTACCAGATTATGGCCGACAGTGTCACACAAACTCTCAAAGAAGAGAAGAAGAAAGGTTGGCCCTCTTTTCCTTTAAGAATTGGGGTTTTTACTCTGCTTAATTACAAGCACGCAGAAAAATAAGCAGCAAAAATCCAAGCTTTATCCCTGGCCACTCTCCCAAGCAGACTCTATGATCCAAAGAAAACTGCCTACATTGCCCTAGAACAAGCAAAATTAACAAAAGTTGATCATCAAGAGGATATATTTGATGACTTGTTCGTAGGTGCGGAGACAATAAGCCAAGTCAAACAGCTTGCCATAATGAAATACAACGATGAGGCGTTGACTGAGTTTAATAAACTTAGGGAGCAGAGGTTGCAAACTCTGCCCCTAGAGTTATTATCCACAACCCCAGCGTCTTCCTCAAGCGAGCCTGGTCGGCAACAGATACATTCACCTCCTGTTACAACTAAAGAACAGGATAAACAACAGGAGGAAAGACAGAAAAAGCTGCAGGCTGAGAAGCAGAAAAAAGAGCAAGCAGAGAGGCAGAAAAAGGAGCAGATAGAAAGGCAGCAAAAGACACAGAGGGAAGAAGAGCAGAGGAAGAAGAAGGAAGAAGAAAGATTAAAGAAAGAACTAGCAGATAGGTAGAAAAAGGAATTGGAGGAGCAGCAGCGAAAATCACTTGAAGAACAGCAGAAGTTAGAACAAGAGAAAGAACAGAGCAAAGCCCATAAGCAATCTTCCATTGATCCTGAATTGATTAAACAATGGAATCAATTTGATTCCATTATCAGTGGTAAGGAAGGCTCCAAAGACACAGGCTCCTCTAAAACAAGCGATGCGCCCGATATCACTTCTTCTCAGGTTCTAGGAGGAACCAGCGGCCCACCCATTTCACAGGATGTTGAGATTATCAATAAGGACCCTTCCGATCAAATTGTTCTCCAGGTGGAAGAAATTCCTCCCCTGGATATTTTCTACAGCCCAAAGCATAGAGCCGTTATTAAGCGCTCTAAGAAAAGACGAAGGCTTGATCAACCTTCTATCTTGCCTGAGCAAACAGTCACGGGCAATATGGTCTGGAAGGAGGATTTAGATCCCTCCGATGATCTAACTAAACTATCTCAATTCGCAGGAGCTTATTCTGCAGCAACCATCGACAAAGCATCGGAGGTAAGTCTTCTGTTGAAGACTAAAGATCATGAAATATATGCATTGCAGGCAGAGGTGATTGAAGCGAAAAATAAAGCAGCACAGGTGGAAGAGCAGTTGTTGGCTCAACAGCAGGAAAACAATTTGTTAACCCAGCAACTGCAGATTGAAAGACAGAGGATAAACCAAAGTGAAGCGCAGAAGGCAAAAGAATTGTCAGAAGCATTGTCACAGTTGAAAGCATCAAATGAGCTGATGATGCAATCGAAAGATGAGCGAATAGCTCAACTATCAGCACAGCTCGAAGGCATCAAGAGCACACAGAACATAAAAAATTTCAGAGCAAAGGCAACTCAAATAAATAGCGCATTACTGTCTCAGATCAGACTTCTATGTCAACAACTTGCTAAGGCGGAGTCATTATGCGAAATATCGACAATAGTGTGTGTTGTGGGGAAAAGTATCCGACTCGGAATGACCCTATCCCTACTCTAAGGGTGATAGTTCCTTAGCAACAACTGAAAGTAAAGCTTTGATAGTTTTCCTTTATGAAAATACAGAGAAGGAAGAAAAGATTGACCAACCGATGTCTTTCGCTTTTGTCGATCCCGTCTTCTCTCTTTGCCTCTTGCTCCCAGCTCCTTGCTCTCTTGCCGGCCCAGCTACACACAGGTCCTGCAAAAACGAGAGAAGGAAACTACAAGAAACATGTACTCATAACTGATGCATGGATTAGGATGAATCAAATATACAGATGAAAACAATACATCATTGCAATACAAGTATATAGGAGAACATCAAAAGCTTTATTGATAGAAGAAAAAGGTTCTGAGAAGGTTACAACCATAAATGGCTCCAATCCAGCAGCACCTCCCCAGCAGCAAGAAATCTCCTCTTCTCCTCTATAAAAGCAATCACCCAATAGCTCTAACTGTAAACCAACAGCACTTCCTTACTTGTACAAAATTCCAGCCTCCCTAGACCTCATAGAAGAGCTCTATATATAGGGTAGAAGGAGAAAGGATGAGTCAGCTTGAGACTGACATAAAGCTGCCTTGTGTCCTCTCCCTCTTCAGTTAAACTTCAGTTCTTGAGTCCACTTGGAGATCCTTGCTTCCACATGGAGATCAAGTACCTCTTACTCATCATAGGGCGAATTCCTTGAACCAAGTGTCAGTTTGGAAGCTTCCTGGGCAGTTGACACCTTGCAGAATGACTGTGCCACTTGGCCAATCTCGCCCAGCGCAGGTAGCCTTCATTGATTTTGACTTTCAGCGCAGGTACAAGGAGGAGCAGTTGACATTCAGCGCAGATGCTCAGTGGAGCAGCTGACATGATCCAAAAATAGCCTGTTTTTGAGTGTTTTCAGGTGGAGAACTGATAGGAAGTGTTGTGGTTTGCTGACCTTGTTCCTCTAGGGGTAAGAACAACATGTTTAGGGACTTTGGATCCCTGTAATTATCGACATTTCATGCTCCATGCTGCGAGGCACAAAAATGTCTATAACAGTTGCCCCCTAAAGTATGAGGCCGTTTATCGGGTGAAATGCTTTATCCAGAGGGTCCGAAGTTCATTCAAGTGCTGAGAGGTGCCCTGTAATACAATACAATACAATACATTATTTTTCATTCTGTTTTCATGATCTAGCTGAGGCGGGCATTCCCATGCTCAGCTTTATAAATACATTTTGGTACATAGAACAGACGATCGTCTGATGGTAGACTGATAATTTTCTGCTGAAATTATCATCCTTTGAATAGGATGATCATCTGCTGCAATGATGTACATGACAAATGCTTTTATATTTCCTGAATATGTATCGCAGCCCGGATGGATGAAACTAGATCCGGGGTCTTCAAACTCGTTCGATCTTCACTCTAAGTACAAGTCGATCCATGTGAGAATTTCGCTGAAGTCGAACATGGAAAGACATCGCTTGATTACCGGTCAATGATGAAAACCGTTAACAAGCGCGAGAGGAATCACCGATAATGATAATGACCCTCAAGGTACTGCAGTACAATTCACGTGGCGTGAATAAAGGACTTGGCGTCGAACGCAACGCAAAATCTTCTGGTCGAAGGTCATTGATGTATACCTGTCGCCGGAAGTGAGAAACTTGCCATTGAGGCATGCAAGCTTCAAAGTACTGATGGGGTTGTTCCTAGATCAATTTCTTGGATAATGAGCTGAAGTCGACAAGAAGCGATCCGTCAAAGGAGGGCCTTAATGAATCCCACATCAATGACATGGAACGGAGCTAATGATTTTAGTGGAGGTGAAAACAAACTGTGACATATGATTCAGGGTGGTGATCATGAATGGATGAAGGATAATGTATGGCAGTGGATGGGACACGGTTGACACTTTCAGAATGACCTCTCTTGAACATATAACGACACTGATGTGATGGATCGGTAGCATTACCCCAAAATGTGGATGGTTTGGCGAAGACCATGGTGATGAGACCGGTGAATGAAACAACCCAACCCGATGTGGTACGGAAGAAAAGTGTCATGTTCAAGAGCGACTTGCTACCATTAAGCTTCGATGTTCTCCCAATTTTTCCCCAGTCATTTCTGACCAGTACCTCTTTATTTTTGTCAAGCTTGAGGAGGATAACATATGCTTGTTCTATAACCTGCCCTTCGGGCAAGCCCATCGCTATGATTTAACGAGCTTAGCGATAGGGAAACTCGTTCTCGTCTAAAGACAAGTTTGTCGCTATTTAATCATTTTAACGAGTCTAACGACAAGGAAAACTCGGTCCTTTTCATTTTTAGAGAGTCTGAAAAGGTACAGAAAGTTAACTCCATAATTCCTTTTTCGTCATCTAATCCCTTAAGTCCGAAAAAGTATAAAACAATACAGAAGGGATGGGTGTTCGGTACTTTTAACGAGCCGAACAAGACAAGCGCTCGATCTTTTTGTGTAATAATCCCTCAGGTCCAAAAAGATTAAAGTCTAAAAGAGGGATAGCTCTTCCGGTCCCTTTAACGAGCTGGAAGGCCAGAACTCGGCAAACTTTTCATATTTTACGAGTCAGAAAAGAGCTCAAAGATGACTCGTCTTTTGAGGAACGAGTGATAAACAGGGATAGCAACTGATTCCAGGTACAAATTGGAATTTTCCAATCACGGCAGTGTCACAGGGATGGCTAGGTGAAATCACTCTTCGCAGATGTTCCTCAAAATGGGTAAACACACAAATGGAAGTGAATGATCGGCCAAATGACGGTGGAGGTGACGGTGCACAAACACGACCAAGGCTTTTATGGCTGATGAATTTACGATCTCAAAAGGGGATTTACCGGTTCATTTTTTCTGAATGAGCTTGAACTCTAAAGGAAAGCCTGCTCATAAACTTATGTTTATTTTTTAACGAGCATGAACTATGCGCTAAAACTGCTCGGATCTTGCGTTTATTTTTTAACGAGCATGAACTATGTGCTAAAACTGCTCGATTCATGGTCAAATTTGATTTTTTACTTTTACTAGCTTTTCTCTTTTCAAATGTAGTACTTCACCTTCAATTGTTGCAACAAACTTTGTTAGAAATGGACAATATTTGTATGAAAATGAGATTATAACCCTAATATTTAACTTTAAACTGTGTAAAAAGTCATAAAAAGGTGTTTTTACCTCTTATTTACCATTTCATTTGCATTTTGCTTGTTGGAGCTCTGGAGGTGCCTCTTCTTCTTTGATTTTCACCAGCTGATTCCGGGAGATTCTGTGGACGATTTTCGGCGCCGTTTGGACCAGGTAGGAGCTAAACCTTAGCCCTTCACTTTCATGGTTTCCTTTTTCAGTTTCATGCACATTTTTCAGGGTTTCTGAGCCTCAGGGGTTTCATCAAGGCACCCTGGCATCAGCGCAGGTTCTCCTTTCGAAACCTGCGCTGCATGCCAGGTTGTCTTAAGGCAGACTGCGCCTCAGCGCAGGGGAGAGACTCTCTGCCTGCGCTGGGCCTAGAAAAACTGATCCTGCATGTGATCTTTGATGATTTTTCGCCAGTTTTTCATCAAAATTAGGAACTTACTCCTTCTCTTGTTTGCTTGCAGGGAACTTTGAACAAAATGTCCCTTACATGGCGAGAACGAGAACATGAAGCAGAGGACATGGTTGCACTCCATGACCCGGTCACGGTGAACGCACTTCGGAACTGTGGCCTACTGAAGTTCTTCCGTATCTCTAGCATGAGAGCACAGATTTCTTTACTGCAGTATATGCTTGATGCTTGGGATCCTGTTAACCAAGTATTCCAGATTAGGGGGAAAACCATCCCCTTGACCATAGAGGACATGTACTTCTTGACTGGGTTGTCAAGGCGGGGTGCCCCCATTTCTTTGTCAGGTACGGCTCGAGGGACTAATTCCACCAGAGACTATATCCGTCAGTATTGCCGGGAAGGTTCACAGCCGAGCAAAGACGGCAAGATCAATATCCGTGACATTACTGACAGGTCTCTTAGGTCCATTCTGTTTACCATTGGTAGGATGGCCGGTAGCGCAGCTTTACATGTTGCCAACAGATCTTACATGCAGCACGCCTTGGAGTGTCTCCAACCGAAAGTGTTTAACTGGTGTGATGCAGTACTTGTTTAGATGAAAAGTCAATTGACCAAGGTAAAGGACGGGAGGCTGAAGAACTTTGGATTTGGTTCTATTCTGACTGCCTTCGCCTTGGAGAAAATCCCATTGATGCAGCCTCAGTACATCATACTTGACTTGCCTTCTCCGACCGAGCCACGCATGCAGAGGTGGGTTGACCACATGTCCCGACATGCTGGTCAACCTCAGATTACTTTCACTGAGGCCTTCTTTAGGTGGTTCGAGCGTCAAGAGATGGTGTTTTCTGAGTATCCATATGTGGGTATGGACTACCGAGGTGATCCGAACTTGGTGCTACCGGATGGCGAGCAATGGGGCGCTATTGGTAAAATCTCTGACCATATCACTGTTTATTGTTTTTACTCATGATGTTACTGTGCAAAACTAATCAAACTCTTGGGTGCATGCAGATGTTGGTCCTGTTCATCCAGCAGCCCGTCCACGATCGCCAGCTGCTGCCCCAGCAGCAGAGCCTGCTAGGAGAGTTGTTATTCGCGACCTTGGTGATACTGAGACACTTACAGCTGTGCAGGAGCAGGTTGAGAGCCTTACTCGTGGTCTTCCGGATGTACAGATTGACGAGTTACCTTTACAGTTGCAGCGGCACACTATTGGCGTGCCTAGACGATGGACTCGTCTCTTGCGCATGATTGCACAGACCGTGACGTACTATCATGAGCACCACTAGGCTAGGGTGCCCCCTAGCATCTTTTTGAGTTCTAGGTCATACGACCAATTTTGTTTTGATTACAGCACATCATGTACAAACTATAAACAGCTTTATATATTTTGATTTTCGGGGTTTATTCTGGTTTATTTGTGATCCACTTGCATAGCACCGATGCATCTCTTTTTATATATGTCGTAAATGTCTATCTAATACATAGTTTGCTAATGAATCTGTTAATGTGTTCAAGTTTCTGGAAATATGTTGGTATTGAATTGAATCAAACTCTCTTTCCAAAATCTTAACCCTTAGAAACATTCGATAAATAGCTGGATTGCAGACTGAATATATACCAGTGAGTTGTAGTATCACAAGCTGTGAGTCTAGCCTAACAATTAGTCGGTGTATACCATGAGCGATGGCATCAGAGAGGAGTTCAATCAACGCGCTATACTCAGCGATGTTGTTCGTTGACTTCCCAATACACACACCTCTGAAACTCACTAACTCGCCGCTTGGATCAAAAATGGCCCAGGCTGCGGAGGACAAATTCCGCGTACTACGACTCGCTCCGTCTGCATATCCTACATATGTCTCAGAAAAATTCGACATCTGCAACAAACGAGAAGGGTGGATTACTAAACCGAAACAAACACTTTAGCGAAAACAAAATACAACAAAAGCACTCAGGTTACTATTCAGGCATAGTAACGCTTGAGGTACAACCCGTTGCGGGGTTGTGCCAGTGGTATCCCGTCATAATCCATTAACTCGTAGGCTCCTTTTGCTAACACCCTTTTAACAATGTAGGGACCCATCCATAAGGACTTAAATTTTCCTGCTCCTAATCTGTCGGATTCTTGGTCGTACAGCAAAACCAAGTCACCCTCAGAGAAGATACGAGGTTTGACATTCTTGTCGAACTGCGCCTTGACTTGTTTCTTATGGGCTTCGTTCGCCAAAGCGGCGTCACGACGGTTTTCATCCAACTGGATCAATTCCAAGAAACGAGCCTCTTCTTCTGAGGTTCCGGGGAGGAGGTCAATTGCGAGTTTAAGAGACGAAATTTCGCACTGGATCGGTAAGACTGCCTCCAGGCCATACACCAATTGGAATGGTGTGAACCCAGTGGCGTTCTTTACCGAGGTTCGGTAAGCCCACAATGCTGAGTACAGGAGTAGGTGCCATCTTCTTTTGTGAACCCCGATCATCCTTTGCAACATACGCTTCAGGACCTTGTTGATTGCCTCAACTTGTCCGTTGGCTTGTGGATAATATGGGGTAGAGCTGTCGTGAGATAGCCCTAGTTTGGCAGCTAATTCAACCATCATGTGATTGCGAAAATGCGATCCATGATCTGTCACTATAGCCTGCAGAACGCCGAACCTGGCGACTACATGATTAAAAAAGAAAAGGGCAGCTATTTCACCAGTGTTATCCAATGTAGGCATCGCCTCGGCCCATTTGGTAAAATAGTCAACAGCGACTATAATATACCCATGCCCCCCGGTCGAGGTGGGGTTACATTGCATGAAATCGATGCCCCACTTGGCAAAAGGCCCAACAGCAACTATAGGCTGCAAAGGTGCGGGCGGTCTCCTGGTTTTGCTATCAAAGATCTGACACGCTTGGCAACTTCTGACAGCTATTATGCAATCTTTAAACATAGTTGGCCAGAAATATCCTGCTTGTAAGATTCTTTGTGCTGTTGCATATCCAGATTGATGCCCCCCGCACGCGCCTGAATGACAATCATTCAGGGCTTTCTCGGCCTCCTCATGGGTAAGGCACCTCCTCAGAACCGTATCGACACCACGACGGTAAAGTGTATCACCGACGATCATGTAGTCTTTAGATTGGTATCGTATACGCTTCTGTTCCGAGTGTGAGGTATTAGGCCTAAATTTTTGGGTTTGGAGATAAACAATGATGTCTCCATACCACTCATCACTTACTGATATCAGAAACAAATTTTCATCCACGATTGACTCTTCTGATGTTTCATCGTTGGACGACGATGGGAGATCGCATAATAATTCCGCGAAAACTAGAGCTTTCTTCGATTTGGATTTTACAAAATCCAAATCAAACTCTTGAAGGATTGCTATCCATTTTGAATATTTTCCCCCAAGCAACTGTCGCGACAGTATATACGTCACGGGGTTGCAATCTGGCAGAATGGTAGTTTTCCTAAAGAGGACATAATGTCGAAACCTTTGAATCGCTTGAACAGCAGCAAGCGCTAGTTTTTCAACATAGGAATATTTACTTTCAGTGTCATTTAAGTTTTTACTTAAATAATAAATAGGATGTTCAATTCCATCGACTTCTTGCACTAAGACCATCGCAATGGTCGTATCTGCTGCAGCTAGATACAGGTTAAAATCTCTTTGATAGTCCGGGGCGTACATTAATGACGCTCTTACTAGGGAATCTTTCAGAGCATCAAAGGAAGCTTGCGCAACCTGGTCCCAGACAAAAGGTACATCTTTTTTCAAAAGACGAGTATAACCTTTGGCAAGTTCTGCGTAATTTGGAATGAACCTCCTCAGAAAGTTTGCTTTCCCTTGGAGTTTCTGAATCTGAAGCAAATTTGAAGGTGGAGGCAAATTAATGATTGCCTGAACTTTACAGGGGTCGAGACGAATCCCATCCTTAGAGACTACAAAGCCAAGTAAACGACCAGAACCGACGCAAAACACACACTTGTGCGGATTGAGTCTTATCTTGTAGTGTCGGCAACGTAGAAATATTGCTCTCAAATGTCGCGGATGATCAGTCCGCTTCCGCGAATGAGCCGGAAGATCGTCGAGGTAAGGTTGAACGATGTTCTTGATGTCATGGAAGGCATAATTCATTGCCCTCTGAAACGTCGCCCCTACATTCTTTAAACCAAAAGGTAATTTTCGATAAGCGAATGTGCCCCACGGACAAATAAATGCAGTCTTAGACTGGTCCTGTGGGCGGATATTTATTTGATTATACCCGGAAAATCCATCCATAAAGGAAAAGATTTCACATCCGGCGCATTCATCAATTATCTGGTCGATGAAGGGTGTAGGGTAGTTGTCCTTTGGACAAGCTTGGTTTACATCCCTATAGTCGACGCACACTCTTATCGTCCCTTGTTTTTTCATAACAGGGACAATATTCGATACCCAATCGGTTAGAGGAACCGGGTAGATGAATCCAGCATGGAGAAGTTTTTCAATTTCTGCCTTAATGGCAGCGGCTTTCTTGGGGTGCACCTGCCGAAGCCGTTGTCTTACTGGTTTGACATCAGGATACATTTTAATCTCATGTTCAACTATGCTCGAGTCAATGCCTGGCATTTCATCATATGACCATGCAAAGACATCTCTAAATTCGTGAAAGAGAGCACCATATATTTCCAGTTCTGAAGGGGAACAACTTTTGCCGACATGAATATTCTCTACAATATCAGGTTTTGTCGAGATGTTTATGGCTACGGTCTCTTCAATATTGGATAGGTTTCTCTCTTAATCCACCGTATTTACAGTATTTGTTAGGAATTCAAACACTGAAGGGTGATATAGGTCGTGTTGAGTTTCTTCTTCACACTCTGGAAGAAGGGAACGATGGTGGTGATCATTCCATGGTGCCCCCTCAATCATCATTGATTGTAAGATTCCTTTGTCAGTCCCATGAACTTTTGACCATGGATCTAATGGGGTACCATATTCTCCAGACCTATCTACCCAAACGCTTGACGAGCGTTGATTTGGGCTCGCCTCCCATGCCTGAAACATTGATTGCTACAATATTTCTATAGGGCTAGGTGGCAAAACCACTTGATAATCCATGACGACTTTGTCTCCTGCGACCTTCGAAGAAGATACCATGTTGCATGTTGCTACAAACGGGATATCCCTTACATGGAAAGGAGGTGGCAACGCGAAAGTTCCCATCATTGTGGGATCTTTTAGCAAGCCTACTCCGATATCTTGCACTGAATGGTCGCTCCCATGGATCATGGGAATGCTTCCAGTAACTTGTGAACCATTAGGGAGGAAATTCTGTTGATCGACGATCGTAATCCCTCCTTCAAACGGGAATGCGATCTTCCTAAAATATGTCGACACTACAGCTGCCATGGCATATATCCATGGTCTTCCCAGTAGGATGTTATAGTCAAGATTGCCATCAATGACTTCAACATCAATTTCCACTATTTTTCCTCCTAGTTCAACCTTAAAGTTATTTAGGATACCGTACGGAGTGTACATCCTACCGTCAAATGCTTTCAATGTCGTCGAAGATCGCGACAAGGTTGGAGATCCAAGAGTTTTCCAGCAACTCATCGACATGATACATGTTGATGCTCCCTCATCAATAATCGTTCTATGAACAGTTTTGTTGAGTGCTTTCACTTGAATAAGGAAAGCTAGTTGCGCTAGTAACTGAGGATCATATCCTCTGTGATCAAAGGATACAAGATTGGAATCTTTAGGATCCACTCCACCAATTGTTGATAACAATGCCTGCCTTTGGGATGGACAATTTTGCAGTACCTCAAGAGTCGACATAGCAGATGGCGATTGGGCCAAATCTTCCACTATGTTATAATGCTGCGCCGCTCTGGCGCGAGGATTAAATGTTGACTTGTGTACTACTCCCTTAGGTGGCTTTATTGTTAATTCATGCGTGAGGGGGGGTACAGCTTCTGCTGAAGTTGTTGTCGAACTACTGGGTTGATCTTTCCCTTTGTCGTTCGACACGGGCGGATTCCCATAATCTTTATTCCTGGTCGAGATCAAAGCATCATTTTGCTTAGAAACCGACAACATAAGAACTTGTGATGGGGAAGCATTTCCACTATCAACCATATTTCGACCTGGGGTGGGAAACTGATCAGTCAACACAGCTGAAGTTTGGGAACTTTTAAAGAACCTCTTTAACTCAGCTTTGAACGGACAGTTCTTTGTCGAATGATCCTTTTCATCGCATATCTGACATGGATAAATTTGTTTCCCTTGCCCAGGAGGGTTTGAAGGAGTTTTTTGAGGGGATGACTCACCCTGTTTCTTCTTCCCTTTGTTTTGTTTCTTCTTGCTTCCTGGTTGATTGGAGTTTTTGCCTTTATCCGTAGATACAGCATTTACCTCCGAAGCAAGAATCTCTTGATTTGCTTTTTGATTCGAAGTCTTACGGGCTTTCTTATTCGAATCCCTTGTCGACTTAGCATTTGCAGTTCCAATCACGCCATCACCGGCATGAGAGTCACTATTCAATCCGGGAGGAGGAGGGATTGAAAATTCCGGTCTGGGGGCGTCAGGTATTTTATCATAGAGCGTGCCCGACTGAGTATATACTAAGTCCAAATATTGAGCACGAGCAATAACCTGCTCCTCTGTTACGACGCCTCCCTTAGCCACATCTTCTGTTATAGCCGGAAGAAGCGACTTTATGAACCACTCAGCTAATAGCTGATCTGGAACATAAGTCTTTACCATTCTGCGACGACGACGCCA
Source organism: Pinus tabuliformis (assembly GCA_031772625.1). Lineage (NCBI taxonomy): Eukaryota > Viridiplantae > Streptophyta > Pinopsida > Pinales > Pinaceae > Pinus > Pinus tabuliformis. The sequence goes on from CM062813.1 coordinate 161,499,952, forward strand.
CTCATGTATATGATCTGATATATGTGTGGCTGTTGTCTGCTTGAAATTGGTTAAGATTTCTGTTCCAGTTTCGTACCTTATAGGTAACTGAAAGTGTGTTAAGAAAGTCGTGGCTAGGGAACTAAAATTGTTGAAAGATGCTCTAGGTAATTCAATATACCATTTAGCCACCGGACCAGTCAATGTCCTCTGGAAAAGGTGAAGCCTTATCGAATCATCATTCAAGGTATTCGACGAACACCACAGATGGAATGTCATCACATGATTCGACGGGTCTTCGCCAGGATTTCCATTGAATTTAGGAATGTCCGAAGGAAGTTTGTGAGGAATCGCTGGCCACCAATGGGCATAGGCGATTGGATCGTTCGTCAATCGATGTAAATCTGGTAATTCTAGAGTTGCCATGAATGGCAACTGCTGATTCAGGTTTGGCGAGGCGTACCCAGGATACGATGGAATCGCCTGAGCAGTAGGCCTTTGCATACCAGCATAATGCAACTAATGTTGATATGACTAATATGGCTGGTGGGCTTGGCCACTGTAAAGTGGTTGATTTAACCCGTTCTGAATATAGGGTTGCCCACTATTCGCAAAGATCTGTTGTTCAGATCCCTGGTATACCTGTTGAAACTGAGGTTGTTGGTATTGCATCATCCATGGTTGCGAAGCCATGTTTTGCTGTGCGATACTAACCGACGGACCAAGATGCGGGGTTATGGTTCCCGTTTGTGTCTGTGTCGTCCCGGCAGTTGGCGATTGTGGTTGTGTTGCAGGTTCAATGGGCTGTTGCATTACAACTTGAGGTTGACATACAACAGGCATCGACTGAACTTGCGACACGGTTACAATTGCTGGCGTCGTCGGGATATTAGACATAGGTACACACTGTTGCATGGAATATACAACTCTTGGTTGTTGGGGTAACATAGGTACCCAACCACTCGTCGTTACTTCAGTCAAACCTGAATGTTGTTGAAAACTGCCGTATGGGTATCCCCCCGGAAGGGGAAGTGAAAGGGCATATTGCCCCCCATATGGTAACAATCCGGAACTCAAGGGTATAGATTGCCTTTGAGGACTGGATGGCCCAAACTGATTTCCAAAGGGATCAATTTGTCTAGTTTCAACATAAGAATTACCGGGTATTATACCGGAAGAACAAACTGGAACAGACCAAGTTGTCGTAATAGTCCCTGGGTGGACTCCTAGCTGATGAGAGCTAGTCGGGACAGCTGGTATGCCGGCAAACATCGTTGGAGTGACAACAGGAGTTTCTACTGTCACTGTGTCATTTGGCACAGTCCTAGATGTCGACGGTTGCTCAGACATTTTAAGTCTATCCAATAAACTGCCTAACGATTCTACAGGAACTTCCAGTGGTGATGAACAAACTTCTGATGCAGAAGGAAAAAGAGTGGCGCCTACTCCAAAATGAGTTGGAGTATTTGCTTGCTGGTCCTCTACGATTTCCTCTATTGCAATCAGACCAGGAGGAAGAGGAAGACCGTCAGGTCCGTAAAAGATTTCTGGTGCCGAAGAAGGGGTTGCTTCGACAGCGACAGTTGTTTGAGCAACAAGACTCTGTGGACCGGTTTCAGATGGAACTGGTTCAGTTATGCAAGTACTTGTCCTCAGACTAGGATCAGTACAACTGTCCCTCTGTTGCTGTTGAACTTCTTCAATAGAGGCAGGGATTCCAGAAATATTAGGAGTGACCAGAATCTCAGATGTTGTCGGAACTGTTGTTCTAACTTTAATGGGAGATTTTGACCCGGTCAAGCGAGTTTGCTTCGTCCGTACTACTCTCGATTCCGGAGACAAAGACGGTTGACTCGCGAGTCTCCTCGAGCGACGGAGTTTTAATTGACTTTCCTCCACGGTTGCGGATTACTTGATCAACTAAAATACAAAAAGGGGAATTATGTTTCCGTATTGAATGAATTTTATTAGACGCTTTTAGACACAACTTTGCTTTTTCATGTTTTAAGAGTCGAGAAAAAGCTAAAGATGACTCTAGTCGCCTTCGATGTATTAACGAGCCCGAAGTGACAAATGCTCGGTTGGACTTTTTCAGTTATAGAGTTTGAAAAAGGCCAAAAGAAACTGCTCTGGAGATCTAGGCAGAGGGTGTGCCAAACCTTTCGCGAAACCACAGAATACGTTTTACGGTACGCGTGGTCGATCTTCGTGAATGCTGTGTTCACTGCATCGCGATCAGTAGGGCGGCCGACACGGCTTCCTAAGGATAAAGGATAAATGCCTATAGGGGTCTCCCAATATACGCGACGGTACGCGGGAGCACAAGTCCGTATTAGTGCTATCGTCCCTCAGGAGGAATCACCCACCTTCGTAGAGATCGACAGTCACTACGTTTAACGACGCCGGAACACGTCTCTACCTAGACCTCTATTGTGAGCGTTATGTTACAAAGCGTTTTTAGATTCATTCAATATATTTTAAGTTGATCTTGTTTAGCAGTTTGTCTTTCAGGATCACCACGAGATGTATTGGTACAAATTCCTAAATGCAGCTAAAATGATAAGCAAGCTTTACAATCTTTTTAGCTTTGAAAATCTTAACTACTGAGGGGAGAGAAAAACATAATCTTTCCACACAGAGCACAAAGCACAAACTAATGCACTTTCTCCTAGATCAATCACGCAAACTAATCAAAAAATGCAAATGCAAGATGCATGTATTTCTTTTCTTTTCCCTTAATGTTGATGTAAGACAAAAGGAAACTGTCGTATAATTTTCGAATTCAATTTGAAGCGTAAACAAACAAGTTTTGTCTAAAATCAAAAGACGCCTTACAGGTACTTGTTTCGACACTAAAAATGTATGAATTCAAACCATAAAATGAAAAACAAACAAACTCAAACAGCCATGAACAGTAATAAAACTAGCTCTTAAGATCACAAAGACACTTTTACAGTTCAGGATCTAAGAGGCCACAACTATACTGGTTTGCTTTTCACAATGGGAAACTGTAACTGAAACAAGAAATACTGAAAGAACAATCACAGTTTCATCACACAACTGAGGCGGAATAATGTCAAGGAAAGTTGGTTTACAGCAAGTACAAATGACAAGCAATCAGCAGCAAAACAACAGTGAAAACAGGGCCAAGACTCAGTAGGAAACCTCAGCAAGACACAGCCTAACTGGTTCAGCGCAGGCTCTGGTCTGTCAAACTGACTCTCAGCACAGTTCCCGAAGGGAGTACCTGCGCTGAAATGCAGACTGCCTTTGGGCAGCCTGCACTGAGACACGAGAGTTGCGTTTACAAGGGTTTCCGGGTCATAAAAAGCTCAAAAATTCACTGTTTTTGCTGAAATAAAAAGCTATAGGTCAAGTACAAGCTAAGGGATGATCAAGAGGATGAAAAGCTATCACAAAGAGCACAAGAGTCCTTGTGGATCAGCTCTTCAAATCATAAACTTGCTCAGAAACTGAGCCAGAGCAGCTGCCCTCTACTTTGCAATTGAAGGACTCAATTGCAGTTCGATTTGGTGCTCTCCTTGTTTATGAGATGAATAGCAAGAAACACAATAAACCAACAAGATACTAGCTCCCCAGCGGAGTCGCCAGTTTGTTGTGGGGAAAAGTATCCGACTCGGAATGACCCTATCCCTACTCTAAGGGTGATAGTTCCTTAGCAACAACTGAAAGTAAAGCTTTGATAGTTTTCCTTTATGAAAATACAGAGAAGGAAGAAAAGATTGACCAACCGATGTCTTTCGCTTTTGTCGATCCCGTCTTCTCTCTTTGCCTCTTGCTCCCAGCTCCTTGCTCTCTTGCCGGCCCAGCTACACACAGGTCCTGCAAAAACGAGAGAAGGAAACTACAAGAAACATGTACTCATAACTGATGCATGGATTAGGATGAATCAAATATACAGATGAAAACAATACATCATTGCAATACAAGTATATAGGAGAACATCAAAAGCTTTATTGATAGAAGAAAAAGGTTCTGAGAAGGTTACAACCATAAATGGCTCCAATCCAGCAGCACCTCCCCAGTAGCAAGAAATCTCCTCTTCTCCTCTATAAAAGCAATCACCCAATAGCTCTAACTGTAAACCAACAGCACTTCCTTACTTGTACAAAATTCCAGCCTCCCTAGACCTCATAGAAGAGCTCTATATATAGGGTAGAAGGAGAAAGGATGAGTCAGCTTGAGACTGACATAAAGCTGCCTTGTGTCCTCTCCCTCTTCAGTTAAACTTCAGTTCTTGAGTCCACTTGGAGATCCTTGCTTCCACATGGAGATCAAGTACCTCTTACTCATCATAGGGCGAATTCCTTGAACCAAGTGTCAGTTTGGAAGCTTCCTGGGCAGTTGACACCTTGTAGAATGACTGTGCCACTTGGCCAATCTCGCCCAGCGCAGGTAGCCTTCATTGATTTTGACTTTCAGTGCAGGTACAAGGAGGAGCAGTTGACATTCAGCGCAGATGCTCAGTGGAGCAGCTGACATGATCCAAAAATAGCCTGTTTTTGAGTGTTTTCAGGTGGAGAACTGATAGGAAGTGCTGTGGTTTGCTGACCTTGTTCCTCTAGGGGTAAGAACAACATGTTTAGGGACTTTGGATCCCTGTAATTATCGACATTTCATGCTCCATGCTGCGAGGCACAAAAATGTCTATAACAGTGTGTAAGCAAATAGACAGGGCCAGAAATGAGCTAGATCAGGCCGAAGATGCCATATCCGAATACGTTGAGTGGCAAGACACTCGAGAAGGGAAAGCGGCTAATTTGTCCCGAATCCATGAAACGTATAAGGACATACTCTTCACTGAATGGAATACTCAGGTAATGAAGGCAGAAAGGGCGGCTTCCAGGTGTAAAATAATTACCAGCAACATGACCGACCTAGTCAATGATACACTTTATCTGGCAAATATGATCTCTAAGTGCACTCCTGGAAGTATAACACCAGCAGATATGCTCGAACAAGCAAGTTATCCTGGCTTAGAGGAACAGAGGAAGTTAATTACTGGAGTAAATACTTTAACCTCTGACGCATATTGGCTCTTTCTAGTCAAGCCACATACTCAAAGATCCGCTCTCAAGTGTTTAACGGATGCCCTCGGATGCCTCATCCCCGACATTCAAGATGCTACTTATGATGCTCAGCTGACTTCGCGTCTCAACACTCCACCAGAAGTAGAGCCAATGCTGGCGATATGTGAGCTAAGGAGTAAAGGAAAAGAACCCACCGAATGAAGCATTGCCGCCAACTGCCAGATCGCCGGGAAAATGGAAAAAACATTTATTGATGCCAATTTAATAGCTTTTCAGTTGTTTAGATCTTTAGATTAGTATAGTATTTATAGACCCTTTCATTGTTTTGGAGAGGGTCGTAAAATTTTGTAATAAGACTTAAAGGCTGAAGTTAGCACTATTGTGCTTCAGTCTATATTCTTTTTGTGAAACTCGACCAATGGTTCTGAATTTTGATTAGAAGGCTGTTTTATACAATTGCGCACGACTGTCTGTTGTTTGGAATGCTTTCCGATTGGAAGGAAGGACTGCGACATAGTGATTGATGTACTGGATTGATCGATCAGCTTACATGGTACTATTATCTGTATCTGTGTTCTTTCTGATTATATGAATTGCTGTGTTATTATCTTTGCTATTGTTGAATGCATGTATGCGATATAATAGCGAATCGTCATTTCACTTCACTATTGAATGTTTGTGTTGATTTGTTATCTCTTTCACTCATGCATGTATCAATGATATGAATGATTAAGTGTAGTAATTCGCTCTAATCGCTCTGCATAACTAATTATGCAGAGCAATGTTTAAATGGTTCAAACGTCTATGCTTAAAGTGTTAGAGTCATTTATATGCCTGCCTTAAAGCACAGATCATCAAACGCTACGCTTTGCCTAGTAATAAATCCCGGGATCCGATTATAGTTATTACATTTTGTTTATAGTTTAGCTGTCCGCTCATTACCATCTTATCTCATAAGTCATTCATCCATCCCATTCACTTATACTTCTTGGGAAACTGGTCCCATTATCCCCAGTCGGAACCACTATTCCAAACGGAAAAGGAGTTGCATTAAGGTCCGGACCGGGTGGTATCCCCTTTGTTGTGGCAGCGATTTTCGAGGCCTCAACAAGACCTTGAATGTCACCATAACACCTATACTTTTGGCGATGCCACCTTTGGTGACATTCAATTTTTGATGACTGAGGCTATGGTCTGTCACCATTGCTCATATGAAATGGTGACGATCGCTATCCATCATTATAAATCATTATTGGTGACATACTTTGAATGTCACTACAACACTTATACTTTTGGTGACGCCACCTTTGGTGACGTTCAGTTTTTGGTGATGGAGGCTATGGTCCATCACCATTGTTCATATGAAATGGTGACAGTCACTATTCGTCATTACAAATCATTATTGGTGACAAAATTTGAATGTCACCACACTACATATACCTTTTGTGACGCCACTTTTGGTGACATTCAGATTTTGGTGATGAAGGCTCTTTTGACCATCAACAATGAGCTTATGGTGTCATTTTTCTCCCCTCACCAATGTCATTTTTTCTTGTAGTGTGTTAGCCTATAGATGGCTACGACCTTCTCTCTTCCTCCAGGGATCAAGTTTCATAAATTTTCAGACTGGATGCTCTTGGTACACAACAACACAATATGAAGGCCTCGTTTCATCAAATTTTCACACTAGACCCATCAAAAACTTTGAATCTCAAACTCTGTAATAATAACTACATCAACCAACAATCAGTAAATCTGAATAGTTAGACCATTGTCGCCAAAACACTGTGTTGAACCTAGAAACCTGCATCATCATTCAAAACCAGCTGCAACCTCAAGAATCAGACTTTAGAATGCATATGCTACTTTTATGAACCCAACATGCATGTATATGCTACTTCCTTTAACCAAACCTGTGTATACCTCCAAAACTACTGAAACATAAAACTTCTGAATCAAATATGTACCAACCAATAATATTCTAAACATCTACTGTCAACTTACAGAGATATAAACAGTCAGCAGTAAAGATCACCCTTCTCACTTAATCAATCAATCAATCAAAGTCAATCTCCTTATGCATTCAGTTCTACTTTCAGATTTAAGAAGATATCATTGACAGACAACAGTAAACCAGTAGCATTGATCAGATAGATCAATCATTTCTGAATAACAAGCTTTTCTTTTGTATACGCTACTTAGAATCTTCAAACCAGCATGTATACGTGTCTTCACCAAGGAAAACTAGCGTATATATCTGCAAATACTAACTTACAATTTTGTTGCTATTCCAGATTTCAAACATACCTAGATCATGACATTTAAAGAATAAAACTCGTGTAAGCAATCATATCTAGCCCAACCAATATCATATCATTCAATGATAAGTCATTTCAGGTCTCGTGATCCTGATCCAACATTGAATTCAAGGTGCACACATTATTTCAGATTATATCATAATAATATCCCCTGCAACATAAAATGTACTTCAGATAGAAGTATTATTGAGAAACCCTTTCACTTGCATACTTGGCCCTTTGATCTTCTCTTCCTTATATAGTTTTTGGCCTTTCTCAATACCTTGGACCAAAAAAACATTTAGAACCTGTGGTGTTCTTGGATGGGATCAAATAGTCATTACTCCACTCAATATTGTGGACTTATACCATGGTATTGACCCTTGGTATTATTTAATCTTGAATTTCCTTTATTTTCCAACCCATATGTGTTTTTCCTCTTGTGAAATGTGTGCATACGTATACGCTCTTTTTGTTCTGTGAACCTGTGTGTATACGCTACTTTGACAAGGTGAACTTGTGTATATGGCTTAAACTATCTTAAAACATCCTTTTCCTTCAACTTCTTGATTCTGATCAGTAGACATTTGTTCCAACTTCCCGTTCTTCTATACCAATGCCCTGTTACCTTTGAATTGACCTGTTACAATGTGAGTTTCCCTTTATCAAATCTGAATAGACCTGTGAGTGAGTTGCCATCAAGGACAACACCTGTATCATAATGCCAACAATCTCCCCCTTTGGACTTGATGGCAACCATATTGGTGTTGATTACTTCAAGTTGTAGAACCTATTTGAGATATCAAGCAACACCAAAATACTCTCCCCCTTTGACATCAAGGGCAAAGGGTGGACCAAGATATGCTCCCCCTTTGAGATACACTATGTTTTCCATGCACCCCCTGAGTACATGCAAAGTCTGCAGAGATATTTTGTTTTTTCAAAAGAATAACACGACTCTATAACTCAACCATGTGAGTATGACCTTCCTATCACCAATGACTCATACATACATCAATCACCCAACCAAGTGGGGATACACCCAATTTGACTCATCTACCCAACCAAGTGGGGATATACCAAATATTTATACATGACTGAAATATAACAATTATTACATCATCCTTCCCATGCATAGTGGGGATACAAATTAAATCATATGTCTAATAGGACTCATTCAAAAATAGACTATGACAGATGGAGACATATTACAGCCTAGATATTTACATGACTTATGCAACAATTGGTATGAATATCTGAAACCATAGCTGAAATCAACAACCATAATGCCAACAATGCAGAATGTTTTTGAATGCTAATTTTCCCCCAGAACCTATGCTACCTGTGCATTGTCAACAAATCACTCATCAAGGCATCTTCATCATTCAGATAAAAATCAATGAACAAAGCATATCAGTAGACTGTAATCATCAATATTAGACTGAGCACCCATGAAAGAGTCTAACCCACTGTTTTTCTATCATAAAAACATTTACACTCCTACAGCCACAGAAACTCGCGTATATACACGACTATCCTTTATGAAACTTGCCTATAGGAATCTTCTTCTAAAAACTAGATTTAACAACAGGATGATGCAGAAACTACTCCTGGATTTTGTCTGAGATATTCAAATGTTTCTATGGGAAGCGGTTTGGTAAATATATTAGCAACCTGTTCTTTGGAGGGAACATACTCCAATTTAACCTTTTGTTCAAGCACTTGTTCTCGTAGAAAATGGTTCTTAATGGGTCTATGCTTGGTCTTAGAGTGCATGAATGGATTTTTCAAAATACTGATGGCACTTGTATTATCACATAAAATGGAGATGGGTGGATAACATGTGATTTGAATGTCTTGCAATGTTTGCATCATCCAGAGTAGTTGTGTGCAGCAAGATGCACCAGCCACATATTCCGCTTCAGTTGTAGATAAGGCAATCAAATTTTGTTTCTTGCTGAACCAAGATACTAAGTGTGATCCCATATAGAATTCACCTCCACTATTGCTTTTTCAATCATCAACATTTCCTACCCAATCTGCATCTGTATATGCATGAAGAGTAAGATCTGTATCTTTAGGATACCATAGACCAAATTCTTGAGTTCCTTGAAGATATTTGAATATTATTTTTACAGCCTGAAGATATGATTCCTTTGGATTTGCTTGGAGCCTTCCAATAATTCCTGTTGCATGCATGATATTAGGTCTGGTACTTGTTAGATAGAGCAGAATTCCAATCATAGATCTATATGCTGGTTGATTTACTGTAGGTGATTCATCGTTAGAACTGAGACTGCATCCTGTTACCATTGGATTACATACTGGTTTAGAATCTTCCATTCCATACTTCTTTAGAATCTACTTGATATATTTAGTTTGTGAAAGAAAAATACCACCTTTTGTTTGTCGTACTTGTAGACCAAGAAAATAAGTAAGTTCACCAAGTAAGGACATTTCGAATTCTTGTTGCATAACCAAAGCAAAGTTCTAAATCATAGATTCCTCATTGCTGCCAAAGATGATATCGTCAACATAAACAACAATAATTAGTAGTTTATCATTCTCAATCTTGGTGTATAAGTTGTTGTCTGCAAATCCTTTTGTGAACCCTTGTTGTTGTAGATATTTGTCAAGGTGATAATACCAAGCCCTTGGAGCTTGTTTCAGTCCATAAAGATCCTTTTTGAGCTTGCATACAAGCTTTGCATCATTTCCTAGAATGAATCCTTCTGGTTATTCAATATAAACTTCTTCTAACTCTCCATTAAGAAATGAAAATTTTACATCCATTTGATACACTTTGAATTTCCGAAAATTTGAAAGAGTAAGAAACATTCTTATGGCTTCAATTCTAGAAACAGGTGAAAATGTTTCTTCAAAGTCTATACCTTCTTATTGAGCATACCCTTTACAGACAAGTCTTACTTTATTCCTAATAACCTCTCCATTTTCATTCAATTTATTCTTGAATATCCATTTTAGTCCTATAACATTTTTATCAAGAGGTCTAGGAACTAGTTCCCAAGTATCATTATTTTCAATTTGGTCAAGTTCTTCATTCATTTCCTTAACCCAACATTCATCTTTGCTAGCTTCATTAAAATTATGTGGTTCTATGGAGGATAGTAATGCTATACAAATGGAAGTTCATGCAAGAGTTCTTCTTCCCTATACTCCAGACCCTTTTTCTCCTAGAATTTGAGATTCTAGATGATTCTTTTGAACATATCTAGATGGAGTCTTTTCCCTATCAGTTGTATCTTATTTTGACGCTGCATTGGTTTCTTCCTCTATATCATTTTGATTTGATACGGGAAATAATTCACCGTCTTCCTCATTGTCATCATCCTTTGTTGACTTTATCTCTTCCAGATTTATGCATGATTCATTAATTACTACAGAAATGCATTCAAAAATTTTCCGAAGTCTCTTATTATAACATTTGTATCCTTTACTTCTAGATGAATAACCAAGAAGAATTCCTTCATCTTCTCTGGGTTCAAACTTACCAAGTTTTTCATTAGTCTTTTTGATGAAACACTTGCTTCCAAAAACTCTAAAGTGTTTTACAATAGGAGGCTTACCATACCAAAGTTCATATGGAGTTTGATCATTATTTAACCGAAAATTAGCTTTGTTGAGAATAGTTATAGCAGTAAATGCAGCTTCACCCCAGAAGGTGGCAGGAGTTCTAGATTCATCAAGCATAGCTCGAGCCATTTGTTGAACTATTTTGTTCATTATTTCCACTACGCCATTTTATTGAGGAGTTCTAGCATAGAGAACTACCTTTTTATTCCATGTTGTTCACAAAAATAAAAAAATTCATCTGATATGAATTTCCCCCTTGATCAGATCTGAGAACTTTGATTTTTCTATCTGATTCATTTTCAACTAAATATTTGAAGGCTTTAAAATTTTCAAATGCTTCATCTTTATGCTTTAGTAAACTTATCCAACACATTCTAGAAAAATAATCAATGAATAAAATAAAGTATTCTTCTCCACGAGGTGACTTTTTCCTTGTTGGTCCACACAAATCAATATGGATGAGTTCAAGAGGCTTACTTCCTGATCCTTCTTTTCCATTGAAATGAACTCTAGTTTGCTTACCAACTTGACATGTTTTGCAAATGGTATTTTCTGGGATGCTGATATCTGGAAGATCACAAACCGCCTTGAGCCTGCATGCTTTTCTTATTCGAGAAAAGCTTAGATGCCCCAATATTTTGTGCCATAACCAGTCTTCATATGTTTTTCTTAGATAGCATTGTTTTTTTCCTCCTTTCAAAATGTATAGATTGCTTGGAGTTCTTGTAACTTTGATTATAGTATTTCCTATATAAGCTCATGAACCACACATCTATTTGATCGAAACACAACTTCATTTCCTTGATCAAACATTTGACTGACACTCAACAAGTTATGTTTTAAAGCATCAACATACATGACGTTTCCAGCTTTAACCTTTTCTTTCAAATAAACAGAACCTTTACCTTCAATCACAACTGGTGTGTCATTTCCAAAGGAGACATTCTTTCCTTTTTCTAAAACATTATATGAATGAAGTTTCTCTTTATCACTTGTCATGTGTTTAGAGAATCCATTTTCAATGTACCATTGATTTTATTGTCCTTCTGCAAACAGAGTTATGCCACATATTTCTTATTGAAATTCCTTCTTTCTCCATACCTTGAAATTTGATGATGTTTTCTCCTTTTGAAGTGTTGGCCAAAATTTTCTCCTGCATTCAGATTCTTCATGACCAAATTTATTAAAACAAACATTCAATTTCATCTTCAAGAGGAGAAAAGTTATTATAAGAACTTTTCTTGATTCTTGTTACGCTCCTTTGATTTCTTGTTTCTCTAGTCATGATAGTTTTGTAAGCAAAACATTGAGCAGCCTTATGCCCAAAGTTATGGCATGAAAAGAATTGTCCAGTAAAGAAGTTTTTATGATCATAGAATCTTTTGGTATTGTTTACCTTTAGATTGATGCTTCTATTGATGTTCATCCTTGGAGTAAATTGAGCATTATTTACCTAATGAATACTTTTAGGCTTTTGTTGAGGATTGACATACTATTCACTGGTCTTTGTTGCATCAAGATAACTTCTAGTGGAGGCTGACAACTTTTGTGATTGGGATGATTCTTCAATGTATCCAAGAGTGGTCTTTATAAGAGGAGAACATTGAACCTTGATGATTTCATTTAAAGTTTATGATCCTTTAGCAAATCTAAGATTAAGAGATTTTGTCTTCTCAAGCTCTTTTCTTAGACCCACAACTTCACATTCTAGTTTTTCATTGTGCTTTTCTCTTTTAGTGAATTTATGTGTCAACGTGTCTATGATCATATTCTTTTCTTCCAAACAAGTTTGAGTTTATTTATTTCCTCAAGAAAGTCTTCCTCTTCTAAGGCATCCAAAAAATCATCATTGTCATAACCCATGAGTAGTTTATAATCTTGTTCAGTTTCATCTTCATCACTATTAGATAATCCATCACTATCTTCATGAGTATAGTAACTTCTTCTATTAACAACCTGTCTTCTATTGCCTTTTGCAGATTCCTTTCCTTTTTCATGATTATCTTTATGACGACATTTTGCAGCATAATGGCCAACTCTACCATGAGCAAAGCATTTGAATGGTAACTTACCTTTGAATCTTCTAGAACCCCATTGAAGCTTCTTGACAAAGTTTAGCTCATATTTGTTGGACACCTAATCCTAAATGGGTTAGTGTGGAATCTGAATAGACTAAGTAGTCCAAGAGACCTTGGGATGTGAAACCCAACGGTCACAACAATGTACTATAAATGTATATCAGTTGTTAATAAAAATTGTACTGCATGTTTTATCTTTCAGATTTTCTCTTGTTGCCCATGTGTGTTTAACATGGTATCAGAGAAGGTGATTGCTGGTCCTGCTCCAATTTGAGCCACTTGTTTTGTGGTCTCTATATATATATGTCAGTTCTGCGTTACCTAACCTCTGACTCTGCCTTATTTCCCTCAGACTTGAAATAACCTACCTCTGCCAGCACTGCACATCTGTCCATACTTTCATTTCCTGTTTTAGCGCTGAGGCCTGACGGTGCCACTGCAGAGATTCGCCACCATCGATGAAGGTCTAGCTCCTGTTGAATGCGTTATGTTCGAAGTTTGAATACGTTATGGATTGATATTGAATGAGCCGTTTGATGAACGCTCGTTTGATGAATGCCCAGAATGGTATGTTACGCTACCCGTTAACGCTGTCCCATCGACATATGTTGAATGCTAATGGTAGCAGAGGCAAAGTCAAAGACAACCTCCACTCAAAGGTCAGATTTCTGCTATTTAATTATTTTATTCCAGCGCAAAACGCTGATAAATAAAGAGGTCGATACTCCAGAAGTTGTTCCCACTTCTTAATTTATTGTGTATGGTGCATATTAGTTTTCTGATGCAATTGCCAATCGATTCTCAGAAGAATTTCCCGTTTTCATCTTTGAAATTCTCTAAAACGTCTGTTTCATCAGTGCATGACATTCTATAAGTATCAAATATATTTGTTAAAGTTATCTCAGCTCACTTATTTAACTGTCAAACGACATCAAGGGTATATTTTAGTCTCTCTGACCCGAAGAGACATTATATCGATGCATTCTGAGTGCCCGAAATCCCAACGCTGTAGAGTTGAGATCTTTAATGCCAGAATTTCTTGATCCAAGCCCGATGCCCGTTTTGTTCCAATATCTACTAATCATCAATGAATGAGATTTTAATGATCAATGTAATGGTTATGTAACGTATAACTGAAGAAAACGTTCGTTGAAAGACCAAAGAATACATATGATATGGTATATGTTGAATGCCCTGATAACGTTTGGTAACTCTATGGAGTTAACGCTATGCTTTGTGGGTTTATACATATGCCCGTCCAAATTTGAATGCGTTGAATGCGTTGAATGATGGTATTTAACGCTGTTGAATGCATGTTGTTTTATAGAATGTTCCAGCGTATATATTGAATAGTATTGAACACGGTATATGTTGAATGCGAATCAACATTTTATTGGATGGTATTAAATGGTAACGCTGTCCCATTTTAACGCAACATTTGAATTGTTGAGTGGTATCGGACATTCTAGATCATAGCATCCGTTTAAAAACTCTTGGACTCCCGTGACTTAGTTATGTAACAGTTCCCGTGGCTAAATGCGGTATCTTCACGAGAAAAGGATTTGATTTAGCTATGATTTGTTCGTTTTGGTCATGGAGTTTGATTATTGAGGGTGTTCTTGTTTGGATAAGGAATTCCTTTACTACAGTTCATGGATTTTTAGTGCCATGTATTTCAAATATTGGTATTTCTTGGTAGGCGGATTTGTCCGAGGTCCGGTTTCCATTAAGCTTTAGAGTTTCTGGAATGGTAATGTTGCACGTGAGGGGAATTCCTTCTTATTCTATCTGCTTTCCCTGTTATTAAGGTTTTTTTCAAGGTTGAATCTAGACCATGTGATGCTAGAACCCTTCTCGATTGATTTTGTTTCACTTTGTACGTATAAATTTGTGAAATAGTAATGTCGATGATATAAATTTGCATAGGAGTGCAAATTTTTCTCCCTACTGCACGTAATGACTTTGACAATCCTGTAAAATATCTTACTGTCGGTGATAAATTCTTTGCTCTTGTGGTTTCTTGCGGGTGATAAATACTCTTCTCAAAGCATCCTATTATTTGCCGCATGCATTCTTTTCTAATCTGCGGAGGTTTTGATGAAAAACAAATTTCAAAAAATCTGTAGAGTTTTCTCAGCACACGAGCAGTTGTGGAAGTAGGCATATTCTTTTAGGACAACTTGATAATAATAGCTAATATTCTTTTAGAATTGCCCAACAATATTGTACTTGAAGTTGTGGCATTGAGTCAGTTCATCCTATCATTTGGGATCTCCTTCAGCCACATGGTAAAGATAAAAAATTGGGTGTCTTCGGTGGGCAGGCATGCTTGAACGATGGAAAAGGTACATGATAGTCGCTGTTATCAAAGTACAAAAGTTGGCAACTGCAGGCTGATATATTATTAAAATCAAAGCATCTTCAAATCAAGTTCTATCAGTTTGTGTTCGAGTTGTCCTTTGTGGGCAGATTTTATCACTGTCAAAGAGTCAAATCTCCTTAATAATTGGCTGCATATACATCTGAAGCAGGGGCAAGTATTCTCTAATCTCCTGGAGGTTTTCCTGAAACTGTGCATAGTTGGAAGGCTCTTGAAAGGTCATGGTAAAATGCTATGGTATATATGACCAGCACTATACAGTTTGCTAAGTATTTGGACATGAGTATTTGAAGGATTCAAGCAAGTTTGCAGTTGCTGCTGCCCCAGTGTGGCTTTGTATTTAAAATTCATTATAGTGCATTAATTCCTTGCTTCAACTGCTGCATAAAGAGTTTGGTGGGCTGATTGTAATCTTTTATGGAGAAAAGTTTTGTCGGTTGTTTTGTCAGAACATAATGCTGGTCATGAGTAAACTCTTATTTTCATGTAATGGATTGTAATCGGTGCTTGCTGGTTGAACTCTGATCATTTGCTGCACATGTATAAAGGATATTGTTGTGTACTGTGAGTAGGTATTACTTTTCTGCACTGAGTAGTAGTTGTAAGGTGTAAATCTGACATTGAAGAAAAAAAAATGGCTAGAATCAGTGAAGTATTAGAGTTCCTCAAAACTCTAATGTCATCTACTACTCATGATACATTAAAAGTCAGCAAAGTTTCTCTCACAGATATTCAGGTCTGTCTACAAAATGCACAGGAAAAGATTGATTTTTTGCAGCTTGAATCACAGCTACAGCAAGAAGAGCTACATCAAAATAGACATCATTCTGAACCTGTTTTTGTTCAGAACATTGAGACAACCACCCATCAGCAGCAAGTCAATAATGTTACAGTTCATTCAAATAAAGTAGCAGTTGTAAATGCATATGCAGAAACTCAGTCTGCACTTCCCAAGCCCATCATCAGACCTTGGGAACAACTTGTCCACAACAAGCATAGAACTGGTCTTGGATATGACAAGGACTTGTCCTTTCATATTCCAGACTATGCCAAGCCCATTCAGTTTCAGAGTGCTAGATTTATTCATGACAGTTCACCTGCTCCTCATGACAGTTCACCTCCATCTGTTCCAGATTCTACTCCTCTTCCACTGCAACAACAACAACAACAGATTATGAAATGCCAACACTGTGACCGAGTTGGCCATTTAAAAGATCACTGTTTTGATCTTCATCCATGTAAGCATTGTCATAAAACCAATCATTCTTCACACAGATGCTTCAAAAACAAACGTCCTGCAAGAACAAAGATTCATCTTGGATGGATCGCTTCTTGGCAATGGGCATCAACAGCCAAGAAGATATTCCAAACACATGTCAGAACTTGTTCCAGAGTATTGAACAATCTTGCAGTTGAGTTTTCTCCATCATCTCACCTTGTATCTAACAGGGGGGGAAATGATGGTCATCTACAAGCTTCAAAGCCACATCAAGCGAGCCTGAGCCACAACCCGCCACACCAGTTTCAGAGTTGTAGCCAGAAACAAAGATTCCCGTGAACATGCCTTCAATTGGCAATCTGGGACACTTCCTCTAGCAGAAGACTTCAGCTTCTTGCCAGTTTTGGAAGAATTCCAGGAACACAATTGAGAACACTTCCTCTAGCAGAAGACACCAGCTTCTTGCTAGATTTGGAAGAGTTCCAGGAATTGCATTAAGCATTACAAAGTTTTTGGTCATCCTTAAACCATCACAGGTTGAGACTTCCCTTTCTAGGTTGAGGTTTTCTCTTTTATGCGAGGTGAGGCCTCCCTTTCATGGTTGAAGGTTTCCCTCTTTAAAACAATAGGATCACTTCCTCTAGCAGAAGACTTCAGCTTCTTGCCAGTTTTGGAAGAGTTCTGGGAACTGCACTAAGTGTTCCAGTGTTGGTGGTCATCCTTAAACCACTGCCCTTTATACCAACATTTCATAGAGCACATTCAGCCTAGTGCTGCCATGCATTTTTTGCACATTTTGTATTACAGCTCTCTTCTTGGACTCATACATAACCCTTCGGATTAAGGGGGGGAATGTTGGACACCTAATCCTAAATGGGTTAGTGTGGAAGCTGAATAGACTAAGTAGTCCAAGAGACCTTGGGATGTGAAACCCAACGGTCACAACAATGTACTATAAATGTATATCAGTTGTTAATAAAAATTGTACTGCATGTTTTATCTTTCAGATTTTCTCTTGCTGCCCATGTGTGTTTAACAATATTCTTCTTCTGAAATATATCCTTATTCATTGTGCTCTTCCTTTTCTTTTCCCTTTTCTAAAGCTTTGAAAGAAGCTTCTCTCATATCTGATGGACCTCCTTTCCTCATTTCAAAGGCAGTTTGAATTCCATGAAGTTGATCAACAGTAATAGATTGAAGATCCTGGTTTTCTTCTATGGAAAATACTTTTGACTCTAATTTAGAAGATAAAGATCTCAAAATTTTCTCTACTAAAGTAGCCTCCTTTATCTCTTCACCAAGATTATTTATACAATTAACAATCTCATCTACACGTAAAAATTAACTAGCAATACTTTCATCATTATCCATCTTAAGAGTTTCATAATGAATTTTGAGAGTTTGGAGCTTAGCATGTTTTACTTGGGAGTATCCTTCGTAGCTATGAATGATTTTGTCCCATATCTCTTTGGTTGTCTTGAGCTGCATGACTTTGACGAATTCTAATTCTGACAGACTTCCTAATAAAGTATTGATTGCTTTGGCATTGGTTTCGTATAACTTCTTACCTATTGTATCTGTAGGTATTGCTGCTAGAAATTTGTATCCTCCTTCCACAGTTTCCCAAACATCGGCTCCAATCGAATGAAGATAGGCTTTAGTTCTTATTTTCTAATATACCAAGTTGTTTCCATTGAAGATTGGTGGTCTGATAGATCCTATGCCTTCATGATTGTTCATATTGAAAGATCTCCCTTAAAGCGATCAAGCTTCTTCTGAAGGACCTGTTCTGATACCAATTGTTGGAAGTAATACTGGGAGGGGGGGTGAATCAGTATTTACAATTCAATAATATTTCATTTCCCAATCAGAATTATATACACTACTTCAGTGAAATGAACTTGCATGTGCACGCAGTTGTGATTAAAGAAACCAGCATATACCCAGAGAAATTATGATTTAGTTAATTCATCATGTGTTGATCTTTAATCAGTGCATCAGTACTTTATTATATAGTAACTATATGTAGTAATAACTTAATAATCCATCACACATAAGAAACACACATGAACAACAAGTTTAAGGTGGAAACCCAATGTGGGAGAAAAACCACTTGATGTTGTCGTCTCTATCTACTTTTTAATATATAAAAAATATGTTTACAATCTTTTATTGGTGTAGACTCATACTAGTACGTAGACACCCACCCATAGAAGGCTACAACCTTCTCTCATTCTCCTTCTTCTACTGGAAGGGAGTTACAACCCCCTAGCTCTTGTACTAGCCGATATGTTTACTAGTATGTAGGTGCTGGCCTACAGAAGGCTATGACCTTCTCTCTTCCTCCAGGGACCACGTTTCATAAATTTTCAGACTGGATGCTCTTGGTACACAACAACACAATATGAAGGCCTCGTTTCATCAAATTTTCACACTAGACCCATCAAAAACTTTGAAGGTCAAACTCTATAATAATAATTGCATCAACCAACAATCAGTCAATCTGAATAGTCAGATCAGTATCTCCAGAACACTATGCTGAACCCATAAACCTGCATCATCATTCAGAACCAGTTGCAACCTCAAGAATCATACTTTAGAATGCATACACTACTTTAATGAACCCAACATGCATGTATACACTACTTCCTTTAACCAAACATGTGTATACCTCCAAAACTACTGAAACATAAAACTTTTGAATCAAATCTATACCAACCAGTAATATTCTAAACATCTACTGTCAAATTACAGAGATCTAGACAATTAGCAACAAAGATCACCCTTCTCACTTAATCAATCAATCAAACTCAATATCCTTATGCATTCAGTTATACTTTCAGATCTAAGAATACATCATTAACAGACAACAATAAACCAACAACATTGATTAGATAGATCAGTCATTGTTTCGAGGAAAACTAGTGTCTTTTCAATCTGCTAGTCCTAGTAGGATTGGTAGATATCCTAGAAACAAACAATCAAAGCAATTTGCAATTTCCTTTACGTATGATAGATAAGAGAGAAGCAAAGGGGACCAACCTGGATCTTCCACTTGACTCCTTGATTTCTCTCTCCCTTGATAGAGCTCGTGCCTCTTCTCCTACTTATCCCGCTCAGTGAATACCTATAGAGATGAGGTAACAAAACACCATCAAATCATCTTGATCTATTATATCATAAACAATGCAGAATCAGAAATACATTGACATTACAATGACATTCACAAATAACAACATTCACAAATACACGATTGTATGGAGGAAAACTCAAAGAACTTTATTAATAATAGAAGGGAGAATTACAACCTAGCTATCTGATCCAGCATCATCCTCCCAGCATCAAAGCCCTCTTCACCTCATGAAAAGCAAGATCACCCAACAATACAATGCCCTTTCTCAAAGACAAACTATCAGCACTTCCTTACAAATTACCAAATTCCAGCCTCTAGATCTCTCAGATGAGGGATCCATTTATAGATGTCTGCAAGGGTGTGAGTCATCTCTGGGTTTTTGATTAGTGTCATTCCACTTGTTGTTCTTGGTTCCATTTGGAGATTTTTTGGATCTCTTACTCATCCCTGGGCGAATTCAGAGAGGTAAGTGTCATAGGAGAAGTTTCTGGAAGATTCCATGAGCATCCACTTAGCAAACTGTCTCGGAAATTTGTCCATCCTTGCTCATCGCACCCCATAGAAGGCCTCTTTAGTATGCATTGCATCTAACTATTGTAGAAGTTAGTATGCATCGCACCTTAACAGTGGAGCAGTCAGTATGGTCCAGTTTTGGCCAGTTCTGAGTGGTTTTTTAGGTGGAACTTTTGGGGAATGATGTAATCAGTTGACCATGATACTTTAGGGTATGAAACAAGACTTTTAGGGGTTAAAGAGCCCTTGTTTTATTGACATATAAGATTGGGGTTACATTTCCCAAATATGTCTATATCAATTGCCCCCTAAAGCATGAAGTCGTAAATCTTTTGATGTCGGGCGAAATGCTTTATCATGAGGATCCGAGGTATTCGAACTGGAAGGTGACCTGTATAAGATACAATAAAATATATCATCATCATATTATTTTCATGATCTAGCTAAGGCGGGCATTCCCATGCTCAAATTTATAAATTCATTCTCATGTACATAGGACAAAAAATCGTCTGCAGTTGCAGACTGGTGATTCTTCATATGAAGAGTCATCTTCCCTGGCTTAGATGACTATCTGTGCAATTTCTGTGTACATTTGATGTCTTTATATCCCTGAATATATCTCATCTTGGATGGATGAAACTAGATCTGGGGTCTTCAAACTTGTTCAATCTTCGCCCGATGTACAAGTCGATCCATGTGAAAAGATGTCTTGAAGTCGAACATGGAAAGACATCGCCTGATTACCAGCCAATAATGTAAGTTGTTAACAGACGTGAGAGGAATCACCGATAATGATAATGACCCTCAAGGTACTACAGAACAATTCACGTGGTGTGAATATATGATCCGATGTCGAACACCACACAAAATCTTTCGATCGAAGGTCTTTGATGTAAACGTGTCGCTGGAAGGGAGAAACTTGCCATTGAGGCATGCAAGCTTCAAAGTACTGAAAGGGTTGTTTCTAAGTCAACTTCTTGGATAATGAGCTAATGTCGACAAGAAGTGACCCATCGTAGGAGGGCCTTAATGTATCCCACATCTACAACACGAAACGAAGAAAATGATTTTCTGGAGCTAAAAACGATCTAATGATATAAGGTTTAGGAATGGCAATCATGAAAAATGGAGGGTGAAGGTATTGCAGTGGATGAGGCATTAACTGGATGGTGAATTCTTTGAATGAATTCTCTTGAACATATCGGCGACACTGAGATGGATTGGTAGCGTTAACCCCAAAATATGGATGGTATGGAGGACCAATGGTGATATGAATGGTGAACGGAATAACCCAACCCGACTCAATCATGGTGATGGAGTGAAAGTGTCATGTTCAAGAGCGACCTGCTACCATAAAATTCTTCAAGTTTTCTTCCCTTTTTCCCCAGTCATTGCTGACCAGTACCTCTTTATTTTTGTCAAGCTTGAGGAGGATAACATATGCTTGTTCTATAATTTTCCCTTCGGGCAAATCTGTCGCTATGTTTTAGTGATTCTAATGACAGTGAAACTCATTCTTGTCTGGGTGTACAAGTTTGTCGCTATTGTTTTAGCGAGTTTAACGACAAAGATAACTTGGTACTTTTCATGTTTATAGAGTTTGAAAAGGGACGAAAAGGAAACTCCAGCAGTTCTTTTTCATAGCATAATCCATTAAGTCCGAAAAAGATTAAAATAATACAAAAGGGATGACTTTTCCGATCACTTTAGGAAGCCAAAAAAGAAAAGTGCTCGAACTTTTTCATGAGATAATCCCTCAGGTTTGAAAAGTTTAAAATATACAGGAGGGATGGTGCTTCCAATCACTTTAGCAAGCTGGAAAGGCCAATAGCTCGACAATCTTTTCATTTTTAATGAGTCTGAAAAGATTTTAAAGGAGACTCATTTTGGAGGAACGAGCGGCGTTTTGGGGTAGCAACTGGCTCCAGGTAAGCTTTGAACTTCCCAAAACATGGTGATGTGAAGAGGGTGGCTAACAGGACCGCTCATTGCAACTGTTCCTCAAAAAGGTAAACAATCAAGTGGAAGCGTATGATCGGCCAAAAGAATGGAGGTGATGGTAGGAACACAACCAAGGCTCAAAAGGCTGATAGCAGGGCAATCACAAAAATTATTTACCGAAGATGGGTTCATTTTTTAATGAGCTTGAACTCTGAGTGAACATATGCTTAGCTGGCAAGTTCATTTTTTAATGAGCTTGAACCTTGCAGAAACATTGCTCATTGGTAGGTTTATTTTTTAACGAGCTTGAACCATACAATAACATTTCTCATTGCCTTTTTATGTAGGCTAGAAACGACCAAACTACAAAGCCTAAAAAAACACTAAAAAGCTAAGGAACTACTGAGGTTAGGTAGGATGGTTTCATCAGTAGTTTAGACAAAAACCTTCCTTTGCTCTGTCTACGGTGCAGACATTTTTGGACCAATCACCTAACCTAAGAAGTTTAAAATAAAAAGATAAAAAGCTAAAAAAAACTAAAAAGCTAAAAAATGAAATTGGTCGTTTTTAGCTTGCGTAAAAAGGATTGCATGCCCCCAGGAATCGAGAAAAGGAGAGTCTTCAGGTAACCTTATGGAAGTCACTGCGGTTAAGCGGGATTGTTTTGTCAACGGAGCCAACGAAACACTCCCTTGGCTTTGTCCATCAAATAGACAAAGGTGAATGGTGTGAGATAAAACTTCCAATCACATAACCTATAGGGAAAGCTATCTTTTTAACTGGGTTCATCTCAAAATAGACAAGGGTGCATGCCCCCTAAGCTTCGTTACATTCACCAGACTACATGTAGTAATTAGGTGGATGTAATGAAGGTTGAAGAGACACTCTTGACGCAAAAGGACCATTTAGAGATGATGTTTGACTTGAAGCTATGTTTGAACTGGGAAATGAAAGCTGGTTAATAGTGACAATTTTGCCTGCATGCGGGAAACACATCACTTGTTAGAGTGTTGAAACAATAGCTTCCATGTTGTAAACATAGTCACATCCAAGGAGTAGATTGTAATATAATGGTCCTTGGACTACCATCACGTTCAAGTGAATGGTTTTCCTTCTCAAAGTTATCAGCAACTTGGGAAGGATCCCTAACGGTCGAGTGGTTCCTTTGTTAAAGCCTGACAAATTCTGTGTAACAGGCATAAGCGATGGTGAACCAAGCGCTTTCCAAGTGGTTGAGGAAAGGATACTCACTAAAGCCCCTCAATCTATGATAGTTCCAGACACAATCATTTTGTAAACTTGTACTATGACCTGGAATGGTACATTACAAGGAAGGCGAGATCTGGCTAGTTGATTCCAATCAAAGGAAGCGATTAGACTACTTGGTGGGGGTACCAAATAAATGGGTGAAATAACCCCTTGAGTAGTGGGAACTGGGGGATTCTCTTCTTGTTGTGAAGGAATGAGCGGATTTCCCCCAAGTTCATCGGACTCTGAAGTAACAAAAAGAATTTGAATAGTATCGTTCTCACTCTCTTTGGGAATGATATCATTTGAAGGTGGACCTTCTGAAGGCAAGACTGGGTCGACTGTCATCTTGACCTGTTGACTTTGGTCTGATATGGACTCAGAAGATTCACTTTCAACGATGTGTTTCGATCGACGATTGAGTCATGTCAGTCGGATTTTCAACTAGTAAAGGAATTGGGGAGAGTTTCTTGTATCCAGATGGAAGTCGCTGCGGTGAAGCAGGACGGTTACGCAAGACTATTTTGGCCTCATCCAAAAAAGGACAATGAGGAAGGTGATGGTCCCCTTCAAATAATCCACATGGAATTTTGACCTTTCCTTTCTATCCATGTACCTCATTTTAACTAGTTGATGGTGTGTTGTCAACATGATCACCAGAGGTTGATGACACCAGATGGTGTGAACGGGGAGACCATTCTCTCAAGATTCGCAAAAGGCAAGGACAATCTCGATGAAAATGGTTTCCTCTGCAAATTACACAAGGATATCTGGGAGATTTGGCGTGCGGATTTGCACCAGATGATTCATGGTTGTGCCCTTGCTTAACTGACTTCTTCTTCTTCTCCTCCTTCCCTTTCTTCTTCTTCTCAGCTACTTGGTTACTAGTATCACTATTTTCACCAAGTGAAGAGGAAGAAGGGGAGGGAGAAGTAAACGAAGAAGGAGGCAAAGGGTCAACTTTAGTATCAATTGGTTGTTGATTTGATTGCTAAGGAATCACGTTATTTTGAACCATAGAGGTCGAGAACAGCCACACTGGTAGGCCAATAGTCAGACCTGGTAGAGACAATGTGGCCATATGAGCAGCACCAATATTTCCCCAAGAAGAAAATGGACTAGGATTCCCCTCAAGAGGGATTCCATGATTGATGGACTCCATTATCTCAACCTAAGATCAATGAAGGAACTGGGATGTTATTCCGAAATTAATAAATTTTAATGACACTTTGACACAAATTTTGCTTTTTCAATTTTTAAGAGTCGAGAAAAAGCTAAAGATGACTCTAATCCCCTTCAATTTTTAATGAGCCTGAAGTGACAAGTGCTCAGATGGACCTTTTCTTTTAAGGAGTCGAAAAGGAATGAAAGTGACTACTCTGGAGATCTAGATAGAGGGATTACCAAACCAATCACAAAACTACAAAATACACCTTACTGATAAATTAAAGAGAAATTACCAAAGACTTATGTACGATAGTCAATCTTCCTGAATGTTGTGTTCAGTGCATTGCGATCGATAGGGCGGCAGACACGGCTTCCTATGGATAAAGGATATAAGCCTGTTGTGGTCTCCCAATATATACTACGGTACGGGGAGCACAAGTCCATGCTAGCACTTGTCATATCAAAGAGGAGGAATCACCCAACCTTCGATGAAAACTATAGTTACTAGATTTTACGATGTCGGAACACGTCTCTAGCCTAGACCTCTAAATGTGCTGCGTTAGGTTCCAAAGCATTGTTAAGTTCATTGAAATTTATTTTAGAGTTGATCTTGTTTAGAAGTTTGCTTTTCAAGGTTCACCGCGTGATGTAGATGTAAAATTCCTAGATATGCAATCTAAAATTATAAACAATCGTTGTTTATTTTTAGCAATGAAAATCCTACCTACTAAGGAAAGAAGATTACGATTATTTCAAACAAAGAGAAAGGAGCACACACTAAATGCACCTTTCCTAAATCATTTTTCGCACACAGTCTAAATGCAAATGCAAAGGCATGTATTTGTTTTTTGTTCCCTTTAATGTGAAAAATTCCAAAAAAGGAAAACTAAGTATAGATCTGAAATATTTTCTTCGAAGCGACATTTCGACAATTTCATTTTCAAAATAGAAAGGAAGACTAAACGACACTTTTTGATTTCGAATAGAGAATGCTTTAGACACTTCAAGATATCAACAAATCAAATCAAATACATGACAAAAAGTTTAATCGACTATCCAAGGAAGGAAGACTCAACAACACTTCTCTTTTTGATACAAAACAATAATTACAACACATTTTGCACTGTAACGACAGTTCAATTTAAGAAACTTTTCGACAAAGGATTGATGGAAAAATACATAAAAAACATTTACTAATCCTAATGAATGGACATTGAACTATGTAAAGAAAGGAGGCTTTAGCAATGAGGTACTGTTCATAAGTAGCAAAACAATTAAACAAAGCTAAAAACAAAGACAAAAAACCCAAATTTCAAGGAGAGAAATAGGGCTACTCAGTCATCGCACCTATTCTTCACAGAAACAGGGATGCATCTCACCTGCTACACTCGGGAAGTGCGATGCATACTGGCTTCCAGTGACAAACAGTGCGATGGGCCAGGGAGCGCAACTGAGGTGGGTTTTGGCTCAAATTTGCAGCTGAATTCAGTGAGTTAAGCTTAGCTATTATGGACAGTAAAGAACAAAGTACAGGGGTATGATCTTGGAAGGTTATTGAGCTACCAACAGGGCATCTAGAATTCTTGTAAGTCAAATGTTCAAATCATAAACTAAACCGGAGATTGACTGAAGCAGCATTCATCTACTTTGCAATTGCAGAGCAAGAGCAGTTTGAAGGCTATCTGGCTAACTTCAGGCTTCGTCTATAGTTTATAAAACAAACAATCAACAACAAACAAACAAACTATTCGATCCCTAGTGGAGTCACCATTTTGTTTCCGGGAAAACTAGTGTCTTTTCAATCTGCTAGTCCCACTAGGATTGGTAGCTATCCTAGAAACAAACAATCAAAGCAATTTCCGATTTCCTTTATGTATGATAGATAAGAGAGAAGCAAAGGGGACCAACCTGGATCTTTCGCTTGACTCCTTGCTTGATTTCTCTCTCCCTTGATAGAGTTTGCGCCTCTTCTCCTACTTATCTCGCTTAGTGAATACTTGTAGAGATGAAGTAACAAAACACCATCAAAGCATCTTGACCTATTATACCATAAACAATGCAGAATCAGAAATACATTGACCATACAATGACATTCACAAATAACAACATTCACAAATATACGATTGTATGGAGGAAAACTCAAAGAAATTTATTAATAATAAAAGGGAGAATTACAACCCAGCTGTCTGATCCAGCATCATCCTCCCAGCATCAAAGCCCTCTTCACCTCATGAAAAGCAAGATCACCCAACAATACAATGCCCTTTCTCAAAGATAGAATATCAACACTTCCTTACAAATTACCAAATTCTAGTCTCTAGATCTCTCAGATGAGGAATCCATTTATAGATGTCTACAAGGGTGTGAGTCATCTTTGGGTTTTTGATTAGTGTCATTCCACTTGTTGTTCTTGGTTCCACTTGGAGATTTTTTGGATCTCTTACTCATCCTTGGGTGAATTCAGAGAGGCAAGTGTCATAGGAGAAGTTTCTGGAAGATTCCATGAACATCCACTTAGCAAACTGTCTTGGACATTTGTCCATCCTCGCTCATCGTACCCCATAGAAGGCCTCTTTAGTATGCATCGCACCTGGCTACTGTAGAAGTCAGTATGCATCGCACCCTGACAGTGGAGCAGTCAGTATGGTCCAGTTTTGGCCAGTTCTGAGTGGTGTTTCAGTTGGAACTTTTGGGGAATGATGTAATCAGTTGACCATGATCCTTTAGGGTATGAAACAACACTTTTAGGGGTTAAAGAGCCCTTGGTTTATCGACATATAAGATTGGGGTTGTAGTGCCCAAATATGTCTATAACAATCATTTCCGAATAATAGGATTTTATTTTGTATACGCTACTTGGAAGCTTCGAACCAATGTGTATACGCGCCTTCACCGAGGAAAACCAACGTATATATGTGGTACTAACTTACAACTTCACTGTTATTCTAGATTTCAGACATACCCATATCATGACATTTAAAGAATAAAATGTGTGTAAGCAATAATATCTAGCCCAACCAGTATCAGATCATTCAATGATAAGTCATTTCAGGTCTCATGATCCTAATCCAACATTAAATTCAAGGTGCACACAATATTTCAAATTATATCATAATCATAGCCCCTGCAACATAAAATCCACTTCAAATAGAAGTATTTCTGAGAAACCCTTTCACTTTCACACTTGGCACTTTGATCTTCTCCTCCTTATATAGTTTTTGGTCTTTCTCAATACCTCGAACCAAACAAACATTCAGAAATTGTGGTATTCTTGGAGAGGATCAAGTAGTCGTTAATTTGCTCAATATTCTGGGCTCATACCATGGTATTGACCCTTGGTATTCTTTAATCTTGAATTTCCTTTATTTTCCAACCCATACATGTTTTTCCTCTTGTATACACTCTTATTGTTCTGTGAATCTACGTGTATAGACTCCTTTGATAAGGTGAACCTGCATATACAACTTAAACTATCTTAAAACATCATTTTCCTTCAACTTCTTGATTCTGATCAGTAGACCTTTGTTCCAACTTCCTGTTCTTTTGTACCAATGCCTTGTTACCTCTTAATTGACCTATTACAATGTGAGTTTCCCTTTATCAAATCTGAACAGACCTGTGAGTGAGTTTCCATCAAGGACAAAACATGTATCATAATGCCAACAATATACTTCCACACAATCTTGAATAAGATCAGAGAAAATTATGAGGACTTCTCTTCAGAATGTTTCCGGAGCATTACATAATCCAAAAGGAAGTACTCAGTAAGCATAAGGTCCCCATGGACAGGTAAATGTGGTTTTGTCTTGATCCTCAGGTGCTACCTGAACCTGATTGTATCCACTAAAATTGTCCAAAAAAGAAAAATACTTTTTCCCTGCTAATGTATCTAAGACTTGATCTATGAAAGGAAGTGGAAAGTGGTCTTTTAATGTTGCTTTATTCAATTCCCTGTAATCGATACATACTCTCCATTTCCCATTTTTCTTAGGAACGATTACTAGGGTTGAAACCCATTGACTGTTAGATATTGGATAGATGAAGTTTACATTTAGTAGTTTTTGTAATTCCTCAAAAATTTCTTTCAAATTTGGATTCATTCTTCTTTGTGTTTGTCTAGCTAGTCTCGCACTCTGTTCAATGTAAATATGATGCATGCAATTTTTAGGATTAATCCCTCTCATATCAATGTATTCCCATGCATAAGCAGAAAAGTGTTTTTGTAAAATTTCTACAAGTTAGTTTTTCTGTCATTCTTCCAGGTTTTCATTAATGTTCAAAGTTTTTCCTGGAAAATTTTCTATTGAAGAGTTTCCAAATTTTTCCATTGAGAGTAAAGACACTTGTCTAGATGATAGATATTCGATTCGACTATGGTCATAATGTGAGGAGGATGCATTATTTTTAATTAGATTTAAAATTTGATTCTCCTCACTTACTTGTTCAGTAGTGAAAATAGGTTATATGTCATCATCATCATCTATCCATTCCTCACTCTCTATTTCTATTGTTGTTTTTGCAGGTGGATACAATGTAAATTTCTTTGTAGAACTTCCATCTGAGATAAACATGTCACCTAATCTACAACAGATGAAAGCATCAATCGTAGCTAACCAAGTTCTTCCTAGGATTAATGAATGTCCTCCTAGATTATTTTTGGGTGTTAAAACCATGAAATCAACAGGATATTCCCAAGAATCTAAGGATACACAAACATCTTCTAACACACCGTCAGGTTTAATTATAGACTTATCTGTTAATTGCAACAATGTTGGTGTGTATTGAAGATTAGGAAACCTTAGTGAATCCATGAATTGTTTATTCATTATGTTTATGGCTGCTCCTAGATGAATCAGTGTGTTTGGTATTTCAATTCCATTGATGTGAATTTTCACAATGGGGCTCCCTGGATCTAGATATTTTTGTATTGTTTCTTTCCCCATCATGATGTTTGCAATTTTCCCAACTAATTGAATTCTTTTTATGTCTTTTCTTTTTCTTCTTAATCTTTGAGTACTCAATTCCTTGATTGTTTTTGCAAAAATGGGTATTCTTTTATAGCTTGCAATAAAGGAATTTTTATACAAACATTTCTTAATTCATCTAGCATATTATAATCAGGCAATGTGATTTGTTTTTCTACTCCTTCATCAATTTTCAACTGTTCAAGAAAAGGTGGTCTAATGGATACTAAGGATTGTTCTATAATAGGAGTATTATCAGAATTTATAGGAACATTTTTCGTTTGATTGTTTTCTTTCTGAGGAAGAGAGATTTCTCCTTCTTCAGATTGATTTTTATCTTTTTGAATATTTGTCCTTGCTTTCTAAATAACAACAGGGGGTTTTCTTTACAATACTCTACCCGACCTTAATTGAGCATTATTTAGATCTAGTGGAGTTATTACATAAGTTTGAGGATTTTTCCCCTCCATATTTTAAATAGGTTGTGAAATTTTATTATTTGGATTCAGAAGTGGTTGAGAAGGTAATTGATTTGGTTTTTGGGCAAATGGTAGGGAGAGCTGTGGATTTTGATTTTGGATTTCGACTTGAGGTAATTGATTGGCTAGAGGGATTTGATTAGATTGAGGAACCTGACTAGATTGGGGTAAGAATTGTGGTGGAAAATTAGAATAGGATGGTGAATATTGCTGATATTGAGTATAATCCCCATAAGTATTTTTCCATCCTTGATTCCAAGATTGTGATTGTGGCTGAGCCCAAGGCTATGAAGATGGATTCCAATTATTTAGTGAACACTGAGCAAAATGTTGTGATTTAAAGCCCTATGGTTGATTTTCTTGAGAGTTCTGCCATGGTCTTTTAGCAATGAAATAAAGAGGGTCTACTTGTTCTGGTATCCCTTCATCATTAAACACAGCCTTAAGACTTGGTAGAGAAGGACATTCTTTAGTATCATGGTTATCTGCACATATGGCAAAAGTTTTTATGCTTTTTAGATCTAAAGGACATTCTCTTAGAGCATGCTTCTTTCTACATTTGGGACAAAAGATGGATAATGCAGCATTTTCGGACTTTTGCTTGTTTTGTATTTTAAGGGTGTCAATTTGTTCACTCAGACTCCCTAAAATATGTGTCTTAAAAGTATTAAGCAAACTTCCTAATTCTGCCCTACTAATTGTCCCAGCTACAGATTTATTGATTCTTCATAAGAGAGGATCCCTAGAAATTTTTCCAACTCGTGCTTTACCCCTTGAGATATGTACACATAAATCACAAATATCTGCAAATGGTAATTGAGTAATATCTCCTTTTCTTGTCAAGTTAAGGAGATCAATCCACTCACCTTTGATAGATTTGAGTAAGAGTGCTTTCAAAGTTTCCTCATCCAGAATATCCATTTTTTCCCTTTTAAGATTATAAACAGATATTTCAACTAAGTCTTCAAGATTCTCATCTTCTTTCTGTGTCATTTTGAATAATTTGTCCCTAATTTTGCAAGGCATATAGTAGTCCCTATATTTATCTAAGAATGATTCTTTCATTTGTGTCCATGTCCATATAGAATTCGTTCCTAGACTCATGAACCATTTTAATGCTAAATCCTTTAAGCTAGCAAGGAACGATTTTAATTTCTTAGCATCATGTAGATAATCATATGATCTACATAATACTTCAAATTCAAAGAGAAATGTCTCTGGGTCTTCACTTCCTTTTCCATGGAAATTAGGAAGAATAGAAGGTGAAATATTTTTCATTGTGAGGGTTGTATCTTCATCGAAGATAGGAAATCCAAAAGGGTCTTGATCTCCCCTACCTATACCTCCTCCTCTACCTCTATCTCCACCTCCTCTTCTACCTCTACCTCTGTTCACCATTGACATTGTGTACTTCTACTCCTCCTTCTTCAGCCATGATAGATTCTTCAGAACTAATGTAAAGATCTTCTACTTCTTCTAGTTCCTTTATCAATGCATAATCAACATATGTTTCTTCTTCCTCTTCTTCACTAGGAATTTCTAATTCTTCTCCTAGAATTTGTTCACCAGTGGAGGATAGAAAAACTACTCCTGTAGTTGGGGATGTAGGATCTTCTTCGATTATAGCCTCAGTAGATGAAGTAGGTGAAGCTATAGATTGGATTTCAGATCTTAAGATTTCAGGAAGTCTTTGTTGACCTATGAATGGAATTGAGTTTGAGTGGGTGGTGTGGAACTTCAAAGTCGTGGTGGAGTGAGCAAATTTGTGGAAATTAAGCTTCTTCCTCGTCCTACAAATCTACCTCTAGAGTCTCTTTCCCTACGCATATCATGTTTTTATCTAATGATTTTTTTTTAACTTCTATTTTCACTTCCCTTGCAACAGTGCCAAAATTTTTAGCCAATTTAATGTTCTTAAATTGTAAGCATAAATTATCAACCAGGGCAGGTAGAGTGATGAAGTACAAGTGCATTGTATGTGTTAAAAGTTGTTTATGTAATTAAGGTGATTATGTTATTGTTATCTAAATTAATGTCAAACTCTAGAATCAGTGTTGAGATGTTGGTATCATCTATACTAAGATGTTATTTCTAAGATTAATCGATTACTCTAAATGATATTTCTAGAATTAGTTCTGATAGAATTGAGCTTTTAAATTGGCCGGATAATGATTTTAACTCTTTTCAATGAATATGTTAAGTTAATCTTCTTTTCAACTTATCAATTGTTTTTGGATTTTTATGCTGTAGTGAAACAGAGTTAATTATGAAAGCAGGAAATGACATAAAGAAAATCCTATTTTATCAACTTGGAAAATGAAAAGTGCTTGAATTTAGATGCTGAGAAAGATTGTCACTCTTATCTTCTGCAACTTTATTTCAATGCAAAAACAAAATAGAAACGAGTTTACTTAGCTATGAAATAACTAAGTTATGAATGAAATGGAATTACTGAGCCATGTTAGGTATGAAGCAAATAAAATGACTAAGCTTATGCTAGATATTAAGAAAACAAAATTATTGATACAAAGAACAATCAAGTGAACCTAGTCGCGAACTTCATTGAACCACATGTTAAAAATATGAAAATAGGGCATCGATGAATTAAATCTATGAAACAAAGTAAAATATAATTGTAGTGAATCAAAGACCTGAACTGCGTGCAGGGGCCCTCCATGAGGCAGTCAGTCTCCTTAAATCAACAACATATAAAATGTATGAACCAAGATCTTTGCATTAAGTGAAAAAGAGTTCTACAAAATGCTCAAAATTACATACGGTGGCGCACACGTTACACAGAGCTGCCATTGTTTTTATAGAGTTCTAATTAACAATATGAGAAATTCAAGCCTACAGGACTTCGCTACAATCCTTATCAAAACTAAATCATATCGCTTATTTTTCGATTTTCTATTGAAAAAGAAAATCAATAAAATCTCTTTAACTTGGACTCTGTTCCAATGCGTTGTCTTGCGGTTGACTGTCATGGTTGATCGTGTTGTAGTGAGGGTCTCCTAATAAATTAGTTTGAGTAAACAGGAATAAATCCATGAGATGATCATTCCCTATCTACCCATATACTCCTTTGCTGAGCTGGTGCACTCAAACTCTATCAACAATGGAAGTAGTTGCGGATCTGTGGTTTAGCTGCAAAATCAGTTCAATTCTGTAGCTGCATGTAGACTTTAATAAAGCAATAAGGCATATTGACAAAATATGAAAAATAGGACATATGAATGTTTACCTTATCAAAACCTTATGTTTAATGCATTTATTTGGATGATAGTGATAGGAAAAAGGAGGTAAATATAGGAAAAAAGGGTGTCAAGATAAAGCAGTTCTTGGACTCTACAATAGCTTAGTCATTAACCTGACCGACTTCCACTAGGGTTAGTTACAAACCCCTAGATTTTTCAATCAACCATCAAACAATCACTAACATGACTAGGTACCACTACGGTAAAACTTAGATTTCTGAGCAATCATCAATCTCAACCAAAAATTCACATTTCAAAAATCTTTCACAAATCTCAAATTATCATATAGTCAGCATTCATTAAAGATTTCTTCTTCAACTAAGGTTTAACTCCCAAAACCTAGAATTCAACAATCTTATTCAAATCATCATATTCCAAAGACTTTACTTTGACTAAGGTTTAATTCCAAAACCTTAGAATTCCACAATCTCAACAATCATTAAACGCATGGATCTCATATTGTTAAATTTCACACTTGACAATGTCACTACTAGGATTTAACTACAAGACCCTATATTTCCATATTCAAAAATCATTCAAAAAGATTTTAGATTGTTATATCACACATACTAGTCAATTTCACTTCACTAGGGTTTAGCTTACAACACCCTAGATTTCCAGATATCTTCATCCTATAATATTAGACGAGGACTTTCATTAAGTCCTAATATTTATGACCATCAATAACTAGGTCAACACACATACTTAGGAATTCATAACCATACATAAGCATATCATATATCCAACAACATTAATACATGTCGACCTAGAGCAACCTAGGACGTCAACGAAAAAGAACATATCTATATATGCCTAGATTTCATCAACATGCAAACATATTTCATATCATGTGTTAGTCAAACAAAACTTCACAAATGTCATCAAGACTTAGACACACAACCATCTTGATTATACTTAAGGTTTGATCAGACAAACACACACATACCAAAGGAAACATTTGTAAGACAATATAAGGTCCTTTCTCACACATTCCACCAAACCCCAATGAGTTAGGGTTCAACTGTAGAATCACACATTCCACCAAACCCTAATGAGCTAGGGTTTCAATGTAGAAACATAGCAAACCCAAAATTACCAAAAAATCAAAGGTTCAAAATTTTAGACCTCATCATTCAATCCTAACAACTTAGGATTCCTTGATCAAACCAAAATCACAATCATGAGTTTATCAATAAAACTTAAATTAGCATTTCACAATATCCCTAAGAAGCTTAGGATTTCAGACATCCTCATTAGCATAACCTTTGGTTAAGGTTTTCCAGAAACTGTCTAGGTTTCTACATAGTTAATTAAGAGTATGAGTGCGGTGGGTATATTTATCACACCCAAACAAGAATCATTCATATTTAGTACAACTATTCATAACAGAATTAGTAATAGATCATCAAATGAATAATCCTTTCAATCAATGTATTCAAAGCATTCCTTTATTTCTTGACTAACCTTGTCTTGAGAGATCCTACTTCTTTCAGATGTTTTTCCTAGTCAAGACAACTGAGGGAGAAAGGTGATTAGTATTTAATATAATCACAACTAAATGAGTACATGAACCCAAAACTAAAAATACATGAGATACTTATCTTTGAGAGTTGTTTGGAGCTCCCTCCAAAACTTGAGGGAAACCTATAAAGAATACAGAAATGTCTTTTCCAA
The DNA here is from genome assembly GCA_031772625.1 of Pinus tabuliformis. Taxonomy (NCBI): domain Eukaryota; kingdom Viridiplantae; phylum Streptophyta; class Pinopsida; order Pinales; family Pinaceae; genus Pinus; species Pinus tabuliformis. The sequence continues at coordinate 161,534,926 of CM062813.1, forward strand.
AAATATGTTAGAAACCTATAAATAATAAAACATATAAAAACAATTTATGTAAATCAAATGAGTTAATAGTGTAAGTCCCTAATGTTGGATTCTTTAAGATTGACTTTCTTTGAGTCTCCTTCTATAGCAAGGTTGGATTGATCTCTTCCTCTCTTCTTATGCTTTGGATTCTTGGGACAATCACTCATGCAGTGAACTTTCTTATGACATTGATAGAATTCTATCTTAGACATGTCAACTTTCTTCCTTTGTCCCTTAGATCTCTTTCCTTTATGATGAGAAACATAAGAATTTGAGACTTCTTCAGGATTGGAAACCATTGCGATCATTAATTCTTCTTGACTACATGCAGTCCATAATTGTTCAAAGGTGGGAGCTACCTTCCAACTACTGAGACCTGAAGCAAATGCACCCCAAGAGGCTGGAAATCCTAATAGCGGCAGTGATCACCAATTCTTTGTCTGGAATAATCTCATTGATGGCTAAAAAATCATCCTTGATTCTAGCTATCTACACAAATAAGGTTGCAACAATATCTTCTTTAGTCATATTCATAGTCCTCAATTCATTCTTCAAACTTGCTACTTGACCAATGTTCTTAATAGTGAATAGTTTTGATAAGGCTTCATACATCTCCTGAGCATGATGAATATTAGCTATGAATGGGACAAGATTTTCTTTTATCCCTTCTACCATAAAAGTCACAGCCACCAATTATAAATCCATGAACTTCGCTTTGTTGGCATCACTGCCTTCTTCCATAGGCTTCTTTACATTTCCTTTTACCAATTCCAACACCTTATTCTTCTTGAGGATTAGGTCAATCCTCTTTTTCTAGGATCTGAAATTAGATGCTCCTTCAAGTTTTCTCTCACCCTTGATTGAGTTATACATCTTCCTTGAATATAATAGAATCTTTCCCTGAGATAGTGCCTATGAATGGATCTACCGTTTTCTTCTTTCTTCACCAAAGCTCTGATTCCATGTTGGAAAATCAGAAAGGCAGTAAATATTTTCTCGATCATGATAATTAATTTTGATGTTTCTTATTATTACAATTCTTTATATCCTCTTTGTTTAGTTCATCAAGCAATTACCAAAAGAAGCATCACATAAAACAATGAACATAAGATGTAGGCACATGCCAGGGCAAAACCCTGCTCAAGGGGAAAATCCAGTCAAAGTAACTATTCCTTTCAATAGTATTCTTTGTGACACTTCACCCTAGACCTTGACCAAACCTTCCCTCCACACCAAGTCAGCCTCTTGAAGATTGACCTCTTCCCAGCAACTTCGACTATGCAGCAACTTGTCCCACCTAACAGCTTTCAACAGTAGTAAAACTTGGAAGACTTTGATCTCCCAATCCAGAGCGCGAAACAAAGGGATAACACCACCAAAATTTCCATTTTTCTTGACTCCTTAGATTCTCCCAAACTTTCATTCACTTCAGCTTCCCGGAAACAAACTTTCCCAGCTTCCTAATTTGCACTTTTGCCTAGCACATAGATTTTCGCACTTTTTCCTAGTAGAGAGAGAATAAGAAGTGATGCTCTAAATGAATTTGATTTCCTTCCTTTTATAGGCTTCCTGTGGGTTAAAATAGGGTCTTAGGCCGACTTGATATTCCCTTAGGCCAACATGGTGTGGAGGTTTCATAATTAATATTTTACTCAATTCTAAGACTTTTTACATGATTCAAAAGCCCAAGAAGGGTCTCTTTAGATGTACAATAATTCTATAAACTCAGAATAAATCCTAGAATTTCTCAATGGGGACTTTGACCTAAAACATGGTGACCCAAGCATGAAACCCATGCTTTAATAAGTCACAATAATAATAATATAAATTCTTTTCTTTATTCTTTCAAGTACATTACATACTAACTCAAGTACGTTATTAAAGACTGAACATAGTTACTTTTTCCAACACTCTTAGCACATAAGGTCACCTTATTCATCCATTTAGGCATAATATGTTCTTTTATGGTAAGAACATGATAGAAACCCTAGGTGGATTTCAATAGAATTTGTGACTGATCAGGACATATATCATTATAGAAACCTACAATATAGCACTGCTAGCAACTCATAATATCATCACAAGCATGTTGTAAATATCAACACACTTCATACTTCGTACAATGTTATCAAACCCCATCATAGCCACTAATCTAACCACAACATATATATACATGACAATATGTGACATATATGTGATCCCTCTAGCTCAGCCAAGCAAACCTTGATTGTACAATCTTCAACTCACATGTATGAAACATCATAGGTCTTATCATACACCTGCAATAAGACAATGTCAAATAATACATGGCAAGGCATGATAGAATCCTTACCTTTTTTTCCAAGAACAGAGCATAATGCCAACATTGAATAGTTGAGATACTAGAGTCATATGAGATGCTTCCCTTGGACACCTACCAACCCTTCATCACCACACCTTGAAATAATTCATAAGTAATCATAACGTAATCAACATAAAATCAATATGTTGTCATGTTTTAGCAACTACAACCACCCTCCAAAATTTTTTCTTAGCCTATTTTGGAGCCTCCCTACCAACCTTACACAACACCTTGTCTTGCTTCATCAAGTAATCAAGCTTCAGTGTTTTCCTCACACAAAGGAAGCCTGTCGATCACAGTTGATCCATTACCCTCATAGGCTGCTTAACCAGACTTGGTCCAGCTGTAGGCTGAGTAGCTTCCCCTTGAAAATTGCACATTTCTAGAGGGAAACCAACCTTCCCTCCAGGAATTGCGTAATCCCCTCTGATAGCCTGCTAGGCTCCACGATTGCACAATCATGCCAGCCAACCCTCCCAGCAGGATTTGTGCAAATTTTCCCAACAGCAGGCTGTTCAGCCTAGGATTTGCACAAATCTAGGTAGCAGTTAGTTGCTCTACTCAGAAATTGCTCAAACCTCCCAGGATGTCAACCTAGCTCCCAGCTAGGAATGCGCATTTTTCCCAAGCAATTGAGCACTTACATGCATGGACAGTCCAATTGACCAGTTCCTCCCCGAACAGGGGAAGCTTGACTTGCATGCATGCATGACTTTATCTTCCTAGAATAGCAAGAGACAACATGCAAAAGGCATCCCATGATTCAGGGAGCTATTTTTAGTAGCGAGGGGTTACATGCAAAGTTTTTTTAGAAGTTTCCCTCCAGGTATCACTTTTTCCTAGATTTGTGGCATGCACGTCATGAGACAAAAATTATTTATTTGACGCATCAAAGATCATTCATTCACATCAATCTTAGATCTTTGACATCCCATAGCACATCCAGGACTCTTCAACACATCCGACTCAGCTATTCACGAGCAAGTGGCCTCAACTTGTCTTTTTCAGTATTTCTGTCACTTTTTGTGTATTTTCTTATGTGAGTGCTATTTGCTTGATTTATTTGAATGCATGTTGTCATTTGCATATATTCTAGCTTTTCCTTGCTCTGTTTTAGTTTTCATTTCTATCTCACTATTGTCGCATGCATGACACTATTTTTCACGGAAGTTCGCCCAACCGTCAAAATGCCTCACCCACATGCACGTTGATCTATCTGTTGAATATTTCATTCATGTTTTCCATGCATTGTTAATCACTTCTACTATCACTTAGTTTCTCCATGCATTTCATTGTCTTACTTGCTTTTAGTTGCCTGTCGGCACCTTCTTCCCTAGATTCTCGTGCTCTTGACTAGCACTGTCCTCTAGGACTATTTTGCGCATTTCTGGAGGACAGTGGCTGCTTGGCCCAAAAATTTCGCAAATCTGTGCCTAGGCTAGTAGTCCTTCCCAGCTAGAATTATGCATTGCGCAATCCCAGTAGCCAGCTACCTCACTGGATTGCACATTTCATAGATCCAGCAGCTAGTCCATCCTCCCAGATAGCCCAGACTTCCTTTTCCATAATTGTGATAGCCAATCACCCAGCCTCCCAGTGAAATTTGCGCAATCTTGCTCATTAGTTCCCCAGGTATGTGTTGTGTCCTTCCCAGGATTTACTTTGTTTTCACTAACATATTTCTTTCCATGCATGCTACTTATTTCCAGACCTTTCAGGTGTTCATTTTTCTCAATGGCTTCCAAGAGAACAATATCTCAGGACACTGATGGTATTATAGCTAGAGCAGTAGTTGAGCAGGTGTCCTCTAGTCTGCTAATCTACAAAGTTGTATCTAGATAAGGACATCAAACTGAAGTGGCAAGAGCTGAATGAAACTTCACAGGTACTTTTGGGGAAGACCTTGAAGACCTTCAAGTGTACATGAACATTCATAAGTCTATCTTGTACCAGATTGAATGAAGATACCCCGCGTTCCCATGCGCGGACATGATTCACTGGATCGTTTTTCACACTGACCCCGAGACAATGACCTTGAGAAATGTTGAAACCTCTTGGGCACGAGATTACAATGAGATGTATCAGATGACCGAGCCCATGACTGTCATGACTCCTCCATTTAGCTTGCCCAACATCAGAGCTCACTCCAGAGACATTTTGAATGATTGGGTAAAGAAGCCAGCTCGCTTCAGGATGACACCCAACTAGATCTACAAGACAAAGATATTGAGGAAGGTGTACCAATACTTGGTCATTTTCGCATGTCGACTGAGTGGCCAAGCAAGCACTAAGACCTTCCCTTAGAGTTGGGTGATCGCGTTGGACCAACTGGCTAGAGAAGGAAGACCATGCAACTGGTCTGGCATACTGCCTCACCAGCTGAAGGAGCAAGTCACAAAGGCTCGACAGTCACCCGATGGTATGCATGCAAAGATTTATATGTCCACTTACATTCTAGATGCAGTCTGTGCCTGACATGAGTTCCCAAGCTTAGATTGGGCATGGTCACCAACGGAGATGATTGTGAACACTTATTTCAATATGTTGTCCAAATGCAGCTTCAGAGGAGTGATCATATGGTTGTTCGACCATTTTTCACTGCAGTGTATAGGTTGATGTTCGAACAAGATCCACCCTTCATGTTATAGGAAGCGATGAAGGCATTGTTATGCATTTCAGATTGGTATGCCTCACCATCTGACACATTCATCTAAGTGTTCAGTGTAGAGGAGTGTACTTATGTTCTGCAAAAGTTCACCTTGGACGTGCTTGTCATGTAGGAAGTAGCATACCACATCTCGGTAGGATTGACAGCTAGACTGCCACAAAAGAAGAAGGCACCTTTGCCACCTCTTCCATTATGGATTGGGTTTATTAAGATCCAGAGTATCAAGCAAGCGAATGTCGAAGCAAAACAGATGAGGAAGTATCCTTTTGACCTCCGAAGCTTCAACCTGTATGACCCACATTGCATTGTTAAGGATCACTGTGCAAGAGTTCAGTTCAACTGGATCCATGGAGCATGTCATTGGGCCAAGGAGGACTCATGGAGGTATTGCTACAATTCCTCAAAACCCAATGAATAAGTCAGCTTTGCCATAAAGTGGTTAGCAAAGCAGCACCACAGAGAGCACCAACAGTAGTAGCAACAGTAGCAGAGGCAGCAGAGCCAAGCATACATCTGCGCGACAAAGGGAAGAGGAATATTGTCGACCACATGGAGGAGGAGAAAATATGCAAGTTTCGAGAATATCCACTTGTAGAACAATCAGCGATGGCTATTCATCCGAAGAGGCAGCAACGCGACAAGAGAATCACGCGAAGGAATAGGGATAAGAAGAGAATGGAAGAAGCAGAGAAGGAGTTGCATGAGCTAAGGGAGCAACTCTGGAAAGAACAAGAGTTGCGCCAATAGGAGCAGGAAGCATAGCAGTAGCAGAGCCAGTAGGGGGAACATCACATGCAGACAGACAAAGCAGTGCCCGTACAAGTAGTTGATTCATCTGAATAGCTGGCATCAGGTGAACAGGGTGAACCATCGCAAGGGCAAGACTTTTCTCATGAGATAGAATAGGTGCTTGAACAGTTGGATGTAGACATGGAGTAGAAGGAGTTGGAACAGGATACTGACCTCCTGCCTCACCACAAAGAGGTCAACTCACCCGCTTCAATGCATCCCGATGATGAGAAAGTCTCGAATGGCCAAGGAGGCACTAAGATCCTTGGTGGTCAACCGAAAGCATAGATGCACAACATCTCCTTTGACAAATCTCATCACAGAGTTGTGCAGTCTCAGAGTGTATCGACTCCAGAGGACCAAACATCCCTGCATAATTTGAAGGGAAAGTGATCGTGATTGATGTGCACAAGCATCTAGTTGCTTTGGCCGATGCAACTAGAGTGTATGCAGAAGCCAGTAGCTCAAGTGTTCATTTTCTCATAGTTGAGAATGAGCGAATGGTGAAGGAACTATAAATGGCCAAGCAAGGAGGAAACTTGGTGAAAATTCTGCCCAAGTTTAACTGAAGAAGGCAATACTAGATGAAGTATTGTCATTGGACACGGTTATGTGAGCATTGTACTCCAAGTTTGGTACCATGCATCAAGCAGTCATTCATCTCCACGGATGGTAGCAATAATGTGCGAGAAGAGCACGCATCTTGAATAACATACATACTGTTGTTGATAACATGCAAGCATGGACGATGAAGTACAAGGGAGCACTGCTTCACTTGTCAAAGATGATGAAGGTCAATGCAGTCGAGTTACAAGAACGTATCCAGAGTCAAATCTGGAACTATGAGGACCTACCACAACTCATCACTAGTATACAAGCTCCCCATGCACGAGTATTCAAAAGCATGGAGTTTATAGTTCACACTCATGTGATCCCATCACTTGGGACTCTCACCTAGGCGAAGACCAAGAAGCAGGTCTGACATGAGCTTGACTCGTACTTCGACGAGTTGATGTGCACTGCCACTAGCCCAAACTTGCCTATCAGTGCAGACATCATGCGCAAGTATGTTGCTGGTCTGGTCACACTGAAGACAATGATATGCATGCTCATAGACGAGTTGGACAGAGGAGCCCAAGTAGTGTACCCAGATGCTATGAAGGCAAGGTTCACATTTCAGATGGATGTCACAGTAGAACACACGGACACTCTCAAGGACTACCAATCTTGGAATCAATATGTCACTGTTGATCAACATGAGGATGTCAAGCAGTTGGGATTCTATGGTTGTCTAAGTCTGAATGATGTCTAGTTTGTCTTGTCCAAGCCATTGTTCACATGGGTACATGTGCATTGTAATGTTGAGTCATGTCAAGTGTAATTCAAGTGTTAAGAGTGGATGTAACAGTCATAGAGTAGGTGAAGATTCATGAGGGTAGTTGAATGGTTACAAAAGAAAATGTCAAAGGTCACCCCACCCTTTGCTATAAATAGTCCTTCATAACTCATTGTATAGGCTTTTGGTTAGCCAAGCTTGTACTAAGACTATCTTGAAGAAGGCTTGGACAGTATTGTAACGCACCTTGGCTTCTCCACTGCACGGAGCTAGTACATCTCTTTGTAGGAGTAGGTGAATGTGGTTGTAACATTCCATTGTTGGGGCTAGTAGGTTTACATGGATGTATTGTATGATTGTGACTTACAATTCTTTATATAATAAGGGCCATCACATTTTCATGCATATGTTTTTATTGTATTTGGACTACTCCAATTTCTTTAATGATATATGTTGTTTAACTTACGTACTTGTGTATGAACTGATTCACATGAAATTATATCAATCTTGTTGTTAATGTGTTGCATATGTTGTTAATGTTGTCACCATCTGTGTCATCTGCTCTACCGAACATTAGACAAACCTTTCACTTGAACCTTGCCATAACAAGAATCGCACTTGTCTCGGACTGATCTGTGAGTGTTGTACGTGTTATCTTACCTTGTATGATGTGACTGCTGCATCCGAGTGGACTGCTCCACCGGAAGTTGTGCATGTCCTTTGTGTTGTGTGTTCCTAGCTGAGTTGGGACTGATCCCTTTAAACCTGGAACTCACATTCACCTCCTTCCCCCTTTGAAGTGTTGGAACCTCTCATACACCTTCCTTGACTCACTGCATCAGTCACACCCTTGCTGCTGACAAAGTTATTCTACTTGCCTCTGTGCGACATCGCGGTCAAGGCATTACCTTACAACCCACTGCTAGGACTCCTACACCAAATGGTCTGAGGTCTAATTGGGACTTCTTACCAGGGATATCCCCTTGACATGTTGGTGGGTCTAGCACCATCAAAATGTCACAAACAAATAATAAACCCTAGGTGTATACATCATTTAGCCACTAAAAAATCACAATGATATAACAACACATCAAGAGTCATCCAAATCATAATTATGAATATGCATAAGGGTCATATGCAACATTGTCATATAATTATTAGGGTTTCAACGAAACAAATTCTTCAAAAATATATGAGACTAAAAATAACGAAACAAAATTGAACCAATGAAATAGTATACATATAAAACTTATTTTGCATGCATCACTCCCCCTGAATTCGTGCACCTCTTTCGAAAGAGAAGGTTGATCCTGTGGACCTAATTGACATCAAGTTCCTATGGTGCTTCCATGTGCTTCTCTTGAGGCTATGCACCCCTAATTCACTTTTGCAATCCTTTTATAAATATGCATCAGGTACAATAGACTACATTGGGGATTGTCTTCCCCTACTCTGAATCTAAAGAGGAGGAGATTAACTTCAATCTCTTATTTTTTACCATATTTTTCTCCAACAAATATACCTTTTCTGCATTTCGATCCCTTTTGATATAACCTTTCTAGTGTATTCTTCTATAATTTTTCATCCTCTTAAGGTAAATATAACTACATGTCATTTATCAATGATATGATCCACACTCAATATTTTCCTCTTTAGCCCTTCAACCAATAATACATTAGTTGCTTCTCTATTTTTAACACCAAGATCAATTCTACCTTTTCATAGCACCTTTGTTGGTGCTATGTGTTGGAAAATCATAAAGGAAGAAAATATTTTATTGATTTTGATAATTACTTATGGTGTTTCTTATTATTATGATTCTTTATATATTCTTTCTTTAGTTCATCAATAAATTACCAAAAGCAACAACACATAAAACAATGGACACAAGATGTAGGCACGTGCCAAGGAAAAACCATCCTCGAGGGGAAAACCCAGTCAAAGTAATTCTTCCTTTCAATACTATTATTTTAGACTCTTCACCCTAGACCAATACCATACCTTCCCTCCACACAAATCCAGCCTCCAGAAGATTTACCTCTTCCCAGCAACTTCGACTATGCACCAACTTGCAGTAGCTAACAGCTTCTGGCAACAGTTCAACTTGGAAGACTTCGATCTCCCAATCCAGAGCATGAAACAGAGAGAGACCACCACCAAAATTTTTATTTTTCTTGACTCCTTAGACTCACCCAAACTCTCACTCAGTTCAACTTCCCAACAACAGACTTTCCCAGCTACCCACTTCGCACTTCTGCCTAGAAAAAATATTTCCATACTTCTGTCCAGTAAGGAGAATTTGAACTTGATGAGAAGTGATGCTCCAAATGAATTTGATATCCTTCCTTTTATAGGCTTCTTGTGGGGTTGAATAGGCTCTTAGGTAGACTCGATATTCCCTTAGGCTGACATGGTGTGGAGGTTCCATAATTCATATTTGACTCAATATTTAACCTTTTTACATGGTTCAAAAGTCCAAGAAGGGTCTCTTTAAATGTACAATAATTCCATAGACTCAGAATAAATCCTATAAGTCCTAAATGGGGACTTTAACCTAAAACATGGTGACCCAAGAATGAAACCCATGTTTCAATAAGTCACAATAATAATAATAAAAGTAATTTTCTTTATTCTTTTTACAAGTACACTGCATAATGACTCAAGTACATTATCGAAGACCAAACATAGTTACTTTTTCCAACACTCCCTCTTAACTAGGGAGGTATTCATAATGTACATATACAATGGAAGATCTCAAACTATATGAACCATGAATAACTTTAGGCACTGCAATGCCATGGAATAGATTCCTGACCATGGCAATCTATCCAAACAGTCATTCAATAGTTTAGGCACCACAATGCCATGGACTAGATTCCTGGCCAGGGAAATCTATCCAAGTGGGACTAAGGTGGACTCAAGATTTCAGCCCCTCTAGGTACCATCAGGCTTACTTGCTAACCACCAACCCAAAAATCCTGGTGTGTATCCAAAATAGAGCTCTTAAATGAACATAACCTTTCCAACTTCACGACCCAAACATAAACACAAAGTGTCAACCATATGTCTTCCTAGGAAATGCTTCACTCGCAGAGCCTCAACATCCCTTGATCCAGCAGATCAAGAATTCTCAATCTCTCTCAATCAAACTAATTGGTAACCAGCATGCTATCAAATCCTTCGAGATATTCACTTGTACAAACACAACTCAATCAATAATATACTTTCGCATGTACATAAACAAACACAAACCTTTGGGGTCTTACATACAACATATGTTGCTTTTCAACTTTCCATAGTAGCATTATCAACTGTATCTTTGGAAAAATATTCCTCAATCATATTTTTTCCCTCCTACTAATCATGTAGCAACATATCCTCCGAAATTCATTCTTCAAATAATACCAAGCTAAGCCCTCCCTCTCAACCAGGAAGCACCTTTTTATCTGGACTCCCTCTTAATCTTAGGTAGATCTCTTCTATTCATGCTTCCTCTGGGAGATAAACTTCTTATTTTCGACTTTGGAGAATATTTCGTCGCTTCCAACCATTCCATCACAGTTATCATCATCCCCATCACGCTCATCACATATTCACCAAGTTTAACATTTTCTACCTACACAGCTTAAATAGCAAGTACAACCAAGTCTATAGAAGCATGATGTTAACCATATCAAAAACATGAAAGCATTTCAACTTTATTCATATCAGATACCCAGACTTATTATAAATAGGAGACATATACTCTTCAATATCTTGCTAGGGACTGTATACACCCTAAACTACTTCATAATACATTCAATCTATCTAGGGTTTCGATGTGTTTTCCAAAGGTATGACATACCTTAACACAACATATAGAAAACCCTAGAAACAAATCATATAACAATATTTCAAAATACACACATTAGAATTCTCACTGGGGATTCATACAAATCCTATATTTCAATCAATGTCAATCACAGCTTAGTCATTAACCTGACCAGCTTCCACTAGGGTTAGTTCCAACCCCTATATTTTCAATAAACTATCAATCGGTTACTAACATGACCAACTACTACTAGGATTAGTTTGCAAACCCTAGGTTTCTATGCAATCATCATACTCAACCAAAGATTCAAATTTCAACAATCTCCCACAAATCTCAAATCATATTGTCAACATTCATCAAAGATTTTACTTCGACTAAGGTTCAACTCCAAAATGCTAGAATTCCATTTTCACAAATTCAACAATCTTATACAGATTTCAAATCATCATATTCCAGAGATTTCTACTTTGACTAAGGTTTAATTTTAGGGTCTTAGAATTCCATTTCCACAATCTCAACAATCATTACATGCATATACCTCTGATTGTTACATTTCACAATAGACAATGTTACTACTAGGATTTAACTATTAAACCCTATATTTTTCAATTTCAACAATCATCTAATAGATTTCAGATTGTTATATCACACATACTAGACAATTTTAACTTCACTAGGGTTTATTTATAGCACCCTAGATTTCCATATATCATCATCCTAGAATCTCATACAAGGAATTCCATTAAATCGTAAGACTCATGACCATCAATGACTAGGTCAGTACACATATCTAGGAATTCATAACCATACATAAGCATATCATATGCCCAAAATCATAAATACATCTTGACCTAGATCAACCTAGGATTTCAACCAAAATAACATATCTATATATGCCTAGACTTCATCATCATGAAAATATATTCCATATCATGTGTTAATCAAACCCAACTTCACAAAAATATCAAATAAGTGTTAGAAACAAAATCATTTTGATTACATTAGGGTTTGATCAGACAAACACGCACATACCAAAGAAAACATTTTTAAGACAATGTGAGGGTCTTTCTCACACATTCCACTAAACCCCAATGAGCTAGGGTTCCAATGTAGAATCACACATTCCACCAAACCCTAATGAGCTAGGTTTCAAATGTAGAAACATACCAAACTCTATATTACCAAAAATTCAAAGGTTTGGGATTTTAGACCTCATCATTCAACCCTAACAAGTTAGGATTTTCATATCACACCAAAATCCCAAACAATACATCATCAATAAAACTTTAACTAGCATTTCGCAATCACCTTAAGAAGCTTAGGATTTTAGACATTCACATTAGCATACCCTTGGGTTAGGGTTTTCCAGAACCTATCTAAGGTTCTACAAAATCAGTTCAGAATATGAGAGAGGGTGGGTAGATTTATCAAGAGATGAATCACCCAAATAAGAATCATTAAGATACAATACAACTAGTCACAACAAAGTTAGTAATAGATCATCAAATGAATAATCCTTTCAACCATTGTATTTAAAGCATACCTTTGTTTCTTGACTGACCTTGTCTTGGGAGATCTTCCTTCTTGCAGATGTTTTCCTAACCAAGACAACAGAGGGAGAAAGGTGATTAGTATTTAATATAATCAAAACTAAATGAGTACATGAATCCAAAACTAAAAAGACATGAAATACTTATCTTTGAGATTTGTTGGGATCTCCCTCCAAATCTTTAGGGAAACCTACAAATTTAAATCAATACAAAAATATATTTTCCAAAGATATGTTAAAAACATATAAATTCTAAAACATATAAAACAGTTTATGTAAAGAAAGTGACTTAATAGTGTAAGTCCCTAATGTTAGATTCTTCCGGCTTGACTTTCTTTGAGTCTCCTTATTAGCAAAGTTGGCTTGATCTCTTCCTCTCTTCTTATTCCTTGGATACTCGAGACACTCACTCTTGTAGTGACCTTTCTTATGACATTGATAGCACTCTATCTTATACATGTCAAATTTATTCCTTGGTCCCTTCGATATCTTTCCTTTATGATGAGCAACATAATAATTTGACACTCCTTTAGGATTGTCAACCATTGAGATCCTTAATTCTTATCGACTACATGTGGTTCATAATTCTTCAAAGGTGAGAGCTTCCTTCCAACCGTTGAGACCTAAAGAAAATGCACCCTAAGAGGGTGGAAATCCTAATACACCATTGATCGCCAATTCTTTGTCTATAACAATATCATCGATGGCCAAGATATCATCCCTGAGTCTAGCTATCTTCACAAAGAAGGTTGCAACAATATCTTCTTTAGTCATCTTTGTATTCTCAGCTCATTCTTCAAACTTGCTACTTGACCAATGTTCTTAATAGTGAATAGCTTCAAGAAGGCTTCATACATCTCCTGAACATGATCGATGTTAGCTATGAATGGGACAAGATTGTATTTTATACCTTCTAGCTTCAGAGTCATAGCCACCAATTCTAAATCCCCGAACTTTGCTTTGTCAACATCATTGGATTCTTCTATAGGCTTGTTTACATTTCCTTTTACCAAATCTAGCACCTTGTTCTTCTTGAGGATTAGGTCAATCCTCTTCTTCCAAGATCTGAAGTTGGATTCTCCTTCAATTTTTTTCTCACCCTTGATATATTTAAACATATTCCTTGAATATGATAGACTCCTTTCCTGAGATAGTGCCTATGAATGGATCTGTATTTTTCTTCCTTTTTCACCAAATCTCTGAAACCATGTTGGAAAATCAGAAAGGAAGTAAAGATCTTCTTGATATTGATAATTACTTGTGTTTTTTATTATTATTATGATTCTTTATATCTTCTTTCTTTAGTTCATCAAGAAATTACCAAAATCAACAGCACATAAAACAATGGACACAAGATGTAGGCACATGTCAAGGCAAAACCCCCCTCGAGGGGAAAACCCAGTCAAAGTAATTCTTCCTTTGAATACTATTCTTTGAGACTCTTCACCCTAGACCAAGACCATACCTTCCCTCCACACCAATTCAACCTCTTCTCAGCAACTTCGACTACGCAGCAACTTGCAATAGCTAACAACTTTCGTCAATAGTCCAACTTGGAAGACTTCGATCTCCCAATCCATAGCACGAAATAGAGAGAGACCACCACCAAAAGTTTTATTTTTTTGACTCCTCAGAGTCACCCAAACTCGCACTCACTTCAGCTTCCAGGAAATAGACTTTCCTAGCTACACACTTCGCACTTCTACCCAACAATAATATTTTCGCACTTATGTCCAGTAGAAAGAATTCAAACTTGATGAGAAGTGATGCTCCAAATGAATTCGATGTCCTTCCTTTTATAGGCTTCTTGTGGGATCAAATAGGTTCTTAGGCTGACTTGATCTTCCCTTAGGCTGACATGGTGTGGAGGTTCCATAATTCATATTTGACTCAATACTTAACCTTTTTACATGATTCAAAAGCCCAAGAAGTCTTAAATGGTGACTTTGACCTAAAACATGGTGACCCAAGCATGAAACCCGTGATTTAATAAGTCACAATAATAATAAAATTCATTTTCTTTATTCTTTTGACAAGTACATTACATAATGACTCAAGTACATTTTTGAAGACCGAACCTAATTACTTTTTCCAACACTATGTTTCCAAGAATAGCGTCACCACGCTCGGTTTTCTTGAGAGTGATAAATTTTCTTTTATCTCTAGAAATGTGATGAGAACATTTGATGTCTATGTACCAGTGTTTTTCTTCTTCTAGTGTGCACAAAGGAAGGCCACACTTCTCTTGTTTTTCATTCATTTTGTTCCAGGTTTTCGTATGAGGAATGTTGATGGAGATGTCTTCTTCTGGAAAAAAAATTAAACGTGTTTTTTTTCATTTGCATGTCCTATTGTATGAAATGTCTAACCAAATGAAATGGCTTGCATATACATTATTTTTCCACATGTCTGAATTTATTGCATGTATAACACTTTATGTGACCAAAGAAGGGAACAAAAGAGTCATAGTACTTTTGCTTCATGTTCCTTTCATTTTAAATGATATACAATCTATAGCCTTTTGACCAAATAATTTTCATGTAAAATAATAACCTTGAAATGAACTAGAATACCTAGAAATTTATGATCTTGTTGTGGAGAGATTGTTTGCTTGAGATCTAAAAACATTTATGTTGCAATAAGCTACAATGTGTCCAAAATTATGATAGATGAAACACTTAATATCACCTATCAAGGGAGAGAATGAATTTTAGTTCCCTCTTCAGATGTTTTTTGTTTTTCCATAATCATTCCTATGAGAATTTGACTTCCTTCAAAAGTCACTTTCCTTAGTTATTGCTTTTGCTACCTAATTGATTATTTACTAGGGTTTTTGGAATTTTCTGTGTTGTCTTTGAGACTACCTATGAACTGGATTCTCCCTTCACTGTTTCATGAAAACCAAGGGCTATTTTAATGGAGGGAGACCTTTGACTACTAATAATATTCTCCAACATATTGGTATTGTCTTGAAACCTCAACTATTTGTCATGTTTTTCTAATTTACTTCTTAAAGAGATTACCTCTATTTATAATTTCTCACAATTATTCCCTTTTTCTTTTAGTCAATTGCTTATTTCTTCTTCAACTTTTCTTGCTTCTTCCAGTTGGTTTCTTAACAATATAATTTCCTCTTTAAGCCCATTTTCTTGTTCTTCAAATACATGGAGTAGCTCCTTATTCTATTCATTTAGATTTTCTAGATTAGTCTTCAGAGAGATGATCTCAACTTCAAGTCCCTCGAAATGTATTTTCCTTTCATTAAGTTGTTCAGTCATTGGCATGTCTTTAGATTCATTAACATTATGATCCTTGTTTTCATATATCTGCAACTTTTCTTTAAGACTTTCAATATTTTTCAAAACAGAGACAAGTTTTACGCTAAGATTAAATTCGTTATACAACATTTCTTCTTCTGAATCTGTAATGTCATCTGATATGATGGGAGTTGTTTCATGGTCACATTCATCTTCTTCATATACATTTAATGTTTTGAAATAAATATTACCTGTCAGCTTACCTAATGAATTAACTTCTTTCTTAATTGTTATTTTTTCTTTTTTCTCCTTCATGGATGACCTGTAAGTTATCCCATGCGTCTTTTGCAGATTCATAGTGCACAACATTCTAAGTTCTGAATCAGGTGAGCCACAATAGATTACATTTATTGCATGATGATTCATCTACATTTCTTGACTTCATGGAGGAGTTTCATTATAGTCATTACATACTAATTGTCAAATATCATATCAAAGTGATATTAATCTAGAATTCATCATGTCTTTCCATGATTGGTAGTTTTCATCATTGAGAATAAGCATATCTTGATTATCCATAGATCTTGACATGACTTGTTTCGCTACTGATTGTCCTTGATCAGTAATAGTTGATACTGTCACTACATGTGATACCTCACTTGCACCATCACAGTTCTCCTAAATTAACTTCCTACTTTGAGTTGTATTCTTCTTGTGCTTCCTTTCCACAATCCTATAGATCTCCTTCCAATTGTTAAATGGATTCATGAAGGAACTGCTCTGATACCAATTGTTATAAATACAAAGAAGGGGGTGAATTAGTATTTCATGTTGAATCAAGTATTACCCTGTTTGTACTGTTCTTTGCAATGTTAAGTAAATCATCATTTTTCTAGTAGCACATTATGGCAATAGATCTATTCATCATAAAAGTAAGTGAAACATAAGAGCACAACACATTGACAAATTAGCATCATCATCATCACAGAGACATTGAATATTAGGTGGAGAACCCAACTGGGAAAAACCAATGATGTTGTTTTCTCTGTCTTCTTTTATTAGGATTCAGAGTATCATCTTTGACATCTTGCACTAGCACAGGATTTTACCAATGCGTAAGATTATATCTTTTGGAGGCTACCACCTCCTCCTATTTCTCTATCTACCACTGGAGGGAATCCACTACTCGCTAAGCAAGTTCTCCAACTAATATCAAAAGCAAGCTACCACTCCCTCACTGAAGAATCCAACCCTCAGACTTCTTGTGGACCTCATTTCAAAATATTTCACACTGGTTCCACCTACAACAAGTCACAAATCATGTAGGCCACATTTCATCCAATTTTCAAACTTGACCCACACAAACTTAATGCTCAATCACTGAATACAAATATGACCATACAATCTCCTCTACACAACTAAAAACAAGCTCTCTCTGCAATTACCAAATCAGCTAATGGAAAAACATAACTACATACATCATCAGTCAATATGATATAAAACAATTCACTGTATCCAATAACCAATCTTAGCTTTCATTAGTAGAAAATTTCCTAAACCCTAACAACATCAAATTCTCTTCCCATACATCAGCAACATCATTAGAAACCTAATCTCAATATTTCTTAGACAACGGTCAAGACAATCAACACCTGAGATCAATCATCAAAACCTCTCTCAATCATACATGCCTTCACATGACATTATCTAGCAGCATACCCATGCAATGCCTATTAAGCTAAATACAAAGATAACAATACAAAGACTATCAAGTGAGACACAACTACATTAATTCATCTAGCTATACATTCTCTCATCAATATTCGAGTATTCTCATTGATTTGACTAATACTCTAGTAACAAATATAGTAGCCAATTCTTTGACTCTACTCAAACATCAAACTTATAAGCACAAACATATGTGATACAACCATGTAGAACTTTACAACATACATTAACTCTCAGTCCAAATTCTAGTTTTGATCATTGCAAGTTACTAGCACATCATATTCTAGATATGTAATAGTAGCAATACATCATCATTTCAACCAAGTAAAAACTATGAAACCATCTCAACAAAGTTTAAATAAAGACATAGTGGTTACAAGGCTCTAATTCAAGACAAATACACTTTTATCTTCATGAACTGCCACAAACCTTGCAAGCATTAATCAAGTCTTGGAAATACATCAACATTAATATCCAACAACAACGATGACAATGTAGCTCTCAACATCATATCAATATTTTCCATATAACCTTAATATCCATATAATGACAAAACCCTACCATTTGAGTAGTATTATGTTAGAGACCTCTAAAAAATATACCAGTGTTATGCCCTTGAAAAACTCATTGTTTGTCATTATTCCTCTCTCCATATATGCTCTAATAAACAATCTTTGTAAATGTGTACCCATACAATTAGCAGTAAACCCTAATTCAATGAAAATAACATCATCATGAAGCGAGAATCATTACACATAAGTCTACAGAAGCCCCTGTAGCTCAATTCATCTCTCCTCACAACCTCAACAACAAAATATGACACAATAATACACTCATCCCTCTATTAATACATCCTCACACATATCATCAAGTTACAATAAGAAATATTTGATACAATAGAAACATATATCAATGAACTCATTAAAAGACTCTTCATTAAAATGAAAACCCTAGCTCAATACATGGTTATCTCAATTCACTCAAATCACTATCAAATTCAATCATTAAATTCACTCTAGTAGTAGCATTATACATTCTGAGCAGTCTATTTTCTGACAATAACCTCGTACTTTAATAATTCTGCAACATATCCAACTCTAATAGTATCAAGAATTTTAATGCACTGATCTCTACACAAATCAACATATGCAAGACATCTATTGGCATCAAACATTCTTGAAAAGGGCCCTTGCTCAACCATAACAGATAAATTTCATGATATTATATTGCAGAAGTAAAAAAAGTAACAACTTAAGTTCTATCACCATTCATTCTTGACCTATGTGTACTACACATTCAATATCTTTACTACAACAACATAAAACCTTTAGCGAAATTCCCCTACAATAAAACCAATGTTAACCAAAGGAAATGGCATATTTTTTTCTACTGCTATTTTTGCAACAGATGTGTAGGTCTTTGTCATGTCTATGCCCTCAACATTGACATATCAACACATCTACAAAAAAAAACTATTAGTAATACAAATACTCTATCTATTCGCATCAATTGATCAATCCCTGATCCAAAAAAACATATCTCTTATTGTTACACCAGAACACAATACAAGGTCAATATCTATAATAAATAACATGCTACAGGTGTATACTATTCCTTTACTTTGTTTATTCTAATCATATCTCAAAACAGGTATGGGAGATCTGCATAAAACAATGTTATAGGCATAACATTACCTCATCAACCTTTGTCTTACTATCAACACAGAGCGATATTCATCATATAGCTAATGCAAATAATTTGTGTGCACATCACTTCTTCAAATCTACACTCTTGCCATGTTAATTCACATTGTGACTCAAATCTCACCTCATCGAGCTTCAACCAAATTAACACATGTGCCAAAACAAGATATGCAAACAAACTCAAGGATATTCAATGGAAATTAGTGCCAAATAAGACTTCCAAAAATGCACACTCCATGATGAAACTTCTTACAAATTTATAAGTAGCTTTTCCCCTTTATTACCATATGAAAAACCATGGATTTTGTTAACTAGATCAAACAGACGTTAAACCCCTTTGATCACATTGTTACCTTGAGAAATTTGATGGTCTGGCCCTTGGTCTTTTTATTTTCTTCACCTACATGCATCATCACGGGGATAAGCCTAGCTCCCAGAGAAGACAATCAGGGGGATAGAATTAGCTCCCAATTAGGATGTTGTAGTCATCACTTTGTGCTAGTTAACTTCCCAACGATAATGTACTAACATGAATAAAATGATAGTTACTCTGCCCATAATTCTTCCACACTTCTACTTTACCTTTCAAGGCACCTTCGGAGTTTTTCCATCCTCTGCACCACCTCATATTATTAGTAAACAAATAAGGATCATTACAATCGATACAAATTCCTCTGCATATTCCTATAACTCCATTTCCAATCACCAAGTGTGAGATAGGACCACAATCTAGGTTGGAATTAAGGCTAACAAACCAACCATAATTCCAACACCTAATAGTCACATACATCTGCCTCACTAGTCTAAATATTTGTGTACATACATTTACATTATCATAAATGAGTAGGGGTATTACATCCCCCCTCCCATTTTGGTATTCCCCTTTGTGCATCATATAATATACATGTATAATAGGGTGGGGAGGGATGTATAGGGTGGGGGGTGATGTGAGAGAAAACATTAATATGTTTTCTCTAATATTTTCCCCAACCCCATACTAATGTTTTCTCTAATACTTCCTACCACCCACACCCTAAAATATGATATAAAACATTAATATATTTTCTCTAATACTTTTTTCCACCCTTGCTCTCAAACATTAATATCATGAGGTTGGAGGCAAGGGAGAATATGAGAGAAAATATTAATATGTTTTCTCTAATATTTCCCCCACCCCATCCAAAGTTTTATTAAATGATATGGAATACTGATTCACACCCTTGTGTATAAATACATAATAAATATTTTTAATTTTCTATTAGCATATATTAATTCTCTTAAAATAAAACCATTTTTAATATTTTAATTTAATTTTCCTTGAAAAAATATTTTATATAATTTTATATTTTAATTATTACATCATAAATATTTTTAATTCATTATTAATATATCTATTCTATTTTAAAAGAAAATAATTTTCAATATTATAATTCTTTATTTTTGAAAAACCATTTGATATGGCTTTATGTTTTAATT
The DNA here is from genome assembly GCA_031772625.1 of Pinus tabuliformis. NCBI lineage: Eukaryota > Viridiplantae > Streptophyta > Pinopsida > Pinales > Pinaceae > Pinus > Pinus tabuliformis. The sequence continues at coordinate 161,555,605 of CM062813.1, forward strand.
GTTATATAGGAAAAAACAAAAGCAAAAAAATATGTTTTAAATCAAAGTTGTTAGAGATTTATTTTTTTTTAAACCAGAACTACATGATATAAAATATAATCATTTTTAACCATGCAAAAATATAACAAAAGTATCCAAAGCATCACCCCCATCGTGGGTGCGAATGCAGAGTCTTCCAATTGACAAGACCGCTCTGGGCGGCTTGGCTCTCCACTTGGGGGGTCATGCATCAACCATAGCTCAGTTGTATGCTCCATTAAATTCACTCATAACTGGAGTCTTCACCGTTATTGCGAATCAATACCATAATTTTTGGTTTATGATGGTGTATGATGATTATAAGGTCATTCAACCTCAGGGAGAATTTTGTTGGTTTAATGCTCTAACGTCCGAGCAGAGTATTCATTCGTCTGGTTTCATGGAGAATCAAAAGATGCTTTGGGTTGCCATTCGAGCCATGGTGTGGGATAATCACAATGTTGATCCTCCTCACAATTCTCTTGCATCTAGCATTTGTTGGCATTATGACATAGGTGTTGTCCTTGATGGCAACTCACTCAAATGACAGATCACAGTTCAGGTTCTCAGAATGAAGGAAAAAGAGATATACGTAGGTTCCTCTTAACCAAGGCGCGTATACACGTGGGTTAAACGATCAAAAGGCGCGTATATGTATGCACGCACTTTCATGCAAAGAAAAGCGCATACGTGTGGGAAAACTTATTTTTGGTCCATGGTATTTAGTCCTTGGTATTTGGACCTATGGTTTTGGACCATGGTATCTCGTCTGAAGTGTTGAACCCAGGTATTTGGTCCAAGGTATTGATTCTTTATGGTTTTGGACCATGGTATTGTGTAAGGCCTAAGACTATAAAAGGGGAAGGAGATCATTAGGCAAAGGCATTGACTCAAGCATTGAATATCTTATGAAGAGCTAGATCTGGAATACTGGTCATTGGGTTATGGTGCATAGCTGGATTTGAATCAAGGAGGAACCTGAGCGCAAGAAGAAGGATAAGTACTATTGATGGGTCAAGATCTTAAGGCTTGAATAGTAGTATCTTTGTGTGATTTTGATCTGTTATTTTTAGCGCATGACTTGATCTATAATTCTAATAATCTGGGTATAACTGATGTCTGTATAAGTGAAAAGGATTAATTATCTTTTATAGATATGTATGCAGGTTCAGCGAAGCAAAGGCGCATATACACGCACACAGGTTGGCCTTAATTCATCAGCGTATGCACGTAGGTTGTACACATTGAAGTAGCATACGTCTCTTGAAATATGTTTTAGCTACTTCTATTTATTGCTGCAGTGTTCTAGGTTCAGAATTGGTGTCTGGTTACTGTTACAGTTTTCTGGATATAGCATTCAGAGAAGTGACTATTTGATTCAGTTTTGTTTGGTGCAAAGGAGATTGGTTGATGCAGATATACTTGATGTTTGATTGATGTTATTCATGGATCCAGTCTAAAAATTTATGAAACGTGGTCCCTGAAAGAAAAGAGAAGGTTGTAGCCTTTTGTAGGTTAGCACCTACATACTAGTACCTCAGCTAGTACAAGAGCTAAGGGGGTTGTAGCTCCCTTCCAGGAGAAGTTGGAGAACGAGAGAAGGTTGTAGCCTTCTACAGGTAGCATCCTGCGTACTGGTATAAGACTGCACCAGTACAGAATCATTGTAAAAAGAAGTTTCTAATTAAAAGAAGATAGAGACGAATTGTAGCAGGTGGTTTTCACCCACATTGGGTTTCCACCCATATCTTGTGTTCTTATGTGTGACTGCCTATTCTGGTTTATTTTTCCTAGTTACTGTTTATATGGTTTGATGTATAGATTAATGAGCAACATCTGAAGAATAATTTAAATTACAAGTCTACTAGTTATACTCTAGTTTCCTTAACTACAATTGTGTACATACGCGGTTTTTACTAACTGAAGCAACGTATGAAAATATGATTGTGAAATGAAAAATAATTGACCTGATAATACTGATTCACCCCCCCTCTCAGTATTACTTCAAACAATTGGTATCAGATCCAGCTCCTTCAGAAGAAGCTTGATCACTTGAAGGAAGATCTATCATCATGAGAAACTACAAAAATGAGGCATCTATCAGGCCACCAACCTTTGATGGAAGCAACTTCGTCTATTGGAAGGTAAGAATCACAACCTATCTTCAATCTCTTGGTACAAAAGTTTGGGATATCGTGGAAATAGGATACACATTTCCATCAACAACTCCTATAGATATAGCTGGTAAGAAGCAATATGAGACAAATGCAAAGGCTGTCAATACTCTATTAGGAAGTTTATTTCAATCAGAATCCGTCAAGGTTATGCAGCTCAAAACTGCAAAAGAAATATGGGACAAGATCGTTCTGAGCTATGAAGGAGATGATCAGGTAAAACGTGCAAAACTACAAACTCTCAGAATTCAATATGAAAATCTCAGAATTCACAATGATGAAAGTGTGGCTAATTATTTCTTACGTATAAATGAGATTGTTAATCGTATGAAAAACTTGGGTGAAGAGATAAAAGAAGTTACTTTGGTTGAAAAGGTTCTAAGATCTTTGTCTTCTAGGTTTGAATCAAAAGTTTCGGCCATAGAAGAAAAGCAGAATCTTCAGATCATTACCATGTCACAACTACACGGAATCCTAACTGCTTTCGAAATGAGAAAAGGGGGACCATCAAACATGAGAGAATATGCATTCAAAGCCTCAAGAAAAGGAGAATACAATGAGTCAGGACATATGTTAGAAGGAGAGGAAGAATCAAACTTTGTCAAGAACCTTCAACGGGGTTCTGGAAGATTCAGAGGTAAGCTACCTTTTAAATGCTTTTCTTGTGGAAGAGTCGATCACTATGTAGCCAAGTGTCCTCATAAAGATAAGCTTGACAAAGGTAAGGAACCAGTTAGATGGAACAGAAAACAGAATGTAAGTAAGAAGAGCTATTATGCACATGAAGACAATGATGGATTTTCAAATAGTGATGAAGATGAACAAGGTAATGATTATAGAATTTTGATGGCTTTTGAAGATGATGATTTCTTGGATGCTATAGATGAAGAAGGTTTTTATGAAGAAATTTCTAAACTTCAATTTTTTTTAGAAGAAAAGAATATGATTATAGATACTTTGACATTCCAACTTGCTGAAAGGGAGAAACACAATGAAAAGTTAGAATGTGAAATTGTGGGACTTAGAAAAGATATTGAGAAAACAAAAGCTCTTAATCTTAAATTTGCTAAAGGATCTAAAAATTTAAATGAGATTATCAAAGTGTAGCGTTCTCCTCTAATCAAGATAGGTCTTGGGTATACTGAAGAAGCATCTTAAGCGCAGAATCCATCTACCTCAAAAAGTTATCTTGAAGCAGCAAGGAGAAGTGAATAGGTTGACAATCGATAGCAAAGGCACAATGCAAATCACCAGGTAAATCAGGGACAACTTACTTCAAGAATGAATAGAGATCACCAAGTAAATCGAGGGAAATCTACTTCAAGGATGAATAGAAGCTACAACCAACCAAAAGTAAATCATTCTCAATTTTCCTTAGAACGAATGGCTATGGAAATTACAATCACCTGGATGGAAGGTTTGATAATCGCAGAAATTTCTTCAATGGCCAATGTTTCTATTGTCATAAATTTGGACACAAAGTAGCTCAATGTGTTGCCTACAAGACCATCATGACCAGAGAAGCACGAAATCAAAGGAGTGTGACTGGAATCATGAAATGAACCTACAATAACTTTTCTGCTCTTGAAAATGAAATAGAATGTTCTATTTGTAACAATTTCAGTCATGAAGATTCTGAATGCAGGAGTAGGTTTCGGCAAACAACTCAGAAGGAGAAAGCTTCATTGATTCCCAAAACATGGAGGAAGAAAGAACCACAACTAGAAAGATGTGGTATAGCCTTATATGCGGAAGGATAGGAAAATCAGTGGTACATCGGCAGTGGTTACTCAAAACATATGATAGGTGATAAGGAAAAACTTCAGTCATATAGTGCCTTTGAAAAGGAAAGTAAGGTCTCATTTGGAAATGACACCCCTGCATTCATAAAAGTTAAAGGTTCTGTTATTTTGAAAGAAAAAGTCAAAGCTGGAAATGTTATGTATGTTGATGGCTTAAAACATAATCTATTGAGTGTCAGTCAAATGTGTGATCAAGGAAATGAGGTAATATTTCGATCAAATGGATGTATTGTTCGTGAGCTTGATACAGGAGAAACAGTGATCAAAGGCATAAGAACTCCAAATAATTTATACATACTCAAGGGAGGACAACAACAATGCTATCTAAGCAAGAATGATGAACACTAGCTATGGCACAGAAGATTGGGGCATCTAAGCTTCTCTCAGATAAGGAAAGCATGAAAATATCAGGCGGTTCGTGATCTCCCTGACATTAGAATTCCAGACAATACAATATGCAAATCATGTCAGTTTGGTAAGCAAACCAGAACTAATTTCCCTGAGAAGGAAGGATCAGCTAGTAGGCCACTTGAACTTGTCCATACTGATGTATGTGGTCCATCTAGGAAGAGGTCACCTCGAGGAGAAGAATACTTCATATTGTTCATTGATGACTTTTCAAGGATGTGTTGGATAGGACTTCTGAAGCATAAAGACGAAGCTTTCAAAAAGTTCAAAGCATTCAAAGCCTTGGTTGAAAATGAATCAGATCGCAGAATCAAATGCCTCAGGTCTGATCGAGGAGGGGAATTTACCTCGGATGAATTTTTCGATTTTTGTGAAGAACATGGAATAAGAAGGGAATTCTCTACTGCAAGGAATCCTCAGCAAAATGGAGTAGTGGAAAGGATGAACAGAATGGTTCAACAAATGGCTCGTGCTATGCTTGATGAGTCTGGAACTCCCACAACCTTTTGGGGTGAAGCTACATTTGTTGTAGTTACTATTCTCAACAAGACAAACGGCCGGGTAAACAACACTCAAACTCCTCATGAACTTTGGTATGGTAAGACTCCTACGGTAAAATACTTCAAATTTTTTGGAAGAAAATGTTCCATCAAAAGAACTGATGAAAACCTTGGCAAGTTTGAACCTAGAGCACATGAAGGCATTCTCCTTGGTTACTCTCCCCACAGCAAAGGATAAAAGTGTTACAATAAAAGACTTGGAAAAATTGTTGAAAGTATTGATGTAGTGATTGATGAAGAAGGAAATATTCCTAGGCAGGTAAAATCCAAAGATTTCGAAGATGATGAAGAAGAAACCCCTGAGGAACCAGAAGAACAGATAAGGGTAGAAGAAAAGACTCCATCCAGGTACGTTCAGAAGAATCATCCAGAAACTCAAATTTTGGGACAGAAAGAGGCAGGTGTACAAACAAGAAGAACTATTTCAGAAGCTTCAAGTTATTTAGCATTGCTCTCCTCCACTGAACCACGAAATGTAAGTGAAGCATGCAAAGATGAATGCTGGGTCAAGGCCATGAATGAAGAACTTGATCAAATTGAAAAGAATAACACTTGGGAGTTGGTTCCTAGACCAAATGATACTAATGTCATAGGGACAAAATGGATATTCAAAAATAAGTTGAATGAAAATGGAGATGTTATTAGAAATAAGGCCAGACTTGTTTGTAAAGGGTATGCTCAACAAGAAGGTATAGACTTTGAAGAAACTTTTGCACCGGTTGCTAGACTTGAAGCCATAAGAATGTTCCTTGCTCTTTCTAGCTTTCAGAAGTTCAAAGTATTTCAAATGGATGTGAAATCTACTTTTTTAAATGGAGATTTGGAAGAAGAAGTGTATATTGAGCAACCAGATGGATTCATCCTTGGAAATGATCCAAAACTTGTATGCAAACTTAAGAAGGCACTCTATGGTCTTAAACAGGCTCCAAGGGCTTGGTATTATCGTCTGGACAAATACCTCCATCAACAAGGTTTTTCAAAAGGATCAGCCGATAGCAATCTATATGTAAAAATTGATAATGATAAATTGCTAATACTTGTCGTGTATGTTGATGATATCATCTTTGGTAGTAATGAAGAAGCCATGAGTCAAAATTTTGCTTTGATGATGCAGAAAGAATTTGAAATGTCCTTGCTTGGTGAGATGACATATTTTCTTGGTTTAAAAGTCCAACAAAATAAAGACAGTATCTTTTTGTCACAAACCAAGTACCTTAAGGAGATCTTGAAGAAATATGGCATGGAAGATTCAAAACCAGTATGTACCCCTATGGTAACAGGATGCAACCTCAGCACCAATGATGATTCAGCAGTAGTACATCAACCAACCTATAGATCCATGATTGGTAGTTTTCTCTATCTGACAGGTACCCGACCAGACATCATGCATGCAGAGGGAATAGTTGGAAGATTCCAGGCAAATCCGAAAGAAGCACACCTTCAAGCGGTTAAAATAACTTTCAAATATCTTCAAGGGATAAAAAACTATGGCTTATGGTATCCTAGAGATACAGATCTCACACCTCATGCATATACAGATGCAGATTGGGCAGGAAGTGTGGATGACAAAAAAATCACTAGTGGTGGTGCATTCTTTATGGGTTCCAGATTAGTATCTTGGTTCAGCAAGAAACAAAGTTCAATTGCTTTATCTACAGCTGAAGCGGAATATGTGGCTGCTGCATCTTGCTACACACAACTCCTTTGGATGATGCAAATTTTGCAAGATTTTCAAATCACTTGTATTCCACCTATCTCCATTTTATGTGATAATACAAGTGCAATCAGTATTTCAAAAAATCCAGTCATGCATTCAAAGACCAAGCACATACCTATCAAATATCATTTTCTCCAAGAACAAGTGCTTGAACAAAAATTCAAATTGGAGTATGTTCCCTCCAAGGAACAGGTTGTTGATATACTCACCAAACCACTGCCCAAGGAGACTTTTGAATACCTCAGACAAAAGCTGGGAGTAGTTGATGCATCATCTTGCTGTTGAAACTTGTCTGTTTCAGAGAAAAATGGTTGTACGCAAGTTTAATGAGGAGGATTCACGTACATACGCATGTTTATGTGGATACAGTCGCGTATATGTTGGTTTGAAGACAAACAATGGGCCAGGCTTAGGATGAAAATAGTCTAATATGGGTTTGACAAAGACCATCTGGCACAGGTTCAGGGGGAGCATATACTTCTAGTAATGCATTGTTGGCATTATCTTAGAAGATCTTGGTTCAATTTCACAACTATTTTTGTTTCAGGTGGAACAGGTGCAGAGTGAGATCATGGTCGCTGGTCTGAATGATGATTGACAAATGCTGCTAGTTGCTGATGACTATCATAGCCTTATCTGAGATATTTAGTCTCTATGTCATGTATTTCTTTTATTATCAAGGTCATGTAACGGCCTATGTTGGTTTCCCCAATATGCCTGGGATGAATGATGTAATGTTCTTGTTTTATCATGTGTAAATTTTTGGTGTATCCCCACTTGGTTGGGAGGATGAGTCAATATTGGTATATCCCCACTTGGTTGGGAGATGGATGTATGTATGAGTCTTTGGTGATAGGAAGGTCATTTATGATGTATAAAGTCATGTTTCTTCTTGTAGAACATCTTCTTGCAGACCTTGCCTATAGTTAGGGGGAGCATGGACAGCACAACAGAGCAGAGATTTCAGCATGTACTCAGGGGGAGCATAACCCTTTGCCCTTGATGACAAAGGGGGAGAATTACTATGAGTGACTTGGGGTTGCCATCAAGTCCAAAGGGGGATATTGTTGGCGTTATGACACAGGTGTTGTCCTTGATGGCAACTCACTCAAATGACAGATCATAGTTCAGGCTCTAAAAATGAAAGAAATGAGATATATGCAAGTTCCTCTTAACCAAGGCGCGTATACACGCATGTTAAATGATCAAAAGGCGCGTATACATATGCACGCACTCTCATGCAAAGAAAAGCACATACGTGTGGGAAAAATTATTTTTGGTCCATGGTATTTAGTCCTTGGTATTTGGACTTATGGTTTTGGACCATGGTATCTCGTCTGAAGTGTTGAACCCAGGTATTTAGTCCAAGGTATTGATTCTTTATGGTTTTGGACCATGGTATTGTGTAAGGCCTAAGGCTATAAAAGGGGAAGGAGATCATTAGGCAAAGGCATTGACTCAAGCATTGAATACCTTATGAAGAGCTAGATCAGGAATAATGGTCATTGGATTATGGTGCATAGCTGGATCTGAATCAAGGAAGAACTTGAGCGCAAGAAGAAGGATAAGTACTATTGATGGGTCAAGATCTTAAGGCTTGAATAGTAGTATCTTTGTGTGATTTTGATCTGTTATTTTTGGCGCATGACTTGATCTATAATTCTGATAATATGGGTATAACTGATGTCTGAATAAGTGAAAAGGATAAATTATCTTTTATAGATCTGTACGCAGGTTCAGCGAAGCAAAGGTGCATATACACTCACGCAGGTTGGCCTTAATTCATCAGCGTATGCATGCAGGTTGTACACATTGAAGTAGCGTACATCTCTTGAAATATGTTTTAGCTACTTCTGTTTATTGCTGCAGTGTTCTGGGTTCAGAATTGGTGTTTGGTTACTGTTACTGTTTTCCGGATACGGCATTCAGAGAAGTGACTATTTGATTCAGTTTTGTTTGGTGCAAAGGAGATTGGTTGATGCAGATATACTTGATGTTTGATTGATGTTATTCATGGATCTAGTCTGAAAATTTATGAAACATGGTCCCTGAAAGAAAAGAGAAGGTTGTAGCCTTCTGTAGGTCAGCACCTACGTACTAGTACCTCAGCTAGTACAAGAGCTAAGGGGGTTGTAGCTCCCTTCCAGGAGAAGCTAGAGAATGAGAGAAGGTTGTAGCCTTCTGCAGGTAGCCGCCTGCATATTGGTATAAGACTGTACTAGTACAGAATCATTGTAAAAATAAGTTTCTAATTAAAAGAAGATAGAGACGAATTTCAATAGGTGGTTTTCACCCACATTGGGTTTCCACCTTATATCTTTTGTTCTTATGTGTGACTACCTATTCTGGTTTACTGTTCCTAGTTACTGTTTATATGGTTTGATGCACAGATTAATGAACAACATCTGAAGAATAATTTAAATTACAAGTCTGCTGGTTATACGCTAGTTTCCTTAACTGCAATTGCGTACATACATGGTTTTTACTAACTGAAGTAGTGTATGAAAATATGATTGTGAAATGAAAAATAATTGACCTGATAATACTGATTCACCCCCCCCCCCCTCTCGGTATTATTTCCAACAATTGGTATCAGAGCCAGGTCATTCAAAAGAAGATTGATCGCTTGAAGGAAGATCTATCATAATGAGCAAATATGAAAAGGAGGCATCTATCTGGCCACTAATCTTTGATGGAAGCAACTTCGTCTATTGGAAGGTAAGAATCACAGCCTATCTTCAATATCTTGGTACAGAAGTTTGGGATATCGTGGAAACTGGATACACATTTCCATCAGCAACTCCTACAGATACAGCTGGTAAGAAGCAGTATGAAACAAATGCAAAGGCTGTCAATACTCTATTAGGGAGTTTATCTCAATCAGAATTCGTCAAAGTTATGCAGCTCAAAACTGCAAAAGAAATATGGGACAAGATCATTATGAGCTATGAAGGAGATGATCAAGTAAAATGTGCAAAACTACAAACTCTCAGAATTCAATATGAAAATCTCAAATTCACAATGATGAAAGTGTGGCTAATTATTTCTTACATATTGATGAGATTGTTAATCGTATGAAAAACTTGGGTGAAGAGATAAAAGAAGTTACTTTGGTTGAAAAGGTTCTAAGATCTTTGTCTTCTAGTTTGAATCAAAAGTTTCGGCCATAGAAGAAAAGCAGAATCTTCAGAGCATTACCATGTCACAACTGCACGGAATCCTAATTGCATTCGAAATGAGAAAAGGGGGACCATCAGACATGAGAGAATCTACATTCAAAGCCTTAGGAAAGGGAGAATACAATGAGTCAGGACATATGTCAGAAGGAGAGGGAGAATCAAACTTTGTCAAGAACCTGCAACAGGGTTCTAGAAGATTCAGAGGTAAGCTACCTTTTAAATGCTTTTCTTGTGGAAGAGTCGGTCACTATGCAGCCAAGTGTCCTCATAAAGATAAGCTTGAAAAAGGTAAGGAACTAGTTAGATGGAACACAAAATAGAATGTAAGTAAGAAGAGCTATTATACACATGAAGACAGTGATGGGTTTTCAAATAGTGATGAAGATGAACAAGGTAATGATTATAGACTTTTGATGGCTTTTGAAGATGATGATTTCTTGGATGCTGTAGATGAAGAAGGTTTTTATGAATAAATTTCTAAACTTAAAATTTGTTTAGAAGAAAAGAATATGATTATAGATACTCTGACATTCCAACTTGCTGAAAGGGAAAAACACAATGAAAAGTTAGAATGTGAAATTGTGGGACTTAGAAAAGATATTGAGAAAACATAAGCTCTTAATCTTAGATTTGATAAAGGATCTGAAACTTTAGATGAGATTATCAGAGTGCAGTGATCTCCTCTAATCAAGACAAGTCTTGGGTATTCTGAAGAAGCATCTCAAGCACAGAAGCCATCTACCTCCAAAAGTTATCTTGAAGCAACAAGGAGAAGAGAATAGGTTGACAATCGACAACAAAGGCAAAATGCAGATCACCAGGTAAATCAGGTACAACTTACTTCAAGAATGAACAGAGATCACCAAGTAAATAGAGGGAAATCTACTTCAAGGATGAACAGAAGCTACAACAAACCGCAAGTAAATCATTCTCAATTTGCCTCAAGAACGAATGGCTATGGAAATTACAATCACCTGGACGGAAGGTTTGATAATTGCAGGAATTTCTTCAGTGGCCAATGTTTCTTTCATCATAACTTTGGACACAAAGTAGCTCAATGTGTTGCCTACAAGACCATCATGACCAGAGAAGCACGAAATCAAAGGAGTGTGACTGGAATCATGAAAAGAACCTACAATAACTTTTCTGCTCTTGAAAATGAAATAGAATGTTCTATTTGTAACAATTTCGGTCATGAAGATTCTGAATGCAGGAGTAGGTTTCGGCAAACAACTCAGAAGGTGAAAGCTTCATTGAGTCCCAAAACATGGAGGAAGAAAGAAACACAACCAAAAGATGTGGTATAGCCTTATATCCGCAAGGACAGGAAAATCAGTGGTACATCGACAGTGGTTGCTCAAAACATATGACAGGTGATAAGGAAAAACTTCAGTCATATAGTGCCTTTGAAAAGGAAAGGAAGGTCTCATTTGGAAATGACACCCCTGCATTCATAAAAGGTAAAGGTTATGTTATTTTGAAAGAAAAATTCAAAGACGGAAATGTTATGTACATTGATGGCATAAAACATAATCTATTAAGTGTCAGTCAAATGTGTGATCAAGGAAATGAGGTAATATTTCGATCAAATGGATGTATTGTTCGTGAGCTTGATATAGGAGAAACAATGATCAAAGGCATAAGAACTCCAAATAATTTACAACAATGCTATCTAAGCAAGAATGATGAACACTGGCTATGGCACAGAAGATTGGGGCATCTAAGCTTCTCTCAGATAAGGAAAGCATGCAAATATCAAGCGGTTGATGATCTCCCTGACATCAGAATTCCAGACAATGCAATATGCAAATCACGTCAGTTTGGTAAGCAAACCAAAACTAATTTCCCTGAGAAGGAAGGATCAGCTAGTAGGCCACTTGAACTTGTCCATACTGATGTATGTGGTCCATCTAGGAAGAGGTCACCTCGAGGAGAAGAATACTTCATATTGTTCATTGACGACTTTTCAAGGATGTGTTGGATAGGACTTCTGAAGCATAAAGACGAAGCTTTCAAAAATTTCAAAGCATTCAAAGCCTTGGTTGAAAACGAATCAGATCATAGAATCAAATGCCTCAGGTCTGATCAAGGAGGGGAATTTACCTCAGATGAATTTTTCGATTTTTGTGAAGAACATGGAATAAGAATGGAATTCTCTACTACAAGGACTCCTCAGCAAAATGGAGTAGTGGAAAGGATGAACATAACGGTTCAACAAATGGCTCATGCTATGCTTGATGAGTCTGGAACTCCCGCAACCTTTTTGGGTGAAGCTGCATTTGCTGCAGTTCCTATTCTCAACAAGACAAACGTCCGAGTAAAAAACACTCAAAATCCTCATGAACTTTGGTATGGTAAGTCTCCTACGGTAAAATACTTCAAAATTTTTGGAAGCAAATGTTACATCAAAAGGACTAATGAAAACCTTGACAAGTTTGAACCTAGAACAGATGAAGGCATTCTCCTTGGTTACTCTCCCCACAGCAAAGGATTTAAGTGTTACAATAAAAGACTTGGAAAAATTGTTGAAAGTATTGATGTAGTGATTGATGAAGAAGGAAATATTCCTAGGTAGGTAAAATCTGAAGATTTCAAAGATGATGAAGACTATCCTTCAACATCAAATCAAACTTATGATGAAGAAGAAACCCCTGAGGCACCAGAAGAACAGATAAGGGTAGAAGAAAAGACTCCATCCAGGTACGTTCAGAAGAATCATCCAAAAACTCAAATTTTGGGACAGAAAGAGGCAGGTGTACAAACAAGAAGAACTATTTCAGAAGCTTCAAGCTATTTAGCATTGCTCTCCTCCACTAAACCACGAAATGTAAGTGAAGCATGCAAAGATGAATGCTGGGTCAAGGCCATGAATGAAGAACTTGAGCAGATTGAAAAGAATAACACTTGGGAGTTGGTTCCTAGACCAAATGATAATAATGTCATAGGGACAAAATGGATATTCAAAAATAAGTTGAATGAAAATGGAGATGTTATTAGAAACAAGGCCAGACTTGTTTGTAAAGGGTATGCTCAACAAGAAGGTATAGAATTTGAAGAAACTTTTGCACCGGTTGCTAGACTTGAAGCCATAAGAATGTTCCTTGCTCTTTCTAGCTTTCATAAGTTCAAAGTATTTCAAATGGATGTGAAATATGCTTTTTCAAATGGAGATTTGGAAGAAAAAGTGTATATTGAGCAACCAGATGGATTCATCCTTGGAAATGATCCAAAACTTGTATGTAGACTTAAGAAGGCACTCTATGGTCTTAAAAAGGCTCCAAGGGCTTGGTATTATCGTCTAGACAAATACCTCCATCAACAAGGTTTTTCAAAAGGATCAGCCAATAGCAATCTATATGTAAAAATTGATAATGATAAATTGCTAATACTTGTCGTGTATGTTGATGATATCATCTTTGGTAGCAATGAAGAAGCCATGAGTCAAAATTTTGCTTTGATGATGCAGAAATAAAGACGGTGTCTTTTTGTCACAAACAAAATAAAGACGGTGTCTTTTTGTCACAAACCAAGTACCTCAAGGAGATCTTGAAGAAATATGGCATGGAAGATTCGAAACCAGTATGTACCCCTATGGTAACAGGATGTAGCCTCAGTGCCAATGATGATTTAGCAGCAGTACATCAACCAACCTATAGATCCATGATTGGTAGTCTGCTCTATCTGATAGGTACCTGACCAGACATCATGCATGCAGTGGGAATAGTTGGAAGATTCCAGGCAAATTCGAAAGAAGCACACCTTCAGGCGGTTAAAAGAATTTTCAAATATCTTCAAGGGACACAAAACTATGGCTTATGGTATCCTAGAGATACAGATCTCACACTTCATGCATATACAGATGCAAATTGGGCAGGAAGCGTGGATGACAGAAAAAGCACTAGTGGTGGTGCATTCTTTATGGGTTCCAGATTAGTATCTTGGTTCAGCAAGAAACAAAGTTCAATTGCTTTATCTACAGCTGAAGCAGAATATGTGGCTGTTGCATCTTGCTGCACACAACTCCTTTGGTTGATGCAAATTTTGCAAGATTTTGAAATCACTTGTACTCCACCTATCTCCATTTTATTTGATAATACAAGTGCAATTAGTATTTCAAAAAATCCAGTCATGCATTCAAAGACCAAGCACATACCTGTCAAATATCATTTCTCCGAGAACAAGTGCTTGGACAAAAAGTCAAATTAGAGTATGTTCCCTCCAAGGAACAGGTTGCTGATATTCTCACCAAACCACTGCCCAGGGAGACTTTTGAATACCTCAGACAAAAGCTGGGAGTAGTTGATGCATCATCTTGCTGTTGAAACTTGTCTGTTTCAGAGAAAAATGGTTGTACGCGAGTTTAATGAGGAGGATTTGCGTACATATGCCTGTTTATGTGGATACAGTTGTGTATATGTTGGTTTGAAGACAAATAGTGGGCCAGGCTCAGGATGAAAAGAGTCTGATATGGGTCTGACAGAGACCATCTGGCACAGGTTCAGGGGGAGCATATACTTCTAATAATGCATTGTTGGCATTATCTTAGAAGATCTTGGTTCAATTTCACAGCTGTTTTTGTTTCAGGTGGAACAAGTGCAGAGTGAGATCATGGTTGCCGGTCTGAATGATGATTGACAAATGCTGCTAGTTGTTGATGACTATCATAGTCTTATCTTAGATATTTAGTCTCTATGTCATGTATTTCTTTTATTATCAAGGTCATGTAACGACCTATGTTGGTTTCCCCACTATGCCTAGGATGGATGATGTAATGTTCTTGTTTTATCATGTGTAAATTTTTGGTGTATCCCCACTTGGTTGGGAGGATGAGTCAATATTGGTATATCCCCACTTGGTTGGGAGATGGATGTATGTATGAGTCTTTGGTGATAGGAAGGTCATTTATGATGTATAAAGTCATGTTTCTTCTTGTAGAACATCTTCTTGCAGACCTTGCCTACAGTTAGGGGGAGCATGGACAGCACAACAGAGCAAAGATTTCAGCATGTACTCAGGGGAGCATAACCCTTTGCCCTTGATGACAAAGGGGGAGAATGACTATGAGTGACTTGGGGTTGCCATCAAGTCCAAAGGGGGAGATTGTTGGCATTATGACACAGGTTTGGCGCTATGACACAAGTGTTGTCCTTGATGGCAACTCACTCAAATGACAGATCACAGTTCAGGTTCTTAGAATGAAAGAAAAAGAGATATACGCAAGTTCCTCTTAACCAAGGTGTGTATACACGCATGTTAAACGATCAAAAGGCACATATACATATGCACGCACTCTCATGCAAAGAAAAGCGCGTACGTGTGGGAAAACTTATTTTTGGTCCATGTTATTTAGTCCTTGGTATTTGGACCTATGGTTTTGGACCATGGTATCTCATCTGAAGTGTTGAACCCAGATATTTGGTCCAAGGTATTGATTCTTTATGGTTTTGGACCATGATATTATGTAAGGCCTAAGACTATAAAAGGGGAAGGAGATCATTAGGCAAAGGCATGGACTCAATCATTGAATATCTTATGAAGAGCTAGATCTGGAATACTGGTCATTGGGTTATGGTGCATAGCTGGATTTGAATCAAGGAGGAACCTGAGCGTAAGAAGAAGGATAAGTACTATTGATGGGTCAAGATCTTAAGGCTTGAATAGTAGTATCTTTTTGTGATTTTGATCTGTTATTTTTGGCGCATGACTTGATCTATAATTTTGATAATCTGGGTATAACTGATGTCTGAATAAGTGAAAAGGATAAATTATCTTTTATAGATCTGTATGCAGGTTCAGCGAAGCAAAGGCGCATATACACGCACGCAAGTTGGCCTTAATTCATCAGCGTATGCACACAGGTTGTACACATTGAAGTAGCATACGTCTCTTGAAATATGTTTTAGCTACTTCTGTTTATTGGTGTAGTGTTCTGGGTTCAGAATTGGTGTCTGGTTACTGTTACTTTTTTCTGGATACAATATTCAGAGAAGTGACTATTTGATTCAGTTTTGTTTGGTGCAAAGGAGATTGGTTGATGCAGATATACTTGATGCTTGATTGATGTTATTCATGGATCCAATCTGAAAATTTAGGAAACGTGGTCCCTGAAAGAAAAGAGAAGGTTGTAGCCTTCTGTAGGTCAGCACCTACGTACTAGTACCTCAGCTAGTACAAGAGCTAAGGGGGTTGTAGCTCCTTTCCAAGAGAAGCTAGAGAATGAGAGAAGGTTGTAGCCTTCGCAGGTAGCTGCCTGCGTACTAGTATAAGACTGCACCAGTACAGAATCATTGTAAAAAGAAGTTTCTAATTAAAAGAAGATAGAGATGAATTGCAGCAGGTGGTTTTCACCCACATTGGTTTTCCACCTTATATCTTGTGTTCTTATGTGTGACTGCCTGTTCTGGTTTACTATTCCTGGTTACTGTTTATATGGTTTGATGCATAGATTAATGAACAACATCTGAAGAATAATTTAAATTACAAGTCTACTAGTTATACGCTAGTTTCCTTAACTGCAGTTGCGTACATACGCAGTTTTTACTAACTGAAGTAGTGTATGAAAATCTGATTGTGAAATGAAAAATGATTGACCTGATAATAATGATTCACCCCCCTCTCATTATTATTTCCAATAGGATTTATGCCTACAATTGGGATTCTAATCTGTTCGTCTACATGGAGGTTGGGGCTGGTCGTCCAATGGTCATGGGGAAATTCACAACCTATAGAATTTCTTTGGATATACAGAGGCTCTAATTCAGCACTCAGGGCCTTCTGGACCAAAGGAAATTGGCCAATCAGTGGAGTGATTATGTTAGGAGGCGTTCATGGAATTTCAAGCAACTCCTTCACGTTCGTAGTCCTAACATGTTTGTGAAGAGAAAAAGCTCCGTGTCACTGCTTCTAAGAGGTCATAGATTTCGTAAGAAGGAAGCTCAATGGTCGTGCTCAGAGCAACATAGAAGCTTGAAGCTCCAGGGTATCAGGGAAGGTGTGTTTATTGTGCATTATCATTGGTCGGAGAAGGAGTTCCTATTGTGTGTGTCTGAGGCTCAAGCGTGTCAGGGAAGGAGCTTCCGCTCTGTGTGTGATCCAGGATTTTTTTGCTTATAAATGCATCAAAATTACATGAAACAGAGCACTTAAAAACCATGGAACATAAACATATAAAATGAATATAAAAGAGACATAATCACACATGATATCAAGACATAGAGATTTTATTACGGAGTTCGTGCAATTTGGATTACATCTCCAAGCCCTACTCAGTAGTGGGGAGGCCTTCATTCATTAAGTGGCATAAAAAGAGATAAAAGTACAAGCACCATTCAATTACAATCCTTATACCTCCAAGCTGGAAGATGGACGAAGAATGGAGAGCCCAACTTTAGAAACATATAGTACCACTGACTTCCTGATGAAACATCATGCAAAAATGCATATCCAAACACAAAATTTGGATAATCGGGCCTTCAGCAACTTCTCCAAACCTCCCTGCTGCTTGAGGTGAGGTATTGTCCTACTGCCAAGGTCAGGGTCTGTTGCAATCTACTTCTATGAACTATTCGGCCACTCCTCTTTTCCTTCTTCTGACACAAATGGTATTTTATATACGCATGGTGGCAAATCCCTCAGTACCCGGGCAGTTCCAACCATAGACCAAGTTAAGTAGGCGGGCTTGGTTCCCAACAGAGGTTCTCAAGCCTTAATAATACATGGAAAAAAACTTACAAATATGGTGAAACTCCTTTAAACTATGTGTTTAACTTGGCGGCATGAATATCAATGTTCCTTGCAATCGGTGGTTAGACCCAAGCCCAAACAATAGGCACTCTACAATACGGTGAACCCGTCGGGATTTTTAAACATGACATATAAAATATCGCATCTGGGAACCCATCGCAAATCGCAATCGGTGCTTTCCCTCGGTGGATATCAAATTCCATACAACTACGATGTTAGTGGACTCGCCGGGCTATGAAATATAGTGTATAACATATCACGTCTAGAACCCTATCGCAATCGCAATCAGGATTACTACCAGGGCCACTTCGCAAACACTAGCCCCTTCTACGATTGTGATATGCGATATATTGCATCACAACTAGGCTCTTTCAGGGGCCGATTCTTAAAACACTTATCCACCTTCGATATGCGATATCGTAATCGCAAATAAGAAATGTCGGGGGCCAATTTCTTAACCCACGACCTTTGTTTTCCTGCGATATGTGATACGGAGGACCCAATGGCAATTTGCCACTTGGTGCTTCCCCATTTGCTGAAACTTTTTCCACATCATCTCCTCCTGCCATCTGGACAAGTCAAACTTGAACTTTGAATTGCTCTAACTTCTTCATATGAACTCGGATTTGAGTGTCATTCACACCGTTGGAATCAAGATGACAATCACTTTGATCTGATGCTAAGTTTATCCAGATTCTACCACTTTAAGTTTTGAGCCTTTTATCATGCAACTAGTACCTTTTGAAGATCCACCTGGATCAATCCTCTAGGATCCTCCTGGATCAATCCTCCCCACTAAGAGATTTTGGACCACCAAGAGTCCTTTTAGTCAATTGACAAGTGAGGAAATTGCTCCCTCGCTTTTTCTTTCTCCATCCAACGAGATTTGCTCGGATGCATTCCTTTGAAGCCCAAAAAAATGTACTCCACCAAAAGCATTAACAGATCCATCACATTGCATGTGTCCTCATCGAACCACACTTTCAACCACCTACACACAAAGTTTGTACATCCTTTGCAATCATATACAAACTGCACATGACTCAAACAACCCCTCACTTGCCAAGAGTTTATAGCACACACTCTTTGGTCAAGGATTACATAATAAAAACCAATACCTCAACTACTCATAAGAAAAGGCCACAAACATCATCATTGTGTTTTGAAGTGATGGAAAACACATTGTCACTTTTACATTTGCTTTCAATGCATGATTTATAAACCGTGGCCATAACAAGTTACTATAACTAAAAAAACTATATTTTACTTAATAGAGAAGACTGCCATGAATGTGGTGGATCCATTTGTTGATCATTTTCACCCATTGGCTTCTTTATCGATACTTTCTTAGCACAGAATATATTGTACGTGGCTCCCTGGTGTCCCACCTCATTGCAGTGACTACCACAGTTCTTTCTCCTCCAAACTTTTTGAATCGTCTTGGAGCACTTTCCCCTGATGTGCCTCTGATAAGGGTTTATGGATCCCTCACTGTCACTGGAATGTGGTGAGGTGCCCTCATCATCTATCATCAGTAGGTTGCTGGTTGTTTTGGAGCATTCCCCAACTTCCTTCCTAACATACCCGAGTCCTGCATGACAAGGTAATTCCTCCACTTTGATGGGGTTTATGATGCCCTAGCCATTAATGTTGGGGCCCTTCCCCTCATACCCCATTTTCTTCAACAGTTTGGGTATGATACCTGTAGTATGTTTTTCAAAAATAGTGAAATCATCATGAGGAAAAGTACATGAAGTTGAAGAGTCACTTTTTACCTCAAAGTGGTTATGTTGCAGCTTTTCCAAGGCTTCGTCCTTGGCTTGAAATTGGTGTAGCAACCTTTGTTTATCCTTTTCGGCTTCCTGTAGGAGTCTCCTTAGCTTAGTATTCTCTACTTGAATGCTTTGGTTGATCTCCTCAAGTTTCTCAAGCCATGCCGCATTGGGTGTCCTTCTCACCTTTGGTACAATATCTATTGAGACCTTCAATTCATCACCTGAATCGAAACCCAGATCGACGGGTCCACCCACTACGATCTCAAGAGCTGCGATCTTCCTTTCATCACCAGAATCTGACCCCAAGTCAATTGTTCTACCTCAGGTAAATTCCCCAGCTATGACCTTCTTGTCTTCCTCTGATTCAAACTTGTGATCATGTTGCCCGGTGGTAGTTGTCTTTTGGCTCTCCCTTCTGTCATTCCTCCTAGGCCTCAGCTCAAGGTGCAGTTTCCAGCAATTCTCTTCATCGTGTCTCCCTTTCTCACAATGTGTACAAGAGGGCTTTGATCCTCTTCTCTTGGTTGTTGTGCCTCTTTTTGGGTGGTCATTTTGTTCATGCGTCCCCCTACTCTCAAGATGCATGGCCTTCACACTAGCCTCATCAATAGTAGTAGGCTCAAACAATAATAATGAATGACATATGTAACTATGTAAGAAATTGATATACTTAGTTACAATCTCTGCAAATCTAATGGAATGCTCAAATTCAATGCTTGTTTCCTAAATTATTTGGTAAAGTTTTGCACATTTTGACCCTTGATTTTCCTTAGGTATTTCCATTCCATTAATGCTTTTTGTTTATATCCCAGAGGGTATAATTTATTCTTCAGTGCAGAAACAAAATTTGACCATGAGGAAAGAAGGTTACCATTTTTTTGTTGCCTTGAAATCTGTTATCCCATCAATTGAGAGCGTGCCACTCATTCGAAGGGATGCCAACTGGATCTTTGACTCATTTTATTTGATCTGTTGGATCCAGCGTTAGACCTTAATCTGCCTAATACAACTGTTGAGATTTTCTACATTACACTCTCCAACATACATAGGCAAGTCAAACTTTACATCTAGTTTAAGGAAAGGTTTCTTAGATGTATGTCTGCAGTCACGATTGGAGTGATGAGAACTATCACTTGAAGAAGGAAATGGAGGGGTATATTCTCCACCATCTACTTGATGTGTCGATCCGCGATCATCTACATCTTTCTTCTCGTGCTGGAGGGCCTTCTCGTACTCTAAAAACAATTTGTCCACTTTCTTGGCCATATTGTAGAATACCTTGCAGAAATTGTGTTCTTCTTCCAAACAAGCCTCTTCATTTTCCATGTTTCTTCCTCGTTGTGCATGTCCTCCTTCAGGATCAAAGGACTTAAGCATTCCTTATCCTTTTTGCATCGTGTTCCAGGTTAGCATATACTCATGCAATTCATATCAACACAGACCTGCTCTGATACCACTTGATCCAAGATTTTTTTTTCTTATAGATGCATCATAATTACATGAAACAAAGCACTTAAAAACCATGGAACATAAGCATATAAAATGAAGATAAAAGGGACATAATCACACATGAGATCAAGACACAAAGATTTGATTACGGAGTTTGTGCAATTTGGACTACGTCTCCAAGCCCTGCTCAATAGTGGGGAGGCCTTCATTCATTAAGTGGCATAGAAAGATATAAAAGTATAAGCAACATTCAATTACAATCCTTATACCTCCAAGTCGGAAGATGGACTAAGAATGGAGAGTCCATCTTCAGAAATAGACAATACCACTGACTTCCTAGTGAACAAACGTGCAAAAACGCCTATCCAAACACCCAATTTGGATAATCAAGCCTTCTGCAACTTCTCTAAACATCCCTGTTGCTCAAGGTGAGGTCACGGATTGCTTCCAAGGTCAGGGTCTGTTGCAATTTGTTTCTCTTAACTATTTGGCCAGTCCTCTTTGCCTTCTTCCGACACAAATTGTCTTTTTATAAGCATGGCGGTGAATCCCTCAATACCTCGGCAGTTTCCGACCATAGACCAAGTTAAGCAAGCAGGCTTGATTCCCAACTAAGGTTCTCGACCCTAAATAAGACATGGAAAAAACCTTACAAATATGGCGAAAATACTTTAAACTATGTGTTTAACTCGGTGGCATGACTATCAGTGTTCCCCACAATTGGCGGTCAAACCCAAACCCAAACAACAGTTACTCTACGATACGACGGACTCGCCAGGATTATTTAAACATGACATATAAAATATCACATTTGGGAACCCTATAGAAAATCATAATCGGCGCTTTCCCTCGGCGGATATCAAATTCCATACAACTGTGATATCAGTGGACCTGTCAGGCTATGAAATATAGTGTATAACATATCGCGTTTGAAACCCTATCGCAATCACAACCGAGATTACTGTCAGGGTCACTTCGCAAACACTAACCCCTTCTGCGATTGCGATATGTGATATATTGCATCGCAACTAGGCTCTGCCAGGGGAAAATTCTTAAAACACGTGCCCACCTCTGATATGCGATATGCGATATCGTAATCGCAAATCGACAATGTTGGGGGCCTATTCCTTAACTCGCGACCTATGTTTTCCCATGATATGCAATATGCGGGGCCCAATGACAGCCTGCCACTTGGTGCTTCCCCATTCACTGAAAAATTCTCCATGTCATCTCCTCCTACCACCTGGACAAGTCAAACTTGGACTTTGACTTGCTCTAACATCTACATATGAACTCGGATTCGAGTGTTGTTCACACCATTCAAATCAAGATGACGAGCACTTCGATTCAATGCTAATTTTTTTTCCATATTTTGCAACTTTGATTTTTGGACCTTTGACCATGCCACTGGTACTTTTTAAAGATCCACCTAGATCAATCCTCTAGGATCCTCCTAGATCAGCGTGGTCTATGGTCCTTCGAGGGCTCCCTACTATGTCTGTTTCTCACTCATGGTTAGTGGCTCATGGCTTATAGATCATGACTCTCTACAGCTCGCTATACTCTTTGGTCTTCCAAACTCAGTGAATTAGCTGGTCATCCCTTATGTGGCTCCTAGTTATTTTACATATGATATTTTAGTCATGCTAAGCACCTTTACTGCTAGTTTTTTGGCTCCAGGTCAAAGTTTTGGTTTCTATATTTCATTCTACAAATCATTTTCACTCCTGCCAATAATTTTGAAAGACATTTTAGTCAAACTCAGTATATGCAATCGCACGATTTTAAATTGATGATCTGAGGTTAATTTCCCAACAGAGAAGCCCTTAACACCATGTAAAACTATTTGTACTTATTTTCATTAGTAATTGAATGTCGAGCATTACCCAAAAAAGAAAAATATCCAAAGCATCCATAAACTTAGGTCAATTACGAGAATATCTCAAAAATACTTTTCAATTTTGAGATTCTAAAATTTAAAGCTATGCCCCTTTATCTTCTCCTCTGTAGAATTTTCTTGGCATAATATATGTCACAACCAATTGTGGCTAGCTTAATTTCCCCACAAAATCAACGATTAAAGGTTTGGGGTAGCATCATTTAGTTTATTTTTTATATATTTTATGTCTTTTGGATATATTTTTTTGGTTTTATTGGCCCATATTTTAGCAAGATTTGTTATTTAAAAAAGAAAGAAAAGTATTAAATCTATATGTATAATTGAAAACCTATTTTAAATAAAGAAAGCAAATATTTAATAAAAAAATTAAAATCACCTCATTCAAACCAAAAACTCTAAAACTTGTAATGATTACACAAATCTTTTTTTAACGGGTGATGTGCGGATTTTGTTGGTATTTGTTGCTTTTTCTTTTTTTTCTAAAGCAAGTGTCGATCCTTCTATTTCATTAGCCAAAAAATAGTTTACAATAAATACAAACATCTCCCGATTCCAAGGAGACAAAAAACATTAGAAAATAAGCCACCTAGGTCAAAACCTCTTAGCCTTACAAAGATAATCACCTAAACCAAGGAAAATAAACCAAATTTGCATCCCAACCCCCGGAAAGCCCGCGAAATCTCCCGTATCCTAGCCCCCAGAAGAGCCCCTTTGATCTAAGCCTTCCATTTCCGTGCTTAAACCAACGGTTGAGGATGAAATTGCTTAGCAAAGAAGACCAAAGTTTAACGGTTCCGCCCCTCCAAGTTGCACAACTGTTGATCCACACTGCGAAATCCTACAGTTGAGATTAATATCGCACCGAACAAGCTGACCAGATGTTAGTGTGCGATGAAGGGCGGTTTACAAAACCATCTCCCTGCCACATGTAGGAGGTTGAATGGGATCGCTGCAAAAATGCTAAAACCATTTCTCGCTTGAGAGCAGTGTGATCAGCCAAAAACCACCTAGGAAGCGGTTTTACTCTCCGAATCCCAAAAATCTGAATATTCCGGCTGTCGAAATATTCGGATTTTTGGGATTCAGAGAGTAAAACCGCTTCCTGGGCGGTTTTCGGCTAATCACACTGCTCTCAAGCGGGAAACTGTTTTAGCATTTTTGCAGCGATCCCATTCATCCTCCTACATGTGGCAGGGAGATGGTTTTGTAAACCGCCCTTAAACCTGGATTCCTCCCTCGCCTGCTTTTCTTCCTTGCCTGAACCTGGAACCCAGAAAAGAAGAGAGGCTCTCCATTAATCAAGGAATTGTGGTGTCCATTTTGCTCACCCTGATGAACTGTGATATCCATCTCACTAACTCTCAGAATTTTAGCGGCCAGCCATATTCTGCCCCTCGCCAAAGACCAGTTTGCAAGATACTGATGACGCATACAGAGGACACAACATTACGAGCTTGCCTCCATGGCTTTGTGTCTAGAAACTATCCTAAACTCTTCCGCTTGCTCGCAGCAAAGAGCTCTCAGTCTGCTTTGACGCAACTCCTGCCACTCCATAGAAACCTTATCATCTGTATAGCTGACCCCCTAGTTGGCAAGAACATCTGCCAGCTTATTGGCCTTTTTGCGAACATGATGGAAACTGACAGTGCGAAGGTTTTGGAGATGACCCTGAATTCTTTGGAAAACCCGGATTAATTTCGAGTGTTTGGAGACTTTCTCTGGCATTGTTCCACTATTTATTTTTTTTACTGAGTTAATGATTAACTCAGAGTCCACTTCTATTATCATATTGCAACAATTATCTCGACTCAGAAGATCCATGCATTGCTCCAAATCCATTAGTTCAGCCATGTTGTTGGTGGCTTTTCCTAGGTGGCAATGGAAGATGAAGATAATACTTCCTTCAGCATCCCTAAGGACTCCTCCATACCCAACAGTTCCCAGGTTTCCTTTTGAAGCCCCATCAATGTTGTATTTCAAATATCCTTCCAGGGGAGGATGCCAGAAATCCTTCTCCATGTCCATTGATATAACCTTCCTATCTAGGCCTTGAGGAGTGAGCCCCTGCATCCCCAACTGCCTGAGAATTTTTAAATCCATATCTGAGGGAGGATTTTTAGGGTAGTTACAAATAGTGGTTCCTACTGTCTCCTTAAGCTATTTCAGGATTATCTCAAATAGGCGGTGTTGGGGATTCTTTTCATCCTTAAATATTCTTTTGTTCCTCTCCTTCCAAACGTTCCATATAATGAAGCTTGGTGTAAGGGCCCAAGCTGAGCTGAGAATTTCATAATCCAAAAAATTTCTTCTCCAATTATTGAGGGTATTAATGATGCTCCCTCTGTCCCTGTCAGATTGTTGAAAGATTGTGGCAAATATGTCCCATAACCAGGAGGTGAAAATGCAGTTGTTGAGTAAATGCTCCATTGTTTCCTCTTGAGCCTCACAAAGATTGGCATCTTGAAGGCCCCAGAACACCCCTCTTCCTGATGTTGTCCCAAGTCAAGATTTTCTTGTGATATACCAACCACATGAAGAGTTTGATTTTCATCCACCCTTGGTGCCTCCAAAGGTTCTGCCAGATTTTGTCTAGAACCTGGGGATCCAGCTCAAGGAGAATGCCTTTTGCTTCCTTAAGATTAAAGGTGCCCTCTTTGTTATCGCCCCATCTTAGTTGGTCTTTCCCCCCTGAAACTACGATCTTCCTTTGTTCCACCATTTTCATGAGCACCTCTGCGTTTTTTTTCAAGGGATTGTTATTTCTACAGTCAATGTTTCTCCAGATTCTCCACTTTTCCGTATGCTGAGTATGATCCCAGAAGCCCTTTACCTTAATTAATCCTTGGGAATCTGTCTCATGCTTAAGGTCGAAGAAGTATTCTTTTAACAAAATTGGTTCTTGTTGCCACTTATCTTCCCAAAAAAGGAGCTAGATCCCCTTCTCTAATTTCCCAGAAACTATTTTCTTGAACTAGGCTTCTATTCTCCCAGGCTTTGTTTCAGATGTATGAGCCCTTTATATTTCCTGACATTCTTATGAGATTACTGGTTTGCCAGGAGCTTGCATATTTTTCTTTCCAGATATTTTCCCATTGAGTCTCTGGATTCTTAACCCAATGCCACCATAGTTTGGCCCCTAAAACTTTGCTAGGTATTTCCTGATCATCCAAGCCTAGCCCTCCATGGTTCTTGGGTAAACAAATTTTTTCCCAAGACACTAAGGCCCATTTCTTCCTTGTCTCCTCCCTACCACAAAAGAAGTTTATTTGGATATTTCTGAATTACTATAGGTCTCCTTTTGGAGCTAGGAGGGCTGATAACATAAAAATAGGGATTGCTTGCAAAACAACTTTTGTAAGAACCAACCTACCAGCAAGATTTAAAGATCTAATGATCCATTTACTGACTTTATCCTGCAACTTATTGATCAAGGGTTCCCAAATGCTTTTGAGCATTGGTTTAGCAGTTAGAGGAACTCCCAAATATTTTTAGGGAAGGGAATCCCTTTGAAAGCCAAGAATTCTGGAGATATTTTTCTGAATAGCAATTTTAGTATTGAAGAAAAGGAATTTTGATTTGGAGAGATTAACTTCCATACCTGAAGCCAAGGCAAATATATTCAATTTTTTTTGTAGGATGAAGCTTCTTTGACTGTGGGGATTCACTATAACATGGTGTCATCTACAAATTGTTGGTGAGTCAGGGCCTGACCATTCTCCGTTAGTTGCAGTCCCTTAATCTTTCGTGTTACTTTGGCATGCTTTATTGACCGACCCAGTCCTTCCATCATAAGGATGAAAAGAAAGGGGGAGAGCGGATCTCCCTGTCTTAGGCCTCTTGAAGGACTGAAAGTCTTACAGGGAGAGCCATTAACTAATATAGAAAAACTAGAGGAAGTCACCAGTGCCATTACCCATCTGACCTAGTTGTGATTAAATCCAAAAGCAATAAGAATTTTTTTGATATAGGTCCAGTTCACCTTGTCATAAGCTTTGGCAATATCCAATTGCATGATCATGCCTGCCTGCCTCTTGCTAGTTAATGAGTGAACCACCTCTTGAGCTTGAATAATGTTGTCCAGAATTTGTCTACCTTCCACATAACCTGATTGTTCCCCTGAAACCAAAACAGGAAGTAAAGATTTGAGTCCGTTAGCCACTACCTTGGATATTATCTTGTAGACCACATTACATAGGGCTATGGGTCTATATTTATTCGGTGTTTGAGCAATGTCTTGTTTGGGGATTAGGGAGATGAAGGAGGTATTGAGCACTTTCAGAATGGTTCTGTTCAACCTGGAGTCCTCCACTACCTGCAAAATGTCTTGTTTAACAATATTCCAGCAAGATTTGAAAAAATCCACATTGAAACCATCCGAGCCTGGTGCTTTGCCATTCTGCATATCTTTGAGGACTTCACCAACCTCCTCTTCCATTACTGGCCTATTAAGGTTGAAATTATCCTCTCTGGACACCAGTTTCGGTATGTTACTAGTTACCTCCCTGATGAAGTGCTCTCTATCTGAATTGTTCTCCTAAGTTATACCTTGGAAGTGCTGGACTAACACAGCTTCTATCGCTTCATGGGAGATATGAAGCTCCCCCTCCTCATTCTTGACCAAAAAGATTCTGTTGTGAGCTCTATTGGCAATGGTGGATCTATGAAAAAATTTAGTGTTATGCTCTCCTTCTTTGAGCCATTGAACTCTAGACTTTTGTCTCCAAAATATTTCCTCTTGTCTACATAGATTCTCCCATTCTTGATGATGTTTATCCACTTGATCACTTATGGCTTTATCAAAGCCTTCCGTGATCAGAGCTTGGTTGAGAACCTGCATTTTGTTTTCAACAGATTTTTTTCTCCACAAAAATATTGCCAAAATCCTTCTTGTTCCAATCTTTAAGTCAGAGCTTGATGTGCTTTAGTCTTTTGTGAAGTAGGAACATTCTTGTCCCTTGAATCTGCAAATCTTCTGACCACCATTTCTCAATGTTGCTGATGAAGTCTGGGTGGGACAGCCAGATATTCTCAAATCTAAAACGTTTGTTCCTGGGTGTTCCAATGCCCTTAATCTCCAATTGAACCAGCCAGTGATCTGAGCCTCCAAAGGGAAGAACTCTCACTGTTACTTCCTTATCTGCTAGCATAAGATCTTCAGAGATTAGAAATCTGTCTAACTTTGAGGCTACATGGGACTCTTCTCCTCTTTTATTATTCCAAGTAAAGAGGCCAGTATTCCTATTAGTGTCAACAAGATTCAGATTGTCTAAAAAGGTTTGAAATGCTAAAGAGTCTTTAATTAGAGCTCTAGTTCCCCCTTTTTTCTTTGAAAGAGATTTGATCATGTTGAAGTCACCTCCCATGATCCAGGGTATTTCTGTATGTCTGTCCCTGAGGTCCACAAGGGAATCTAGAAACCTGATTTTGTCATCTATTCTCTAAGGGCCATAAACATTTGTGACCAGAAAGGTATCCCTGTCTCCTACCGGTTGAATAACTACTAATAAATAATTCCTAGAGGCCTCAGCATCTAAAATGCCAATTTTTGGGGGGTTCTAAAGAGTGAGTAAGCCCCCAGGTGTGTTCTCTGCTTTGACTTCTATAAACTCAAATCTACTGATCCATTTTCTATGAATTTGTCTTAATTTTTGAATGGAACATTTCGTTTCTTGGATGAAGATAATATCCGGCGTTTCTTGTTTCATTCTATTACTAAGCATTCTCTGCTTTCTCTTACTCCCTATACCTCTAATATTCCATGATGTAAACTTAATTATCAAAGATTTGTAAAGGAGTAGCTGGCTAGATCTTTCATCTTACCTGAATCTATCATTAGCTTTCCACACTCCATCAAGAGTTCATTCTGCTTTTTCATGCCTCTTTTCTTGCCTAGGTTTCTAGTAACTAATCCCGGAGTTGTTTTCATTGTTTTCACACCTCTGTTGTCCTGCTTGTCGATGATTTTTCCTTTTTCCAATGCCTTAGCTTGCGTTTTCCATAAAAACAACTATTGTATTCTATTGAGCTCTTCTTGAGGTAACGAATCTACTCCTCCCGTGGTTCCCTGTATCAAGAACCCTTCCATATCTAGGTTTTCTTTATCAATAATTCCCTGTAGTTCATGGTCCTCCAGGTCCATCTCATTCTGGATCATTTCTTGATCCATCTCCAATTCTGCATCACTCATTATAGCTTCTTTCTACAATCGATGTCCTATGTTTGTTCCCAGTTTTCTTCTTTCTCCTTATCCACATGACTTCCTTCCATTGCTTGATCTTCTTTTGAGATCTCTTCATCTTCCTCAAGCACTTGGAATTTGTTCTGACTGATCTGTTGTCCTTCATCTTGATGTTGTTTTGGTCCTCTTTTGCCGCCTTTTCCTTGATTCACCACTTTCTGAAAGTTGTCTGTTTCCTTCATTGTGTTAGTTTTGCTCTTGTTTACTACTTTACTGAGCAGACAATCTCTGAAAAGGTGTCCATGTTCATGACATCTGCGACATCTGAATGGAATGTGCTCATAGTCTACTGTTTGCACCCATTCTTCATCAAAAACTTCCAAGATCACCTCATCCAGTAGAGCTCCTAATAGATCCATTTCCACACATATTCTGGCAAAGGAAGTATATTTTCCCCTTCTTGTGGCTTCAGAATCTTTAACAAAATGACCTCATTTGTTGCCTATGGCAGCTAACAATTCATTTTGCCAGTAATCAATAGGTAGATAATAGAGCCTTACCCAGACTGGTACTGAAGTAAAATTTTCTCGTTTTGGAACAAAATTCATCATCCATGGCTGCATGTAGAGTCCAGCTGCTGCATAGAAGTAAGGCCCTCCTTCAAATACTTTGTCCTTGTCTTCAATATTCATGAACACCACAGTAAAGAATCCCTTTGACCCAAGATGTAGGTCAATGCTACCTTTAGGTTTCCAGTGGTATTTGATCCACAACTGTAAAGCTTTTTCAGTGGGCCATAATCCCATGAATTTACAGATGATGGCATACGTCCACATGTGATCCCTATGCGCTTGCAAAGCTGGATCATTTAAAATAACTATAGGTGTGATCTCTGCTTTGGGTTTGCAAGGTCCCTTTTGTTTTTTGTATTTAGTTCCCTGTTTTTTGTCTTCTACCTCCTTGTCTTTTGTGCCAGTATTTTCCTTATTTATGGCTCCTATCTCCTCTTCGATGTTTCTTTTCCCTTCCTCCACATTACCTCTAACCTTTTCTAGAGGTTTCTTGCCTCTACTAGCTACGACCTCCTTATAGGAGGGAGTGGAGCTCCCTCCTCTGCAGCCCTCCATATGGATCACTGACTGCAACTATCTGAAACCCTCATTGTTTGCTATTTGGTTGTCTTCTCTC
Organism: Pinus tabuliformis; assembly: GCA_031772625.1. NCBI lineage: Eukaryota > Viridiplantae > Streptophyta > Pinopsida > Pinales > Pinaceae > Pinus > Pinus tabuliformis. Next base: position 161,585,696 of record CM062813.1, read on the forward strand.
CTTTAGCTACCATTCTCATTGGTATTTTTTGTTTATTTTAACGGGTGATGTGGGTTTTTTTTGTTGGTTATTGGAGAATACCTCATGACACATGACAGATCCTTCACCAATCATTGCGACGAGTGGAAGTCCCTCTAGTGGAATTCCTAGAGGTGGTGTCATTTCATCACAGACAAAATAAAAGGACCAAACTGAACTTTTTAAAGTATTCCATTGGGTTTAGGACCCATATATTAATGAATGTAATTACTTTAAGCCTAATAAATATAAAAATGATGAGTGGGCCAAATCCATACAATAACCCATGCATTATCACCACAAGTAAGCTAATAGGAATAGGCGAGCATGGATGCATGCACGATAGATAAGACACCATTTAAAAGGCACAAGGTCAATCTTATAGATGCTACCCACATGGTGAAACCATGCTCCTCCTTACGATTTTCGCTTTTAAAAAAATTAATAATATTTTTTAATATAATTAATTAATAAAAATAGTTTCGAATTTACAAATATTATTTAAACAATGCTTTTTATTTAGGATCTATAAGAAATTTTAATATATTAATGATTGGAAACTAGGTAATTATTGAGACAGGGTGAATAGTGATTGTATTTTTTAACAATGGTCAATTTAATTATTTTTAACAATTTTTTAGTCTTTTTTTTAACAATGAGCAGAGATATGTATATATTCATTGATTAATCATGATAACGAAAAACAAGTAATGCATGTAGACACCATGTATAAGTGGAAACACATAATGGGAGAAAACCATGAAATTTGTTTGTGATATAAATGCAAGCACCCACTCCCTTTTTACATAAGCTTTTGTAGGCACTCACATACAGGAAGCTTCGACCTCTCTTTTATTTTGCAAGCTACAACTTACTCGAAGCATCCACTCCTACTTTTACAATCTCCAACCTATTCTTTTTCATGTTGCTACCTAAAAGGAGACACCAATCCACTAATGAATTAAAAAATTTACTTTGTTGGTTGACCTGGTCTTCGAATTATAAGTTTTTCCTTTTCTTTGGCTTAGTTCTATAGTCTGTCTTTGCCTCTTTATCTTTTCTACTCCTCTATCTCACTTTTTCACCTCTTCCTCTCTTTATTTCTCTCTCTATTTATTTTCTAGCAATTTCTGAATCAGGTCTCTCAAAGTTATAAATAAATAACATATCTGCATTCCAGAAGTCCATTTTTATATAACTCATTATCGGTTTGTATTCCAATGCAGAGATTTGAAATGAAAAGGTGGTCTACTCATTTTCACATTCTCCTCAAAGTTGGAATCGACATTCGATAATCAATGCCTAGCAAGGGAATGAAAAGTATTTCAAATAAATGGTATTCCAAATGCTTGTTTGTATTCCAAATGCCTACCACAAAAATGAATAATCTTCAACCTTTCAAGTTAGGGATAAGGCAATTGGAAAGTCACACCTACAGTGACCTTAATATTACATTAAGGATTTTTATGCTATGCAAATCATCATCTCCTATTCGATCAAGTGGAACTTCATCATTTGACAATTAAAACTTTGTTTTCAGGACAACATCTGTAGACAAAGTGGTGGAAGAGTACTTTCCAATAGGTATTTTCCTGACCACTACCTCTACAAAACCATCTACTACCACTTCACTCTTAATCACTTGTACTTTATCATAATCATCTCGAAATGGTTGAACAAGACTTCCCAGACCTTGAATTTATATTTTCTTTCTTATGTGTCATCTTAATAACATTTGTTCCTATTGAAATATGTTTCTTAAGCCACAGTTTATCTTTAATAGAGATTTATTGCCCAAATGTTGACTTGAAAGTTTAATGGAGTTCTTTAATAGTAATATTGTCCTAGGAAAAATCACTCTCTGCAGCATCTGGATCTGCCTTTGAAATTACTGCCTGAGGTGGTGATAATTTGCTCGAATGTCTTTCAGTTTTTATGTTGGGATAAGAGCAATCCAAAATTTAAATTTTCAAAAGTATTATTTTCCATTTGAACATTGATCCAAATGGATCCTAGAAAACCCTCTAAGTCTTCAAAATCTTCTAAACATTCAAAACTGTCACCTAAGAAAAGCCTTTAAAGAAGGCGGATGTTAGGTCCCTATAATACTAGTGATTACCCCATTACTATTGTAGTTGTATCCCTTATTAATATTGTTGTGCCCCTATTGTCCCCATATTTTTATTACTGTGCCCCATAGAATCCCTCTATTGTTATTTTTGTGGCTTTATATTATTATTGTTAGGTCGGCTGGGTTATATTGTGACTCCTTAGACTCCTATATATAGAAAGGAGGTTTTGTCATTTGAATCATCGAAGAATTGTTCATTTGTGTAATGTAAAGGAGGTTGCCCCCTCGAAGAGGCTAAATTCTAAGGCGTTGATCTCTCTTTTCTATCTTTTTGTGAGCTGGTTTCATAACATTTGGTATTAGAGCTTTGGATTCTAGGGTTTCGCTGCTCCAAATAGGTCATCGTGGCATTTTCGCTATAACTTTTTTTCTGCGATGTTTCAGAAGCTAAAAAAAAAAACCCATTTGAGAAGAAATCGCTCAGAACCTCAGATCCAAATTTCAGAACTTTTCGCGCTATATTTCCGGAGATATGATCTGAGGAAGTTGGTCTCTTTGTAGACTCCTGAATTACATTCCAAACAGGTGACCTGGGGAAAATTGTCATAACTTTCTCTCTGAGTATTGGATTGAACCTTCATAAGAAGTTACAGAAAGAGGATGGACTATAGTTTCTTGTATATATTTTTTAGAGCCAAAGGTCGCAACAGTGACTCGTGGAACGTCATACAAGTTCGCTCTACTGAACTAGTCTATAATCAGGTCACTGTGGGAGATTTCATATAACTCTTCCTTGGAGAATCCGATTTGGATCAGACTAGTGGCATTGGAAAGAGGACAAAGAGGGCTACTGTGGGTCACAATTTTAGAACTGGATGATCTGAAAGTACAGAGATACATCAGAGGCAATATCGAGCTCCTACAAAGTGAAAAAAGGTGTGTAGATTCTTTTAAATTTTTGCTTAAGATTGGTTTGAAAATTTATTTTGAAGGAATTCAAAGGGCTAGTAGAGCAATATTATCGGTAACTGATGCCCCGAGGAAAGAAAATGCAAACACCTAGTAAGCAACCTGAAATATCTAGCATGACTCATGAAGAAGAGGAAGAAATGCTACATGATATATCAAAATTACAAGAAAAAGTGCAACAAGTGTCACTTGCACGAAAAGCAACAGAATCTAAGATGGATGGTTTAAGGAAAGATGTAGAAGCTAATATGGATGGTTTAAATAAAGGTGTAGAAGCTAAGATGGATTGTTTAAAGAAAGTCATAGAAGCTAAGATGGATGGCATGGAAGCTAAGATGAATGGCATGGACGCTAAAATTGATGGCATGGATGATAAGATGGAAGAATTGAAGATAAATATGAATAAGTTGCTACAAGAAATGGTCACTAATGGTGAAAGGGTACTAAAGGAAACTCATGATGAGAACAAAAGAAATGTTAATAATGATTCCATAGACTCTAATGTTGGATCGAAGACCCACCATATTCCAAAAATCGATATGAGGAAGTTTGATGGCAAGGATCCCGCAACATGGATATTACAGATGGAGCAATTTTTTGATCTCAATAATGTGCAAAACACACAAAAGGTACGTATTGCAACTTTATATTTGGAACCAAATCAGTTTGTATGGTATCAATGGCTTTGCTCTCGTAAACAAATTATCACTTGGACAATTTTTACGGAAGAATTGACAGCACATTATGAGGATACAAAAAGCAACACTTTTTTTAGCCAATTGATAAGTCTCAAACAAAAGGGTTCAATAATGGAGCACATTGAGGAGTTCCAAAAATTGAACATTCTAGAGGAGCATAGGATTGATGTGTTCATAGGGACTTTAAAGGATAATATCCAACATGATGTTCGCCTTTGGGAACCTGATTCATTAGAGAAGGCATTCAGGTTAGCAAGAAAAATGGAAAGCAAAATTATGGCAACCAGGAAGCATACCAGTCACAACTATAAAGATGGAAGTGTTGTTACCCCCAGCCTTCCACAACCTATAAGGTTGACACCACAAAAATTGGAAGAAAAAAGAGCAAAAGGGCTTTGTTATAGTTGTGATAGCAAATACACTAAAGGTCATAAGTGTGCTGAAAAGAAATTATTCTACATAGATTGTGAAGAGGAAGAAGAAAAGGAGCAAGAAAGGTCAAAAGAAGAGGATATACTCCAGGAAAAAAGCCTAGATAAAGAAGAAATGAATCTGACCATATCTTGTAATGCATTGGCTGGAATTACCACTCCTCAAACCATCAAGATAGAAGGACAAATCAAAAAGAAAAAGGTAATAGTGTTGATTGATTCAGGAAGCACCCACAATTTTATTCATTGTAAGGTAGCAAAAGAATTGAATTGCTTCCTATATCCAGCACCAGAGTGTCAAGTGATGATTGCAAATGGAGGAACGATAAATTGCTCTGGAAAGTGCCATAATATCAAGCTATCCATGGGAGAATATGTATTGACTAGCCCAATGCTTTCCATTCCATTGGGAGGTGCTGATGTTGTACTAGGAGTCCAATGGCTACAATCCTTGGGTACAATAGCTTTTAATTTTCAAGAACTTTTCATGAAATTTTCTACGGAAGGAAAGGAAGTTGAATTAAGGGGTATTGCAGGGAAACCAGGAAAGATAATCAGCTCTAACGGTATGACAAAGCTTCTAAAAAGGGAACAAAGAGGTGTAATTGCACAATTATGTTCGCTAGATGTTTCCACATCGGAATCATCTATTTCTCCAGATCTCCAAAAAGTCTTGGACAATCATTCCAAGGTATTTGAGACTCCCAAAGGTCTTCCACCTATTCGTGATCATGATCATGCTATTCATCTGATTCCAGGAAGTGTTCCTCCAAACATCAAGCCGTACAGATATCCCTATGCCCAAAAGAGTGAAATTGAACGTATGGTTGCAGAAATGCTAGAGGCTGGTATAATTCAACCTAGTCAAAGTTCTTTCTCTGCTCCAGTAGTATTGGTGCAAAAGAAGGATGGATCATGGCGCATGTGTCCGGATTATAGGGAGCTCAACAAGCTCACTATTAAAGATAAGTTTCCCATTCCTGTCATTGATGAATTACTGGATGAATTGCATGGATCAATTTACTTCACCAAGTTGGATCTTCGTTCAGGATATCATCAAATTAGAATGAAGACTGAAGACATTCCTAAAACAACATTTAGAACTCATGAGGGTCATTATGAATTTTTGGTCATGCCTTTTGGCCTTACCAATGCACCTTCTACATTTCAAGGTTTGATGAATTCCATTTTCAAACCCATTCCTTAGAAAATTTGTGTTAGTATTTTTTGATGATATACTAATCTACAACAAGTCTTGGAAGGATCATGTTGAACATGTTGATGGGGTGCTACAACTATTGGAGGAGAAACAATTATATGCAAAAAGATCCAAATGTTTCTTTGGAGTACAAGAGGTGGAATATCTGGGTCATATTGTATCTCATGAAGGAGTTAAGGTAGACCCTAGCAAAATTAAAGCCATTAAGGAATGGAAAATCCCCACATCCATAAAGCATCTGCGAGGATTTCTCAGGTTGACAGGGTATTATCGCAAGTTTGTTAAGAATTATGGGAGAATAGCAACACCTCTAACAACATTATTGAAGAAAGATGCATTTTCATGGACTCCACAAGCAACAAAGGCCTTCGAACATCTTAAAGAGGCAATGTGCCAAGCACCGGTCTTAGCTACACCAAACTTCACAAAAACCTTTATTGTGGAATGTGATGCTTCAGGAAATGGAATTGGTGCGTTTTAATGCAAGATGAAAGACCCATTGCTTTTGAAAGTCGTCCAATCAAGGGAAAGTTTTTACACAAAGCTATTTATGAGAAGGAAATGTTGGCAATACTACATGCACTTAAGAAATGGCGACCCTACCTAATGGGAAGACACTTCAAGGTAAAAACGGATCATGATAGCCTTAAATACTTTTTAGAACAAAGATTATCCTCTGAAGAGCAACAAAAGTGGGTCACAAAGATGTTGGGTTATGACTTTGAAATCATCTACAAAAAAGGGAAGAAAAATGTGGTGGCAGATGCACTCTCAAGAAAGGATGAGGATGTGGAAGCATTGTTGTGTGCCATTTCTATTATCCAACCAGATTGGATAAACGAAGCAAGGGAGGAATGGAAGAATGATGAAGAAGTGTGGGCACTTATTCGAAAGTTACAACAAGATTCCAGTACATCTGATACATTTAGCTGGCAAAATGATTCATTATGGTACAAAGATCGCTTATACCTCTGTAAGAATTCCCAACTCAAACAAAAGATTCTTATGGAATTGCACACTTCTCCCTTAGGAGGGCACTTAGGATTTTTAAAAACTTACCACAGCGTTAAGAAGGAATTTTTTTGGGATGGCCTTAAATCGGATATTCAAAAGTTTGTGGCGGAATGTTTGGTTTGCCAACAAAATAAAGTTGAAACAATTAAGACCCCAGGTTATTACAACCTTTATCCATTCCAAGCCAACGTTGGGAGGAGGTTTCAATGGATTTTATCACAGATTTACCCAAGTCTGAGGGAAAGAGTGTCATCATGGTGGTAGTTGACAGACTTACCAAGTATGCACACTTTTGTGCATTATCACATCCATTTAAAGCCAGTACAGTTTCTACTGCATTTATGGAAACAATTCAAAAGCTACATGGAAACCCAAAGATTATTGTAAGTGACAGAGATCCCATTTTCACTAGAAATTTTTGGACAGAATTATTTTCTTGTCTTGGTACTCAGTTAGCTCATAGCTCATCTTATCATCCTCAATCTGATGGGCAAACTGAGATAGTAAACAAATGTTTGGAAGGATATCTTCGTTGCTTTGTATCTGATAAACAGACACAATGGGTCAAATGGTTGCCTCTGGCTGAATGGTGGTATAACACTTCCTTCCATACAACAACAAAAATGACCCCTTTTATGGCACTCTATGGATATTAGCCACCATCCATCACATCATATTTAAGAGAAAATTCTAAGGTTCAAGAAGTGGAACATCACATCGAACATCAACAACAAGTCCTCCAACTCTTAAAGGATAACCTCGTGTTGGCACAAAATAGAATGAAACAACAGGAAGATCAACATCGCAGTGAAAGAAGTTTTGATGTAGGTGATTGGGTATTCCTACGGCTACAACCATATAAACAAATGTCCCTCAAGCAAGCTAAGAAGGATAATAAATTATCACCAAAGTATTATAGTCTGTACAAGGTGTTGCAAAAGATTGGTACTATGGCATACAAATTGGAGATTCCTGCAGCTTCTCGAGTGCACCCAGTTTTCCATGTTTCATGTTTAAAGAAGGTTATAGGTGACAAGCTCCCAGTTCAAACAATATTGCCAGAACTTGACGAGGAAGGAAAAATTATATTGGAACCGAAAGCAGTCACAGAAACAAGAACTCGACAACTACGAAATCGATCAATTTCAGAGTATCTCATCAAGTGGAAGAACTTATCCGCTGAAGATTCCACATGGGAGGATGAGAATTTTATACAGAAGCATCCAGAACTACTCAAGCGTTGAGGAAAACACTTTTTTGAAGGAGAGGGGCATGTTAGGTCCCTATAATACTAGTGATTACCCCATTACTATTGTAGTTGTATCCCTTATTAATATTGTTGTGCCCCTATTGTCCCCATATTTTTATTACTGTGCCCCATAGAATCCCTCTATTGTTATTTTTATGGCTTTATATTATTATTGTTAGGTTGGCTGGTTTATATTGTGACTCCTTAGACTCCTACATATAGAAAGGAGGTTTTTTCATTTGAATCATCGAAGAATTGTTCATTTGTGTAATGTAAAGGAGGTTTCCCCCTCGAAGAGGCTGAATTCTAAGGCGTTGATCTCTCTTTTCTATCTTTTTGTGAGTTGGTTTCATAACACGGATAACACTATTGGGAGGCAAAAACATAGAGAAAACATTGAAAAACAGGCTTATCGGCAGTCAAAGCAACTTTGAATTAGAGTCGTTGGATCTGGCCGATCAATGGTTTAGATTCGATTGGCGAATCGCAATCTGTGGTGGCAAAGCGAGGCTATCGATGGAGAGCACATGGTATATGCGATTGTGATTAGCAGGGTCAACGAGGACCGTTGATCAAGTGCGCAGATCAACATCCCAAGTTGAATCGCGATATCGCAATTTGCGATTACAGAGGAGCGGGGCCGATATAAACATAACTCACAATAGCCAGACCCGATAACATTATAGACGATATTTGATGTAATTTGAGATCCGGAAAACAGGGTTTTCCTTTGTATTTGCGATTTTTGTTAAATAAATGAAACACAAAGGATAAAGCATCGATGCAATGAAACCGAACCTGAAAGGGTTTATTAATGCTATTGTATATTATTTCAAGTCCGATATGAGCGGGATTTCCGTATTTTTATGTATTTCCAAATATAAAGGGAAATCACAAAATAGGCAGGATTTCAGGAGAGTATAAGGCAGTAAATGGTTTGGGCCGGACTCCACTCGATCCCATACAATGGCTACCATGTGTCTAGGCTGAGGAGAGAGAAAACCACCCTTATTAGGTGGTTAACCCCTGTATGAAAGGGTCGCTTGAAATGAAACATAACCGTTGGATCTAGATCTCCAGATCAACAGTGGAGATGTGATGTTGGTATACAGGTGAACCTGATAAGAGTATAAGGTGAATTTAGGGATATTTGAAGTTCGATAAACAGTGTTTGGTGGACTTTTCCTTTGTTTGAACGTATTTCTCTGTGTAAAAAGAGAACGACGATTTCGAAGGATTTCAAAGGCCTGATGACCCATTTCGTTACAGTACAGGTGGCCACGATCCCTAAAAGCATTTAGAAATGATTACTAATGCTTAGAGGGGGATATGAGTGGACAGAGGTCAGGAAGCTAGAGAGCTCGAGAAGAGGAAATGAACAGCCACCACTGATTGGCTTTAAAGCCACAAATTGACAAAAAACAGACAGGCAGTGCTGAGACAGAGCAAAGACAGAGACAAAGAGTGATAGAGAGAGTCTATGTACTCAAAGAGGCTTGAGGGGTTCAAGAAAAACTCTTGTTTTTGTATCTGTTGTGTTGAGTCTAAATTTGAGCTCATAATTTTGTAAAAACTCTATTTTTGAAGACATAATAGAGAGGTCGCCACTGAAGGCTAGACCAGGAGACGTAGCCCAAGAGTGTTGGGTGAACTCCTTATTAAACTTGTTGTGTTTATGTTTGTTGTCTATTATGTTCTTTAACTGCTTCATTGTCTATGTATTTCGCAATCTTATCGATCCATTGCACAAAGTAACATAGGAAAATCCATGCACATGAGTCTATAATACCTTAATAATTGTCTAAGATCTCATCATCAAATCAAGTGTTATTAGAGCTTTAATTTTGCTAAGGTTAGACAAGCTTGTGCGTGATTGTTGAATGCTAACTAGGTCAAAGCTCAAATTAGGAGAATGAGAATTGGTTGAGACTAACCCAAAAATAGGAAGAGTCTATCCTAGGAGGAAAATGGTAGAAGAAATTCCCTTGGAATCAGACTCTCAGTTCATGGACAGTTTCATGACCATGAGAGCCATGGTAGAAGAGATGTATCGAGAATTTAAGAAAGTTCGAGGTGAAGATACTTCAACCTCCAAACAAGACAAAGGAATAGAGGAACCTCTTCTAGATGGCCATTTAGAAGGCAAAGTGAAAGGGAAAGAGCCTCCTCTATCAACATCTCCTTCTAGCCCTTTGATTAAATTAGATGTAAAATTTGATTTGCCAATATATGATGGAGAATTAAAAGCAAAAAAGCTAGATAAATGGATTAGATAGATTGATGTATATTACAGGGTGTAGAACATCGATTCAAAAAGGAGAAAGATTCAGCTGGCCAACCTTCACCTTAGAGGAACTGCCCTGGTGTGGTGGGAAGGCAGGACACAAGCTGATTTGAAGAAGCATGGTAAAATTCTTTCTACCTGGAGTGAATTTGTTTCTGCCATTAAAAAACAATTCTATCCACTAGCTTATATGCAGAAATCAATGATGAGTTGGAAAACTCTTCACCAATTAAAGGGACAAAGTGTACAAAGCTATACCCAGGAATTTAGGAAAAGAGCTTTAATTCTAGGCATTTCTCTAGACTCACCTGAAACTTTGCTGAAGTATATAGGTGGTCTATGCAGCTATTTGAGGCACACCATTCTCATGTTTAACCCCACTAGCATACATGAGGTATCCATTCAGGCTACACATCTAGAGGCCAGAGGCAACAATGTGAACCTAGAGATTGGGGGATCATCAAAACCCACTGCAAGCAAGAAAAAGGAAAAGAGGAAGCAGAAATGGAAGGAGAGGAAGGAAAACGCTGTACAGAAAGGCTGTTAAGTTATGGTATGTTCTATGCTTATAACAATTTACTTCTTTTCCTTGTTATATTCCAACGTACATAAAGTAAAGTGCAGATAGAACATTAAACGATCGACAGAAAACAAGCCAAGACAAGAGACACAAGATGTGGCGGCTAGCCAGGGACAAACCCCACAATGTGTGGGGAAACCCTTTGATAAAATCTTCTTTTATCTTCAATAATTCAGCAGAGAGAAATAGTACAATAAATCTGATTCATATCAGTAGTAGCAAACCCTAGATCAACAGCATCAGCATTAGCGGCTTCATTATCAAATTAGGGCAGACCATATCTCACAAACCGACTGTCAGATTGACTTCATTCCACCACCAAAAGTTTAGGCTTCCAGAGGAGGTTCAGATGAACCTACAGCACAGTTCAGATGAGGAGATCTTCTAGGCTACGCAATTCAATCTTTACTTCTGCAGTTGCAGCTTCAGTTTCAGCAGTTTCCGGCTTCAAACTAGGGCAGTCGATATCTTGCAAATCGTTCATCGGATTGACTTCATTCCACCACCAAAAGTTGCGGCTTTCAGAGGAGGTTCAGATGAACCTACAGTGTAGTTCCAAAGAGGAGATCTTCTAGGCCACGCAAGTCAATCTTTACTTCTGCAGTTGCAGCTTCAATTTCAACAGCTTCTGACTTCACATGTGTGAGAGAGAGACCCATTTCAGCGCAGTAGAGAAGAGACTCATTTCTGTGCAGTATAGAGAGAGAGAGATGTGATGAGATGAGTGAGTCCAAATGAGAAAAAGTCCTCTTATATTTATACACAACTTTGGTGGGTGAATAGATGTGACTGTTGGGCTTCTGAGCCTACATGAGTTGTAGGTCGACTTTATAATAATTCCATAATCAAAATAAATTCATATCTCCATCAGGGAAAATTTTAAGAACCCCCCAAATTTACATGTATAATAAATGGGCGAATCTCCATGGTATATAGGAAAAATGGAAGGTGATTTTATCAATAATATGATATGTATATATAATTTTTTGGCGAATCGCTCACCAAGCATGGCGAATATTTTACTCAATTATAAAATCTTGTGTTTATTGAATACACAAATGAAATCATTGCATTTCTTTAAAATATCTTTTGAAATCAAAATTACCGAAATTACATATCGATAACCTAGTGGGTGTAGGATAAAATTCACCCGTGCCATTCACAGAAAGCATGAGAAAAAACCTAATACCATATATAAAACCAAGAAAAATTCAAATTCATCACTTCTAGGGACCTTGTAACCACCTTGCCAATACACAAGTATGTTCCTATTTGCAATTAGAAAAATTAACCAAATTACAATCTGTTTACTCTAGCATATGTTGGAAAGTTATAGAAGGATGACTAGTGCAATCAATCCATTCCTTTTAGCCCTAGATTTTTTTTAGTTTAAAATAGAAGTATACAAATATACTTGTCAAATGTCTATGCTTTAACCATTCTTTTTGTGTAAGTCAGAGGATTATATTAAAAGAGAAAAAATATAGTACAAAAAATCTGCCCTAGCAGATCGAGGCCTGAAGAAAACAAGCCAGACATCATGATTTCCATCCCTAAAAACCACAAAAAACTATCAACTGCACACCACGCAGGGTGGCTGATCCTGCTATCTAACAACGCCTGTGAATAAAAGATACTAAAACGAGGACCGCAGCCCTTCAACCCACAGAGACTATGGTAATGACAAAACCCCAGATTTTGGGGAGACCAAAAAAAACCGATCAGGATATATGAACATCCGGTTAAGATGGATGAGAAATAACAACAGAACACAAATATTAAGGTGACTGCCCAAACCTACTCGCCGTGTCCAAGGCCTGTTCCAGCACATGGCTGTCAGCTCTCGCTTGCAGGGAATGATAGTTGCGGTGTTCCGCCTGCTGTTCTTGCGGTAGGCCTCCAGTTTGCCTTGCTTCTGGACTGAGCGTCTGCCTGAGGAGCTTAATGAGCACCGTCACCTTCTTGGACAGAGAGTCTACCATCTCATGCACTGCAGTGACTTTGAAATCCAAAGCTTCATAAATGTCGTATAGACTTTTCATCTGTGCCTCAGGATGACCTGGTCACTCTGAGCCAGCCTCTTACTATCTTCCTTCGCATCTAGAGCACGCGCCAGCAGGGTTTTAACTCTCCAGCTTTCCGCCTGAGTGCGCACAAACTGAGTTGCGCGCTTAGTAACTGTACCAGGATCTTGAAGCCAGTCGACTTCCTGCGCTATATCCTCCTCTGACCGCTTTCGCTCTTCTTCCTTCACCGAGGCCTCCAATTCAGACAATTTGCGTTTGTTCTTCGACGCGGTTCTGGTTTCATACATTTCCCTCGCTGTCTTGAGCTCCATATTCGCAGTTGCACTGCGGCAGCCGTCACCTTCCATACTTATCTTAACACTTGCAACGTGAGACCTGGCGCTGAGAGCCGAAAGTAAATGAACCGGAACGATGCACTGCAAAATTCTGTTCATGACTATGCCTTCACTCGTTGTTAAATAGTTGATCTGGAGGATATTGCTCATGACCAACCGATTCTCCCGAAACGACGTGGATGTACTGAAATAATTGTTACTGCCTTGAACTATGTTTTCCGAGTGATGTATCCAACCTTTGACATCAATGTTGCCTCCTCCTTCTCTAATCAGAAATTGCCATGTGTCCTCCAACTTGCTATGGTGACGGCGGTGATCGTTGCGGCACATCATATTAGATTTGTTTCCTTTATTCCCGTTTTGTTGCCATAAACGCACCAGAATTACCTATCCTTTTGTTTTCTGCCAACTTTTAATGTACGTATCCACTCCTTTGTGCTTCATCATGCAAAAACGCGGAGTCTGAATGCCTTCCGGTTAAGCCCGGTTGGCATTAGTCTATGCTTTAACCATTCACCTTAAGATGTTTTTACAATATAATTTCCTAAGTCTATTTAATATCTTCATTATCATAAAAACCAACCTATATCCATCTTAACTCCACATCTACCACTCTTAGGGGGATGAAATCTATTTATCCCTCTGAGCACTTGGTAGACCCAGAATTAAGATGGATATAAGATGATAGAATTTCCCCTTTAAATAGTCTATGCTCACATGAATACCATGGTATTACCATGGGTCAATACCATGGGTTATCATAAACATGGAGCTTAAAAATTACTATTAGTAATTTATAAAAATTAATAAAATTAATAGTTGATTTTTATTTTATTTTTTGTTTTAACCAAGCTAAAATGTTTAATATACATTAAATTACAACATCCATTTTTACTCTTGATCGGATCAAATATTTTTTCACTCTATGCTAGTTTTCATATCACGATATTTGATACCTCTAGGGGGTTAGTAGATCCAGACTAAAGATGGATCTATGCTGGTTTAATTCCCCCATTTAAATAGGCTACATTCCAGGTGAATACCATGGGTCAATACCATGTGCCATTTTTATTTTTATTAATACTAATATTAGGGTTAATAATGTTTTTTTGCATGGTATTAATAACAATCTAGTCCATGGTATTTGTCCCATAGTATTTTTCCCATAGGTTTCACCTAAATATAACACATTTTTTGAGTGTTCATAAATATAAGGTGACTTATGGAGTAAATATAAAAAAATGTTTTATTTGTTTACCATACCTCTGGTTTATTTATATTTTTATTAATTTACCATACCTCTTTTATAAATATGGTATTTAGCCCATAGGATTCACTTAAATAAAACCTCTTTCTTGAGCCTTCATAAATAGAACAGGGGTTATGGACTACATATAAAAAGAGGTTTTATTTATTTACCATGCGTCTAGTTTATTTATATTTTTATTTATTTACCATACCTTTTGAGTAAGTATAAAAAGACATTTTATTTATTTACCATACCTCCACTTTACTTATATTTTTATTGTTTACACCCTTGCATGTATATAAGGTGACTTATGGAGTAAATATAAAAAATGTTTTATTTATTTACCATACCTGTCATTTATTTATATTTTTATTAATTTACCATACCTCTTTTATAAATATGGTATTTCGGCCTTTGGCCCATAGGATTCACTTAAATAAAACCAATGCTTGAAAATTCGCGAATGGATTCACTTAAATAAAACCTATTCTTGAAAATGGGCGAATGGAAGGTTGTAACTCCTAATTTCAAGGGCTAAATTTACCTTTTTTACCCTCTCCCTTAAAATAAGGTGGGCTATTTGAGGTGATTTGTAAAAATGTACTATGATACGAAATATTCGCCCACTAAAAATTTAAAACCCCTTAATTTCCCCAAAGGGCGAACATTCGCCCCTAAAATTTTCTATGATCTCCATGAATACTTATCGGAATCAGATGATCTTTATATCAATCCTACACCTCTCGACGAGAGGAATCTAATAAAATATTATCAGCCATGAATAAGATGACCCACATGAAGTTTTGCCTTGGTTGCCAATTTTAACAAAGACAAAACTTCTTGCACTCACCGCAAGAAGGTTGGACATGATGATAAACACTGCTAGTCTTTGCATCCGGAGCTGAAACCCAAGAATTTTGATGGCAAGAAGAAGAATACTGTTGCTGCTATTCAGAAAGATTTGGGGTCAGAGTCAGGTGATGAAACAACAGTCACAGCCACAGGTATAAAGGTAAAAATTCTGAAGCATCTACTAGTAATTATGCACAATCTATTGATAATGAAGAAAATGAGAGGAAAAGACATGAGATTTTTCATATTAGAGTTATTTCCAAGCATCAAAAGATTGATACTTTATTTGATAGTGGATCACAAGTAAAATTGATTTCTGAAGCAATTGTAAAGAAGTTGGGACTACTAACCACACCTCACAAGAAGCCATATCCATTAGGTTGGGTTTGTGATAAAGCAAAGCTACAAGTGACTAGACAATGTAAACTTAGGTTTGCTTTTGGGTCAAATTTTGTAGATGAGGTTGAGTTAGATATAGTTCCCTTGGATATATGTGGTATTGTTTTAGGAAGTCCTTACTTGTATGATAGAAAAGCCATTTTCTATAGAACTAAAAATAAGTATCAACTCACAAAAGATGGAATACAATATATTGTAAGAGCTCATCAACTCAAATATAACTACACTCTCATTAACTCGGGGCAGATGAAAAGAATTGTAAATTCATGCAAGAAATTTTTACTAATGGTTGTAAAGGAAAATATCCCTGATAAAACCAATGCATTTGAACGCTGTGATGCTAAACAGAAAGTTGATTTAGAAAAAGTTGTTTCAGAATATGATATCCTATTTCAAGAACCTAAAGGTCTGCTGCCCAGAAGGGAAATTGTACATAATATTCATTTGCAACAAGATGCTCCATTGCCTAACATCGGAATGTACAGGTTATCCGCTTTAGAGAATGTAGAGATCAAGAAGCAGGTACAAGAGCTGCTCGACAAAGGGTTCATAAGGCCAAGCACACCATCATGTGGATCTCCAATTGTCTTGGTGAGAAAGAAAGATGGCTCGTGGATGATGTGCATTGATTACAGAGCACTGAATAAAATAACGATCAAGAATCGTTATGCTCTTCCTCGCATAGATGATCTGTTAGATCAGTTGAAAGAAGCTGTTTACTTTTCCAAGTTGGACTTGCATAGTGGCTACCATCAGGTCAGAGTTGCAGAACAAGATGCATGGAAGACTGCTTTCAAAACAAATCAAGGGTTGTATGAATGGCCAGTTATGCCTTTTGGCTTAACTAATTCTCCTGCCACTTTCATGAGAGTTATGAATGATGTACTACGACCTTTTATTGATGATTTTGTAATTGTGTATTTAGATGACATTCTTATTTTCAGTAAAATATGGGAAGAACATTTGAAGCATGTAAAGAAGACTCTAGATGTTTTGAAAAAATAAAATCTCTATGTGAAGTTATCAAAATGTGAATTTGGCAAAACATCTTTAAATTATTTGGGCCATATTGTAGGGGGTGGTGAATTGAAGATAGATCCCTCTAAGGTTGAAGTCATTGTGAACTGGCCTAAACCCAAATCTGCTACAAAAGTTAGGAGCTTCCTAGGAGTAGCACAATATTGGAGAAAGTTTATTGCTAACTTTTCCTTGATTGCAGCTCCCTTACATGCTTTGATAGGATTGAACAAGGTGTTTCAGTGGGGAGGCAAACAACAGAAAGCCTTCAACACCTTGAAAGAAAAGATTAGTACAACACCAGTACTAGCATTGCCAGATCTTCAAAGACCATTTGAGATTGAAACAGATGCCAGTGACTATGCCATGGGAGCAGTGTTGATGCAACATGGTAAACCCATATGTTATCATTCTAAGACATTTAATTCTACAGTAGTTAATTATCCCACATATGATAAAGAATTGTATGCATTAGTACAGAGTGTGAAAGAGTGGAAACGTTACCTAATGGGAAAAGAAACAGTTATACATAATGATCATCAACCACTTCAATATTTGCAGTCACAAACTAAATTGCAGCAATCAAGACACTATAGGTGGATGGGGTTTCTACAACAGTTTCATCTTGTCATCAGATATAAGAAAGGCATACACAATAAGGTTGCATATATGTTATCCAGACCAATCATAAATGCATCTACTATACTTAATCATAATTCAGTATTGCATGAAAGCTACATTGAACAATATGCTCAAGATGTAGATTTTAAATATGTATATGCAACTTTAAGTCATGGCAAACAAGTAGAAGAATTGGATTATCATGTTAAGGACCAACTCTTGTATCACTTGGGAAAGTTATGCATTCCTCAAACTGAAAGATTTAATATAATCCGAGAAGCACATACTTCTCTAATATCAGGTAATTTTGGTGTAAGTAAAATAGTTGCATAGCTACAAAGGTTCTGTTATTGGCCAAGAATGCATGAAACAATTTCTAGATATATTAAATGGTGTACCATGTGTGCTAAAAGCAAGCCCAGCAATAGAAAACTAGGCTTGTACACTCCACTTCCAGTTCCTTCTCATCCTTGGAAAGTGTTTCCATGCACTTTGTTGGGGGACTGCCAAAATCTAGAAAAGGTCATAACTGTTTATATGTTATTGTGGACAGGTTCAGCAAAATGTGTATTTTAATACCTAATAATAAGCAAATTACAGCTGAAAAAATAGAAAATTTGTTCTTTCAGCATGTATGGGTTCATTTTGGGTTACCCACTTCTATTGTCTCCGATCGAGATTCCCGATTTGTTGGGAAGTTTTGGTCAAGTCTATGGGAGTTAATGGGCACCAGATTGAAGAAGAGCACAACATTTCATCCACAAACAGATGGCCAAACAAAGGTGGTCAACAGGATAGTGATCCAGTTGCTTAGGGGCTATTGCAGCAAGCATCCCAAGCTTTGGGATGAACATTAATGTTATGTGCAACGTGCTTACAACCGTGCTAAGTACTCTTCTACACAAAGATCTCCTTTTGAGACTTCTTTTGGTTTTACACAAAGGTCTCTCTTGGATTTTGTCTTTAGTAAAGACATAGCAATTGATGGACACAGTGATGTGGACAAAGCAACCAAGTTCATTGAACAGATCCAATAAATTCACCAGGCAGTGAGAGAACAGCTAGAAAAGAGCCAATCCAAGTACAAGGCAAGGCATGATAAGCATCGAATTGAGCATAGCTTCCAAGTTGGTGATCAAGTCTGACTATACATCAACAAAGACAGAATGCAAGGTGAAGGTAAAAAGCTAAAGCCAATAAGGTATGGGCCTTTCAAGATACTTGAGAAAATTGGTGAGAATTCTTTTCGCCTTGATTTTCCCGCTTACATGCACATCTATTCAATAGTTAATGCAGAGAACTTGAGACTGTTTGAACCTTCATTAATTGAAGATCCTGAAGAGAAAAGTCAGTTGCCTTCTATTGATGATCTGTTGCCTGAATATCTCAATGAGTTGCAGGAAGATATAGTTCTACATAGGAAGGTGAGAACTACGTGTAGAGGGGATGTTGAGTACCTCAGAATTAGAATCAAAGGTTCAACCAAGCAGTGCAAGATAGATAGAGATTGGGCAAGTGAGGAAGTTGTATCCTCACTTGATTGATTCTTGAAAACCAACTTTTGGTGGTCCAAAGGCCTTTTTCAGTGGGAAGGCATGATCCAAATGTATCCTAGAAAACCCTCTAAGTCTTCAAAATCTTCTAAACATTCAAAACTGTTGCCTAAGAAAGACCTTTAAAGAAGGCAGATAACACTATCGGGAGGCAAGAACATAGAGAA
Organism: Pinus tabuliformis; assembly: GCA_031772625.1. Classification (NCBI taxonomy): domain Eukaryota; kingdom Viridiplantae; phylum Streptophyta; class Pinopsida; order Pinales; family Pinaceae; genus Pinus; species Pinus tabuliformis. The sequence continues at coordinate 161,604,449 of CM062813.1, forward strand.
AATATTGAAAAACAAGCTTATTGGTGGTCAAAGCAACTTTGAATCGAAGCCGTCGGATCTGGCCGATCAACGGTCCAAATCCGATTGGCGGATCGCAATCGGCGATGGCAAAGGGAGGCTATCGGCGAAGACCACATGGTATATGCAAATGCGATCTTCTGGGTCAATGAGGACCATCGATCAAGCGCATAGATCGATGACCCAAGTTGAATCGCGATATGCAATCGGCGATTATAGAGGAGCGGGGCCGATATAAACATAACTCACGATATCTGGACCCGATAACATTATAGACAATATTTGATGTAATTTGAGATCCGGAAAACAGGGTTTTCCTTTATATTTGTGATTTTCATTAAATAAACGAAACAAAAAGGATAAAGCACCGATGCGATGAAACCAGACCTGAAAGGGTTTCTTAATGCTATTGTATATTATTTCAAGTCCGATATGAGTGGGATTTTCATATTTTTATGTATTTTCAAATATAAAGGGAAATCACAAAATAGGCAGGATTTAGGGAGAGTATAACGTGGTAAATAGTTTAGGCCAGGCTCTGCCTGATCCCATACAATGGATGCCACGTGTCTAGGCTGAGGAGAGAGAAAACCACCCTTATCAGGTGGCTAACCCCCGTATGAAAGGGCTGCCTGAAATGAACCACAACCGTTGAATATGGATCTCCAGATCAATGGTGGAGATGTGATGTCGATATACAGGCGAACTTGATAGGAGTATAAGGCAGATTTATGGATATTTGAAGTCCGATAAATAGTGTTTGGTGGACCTTTCCTGTGTTTGAACATATTTCTCTCTGTAAACAGAGAACGACGATTTTGAAGGATTTCAAAGGCCCGATGACCCATTCCATTACAATATAGGTGGCCACGATCCCTGAAAGCATTTAGCAATGATTGCTAACGCTCATAGGGGGATCTGAGCAGATAGAGGTCAAGATGCCAGAGAGCCCGAGAAGAGGAAATGAACAGGCATCGCCGATTTGCTTTAAAGCCACAGATTGATAGAAAACAGACAGGCAGTGTTGAGACAGAGCAAAGACAGAGACAAAGAGTGATAGAGAGAGTCTGTGTACTCAGAGAGGCTTGATGGGTTCAAGAAAAAATCTTGCCATTTTATTTGTTGTGTTGAGTCTCAATTTGAGCTCATACTTTTGTAAAAACTCTATTTTTGAAGACATAATAGAGAGGTCACCACTGAAGGCTGGACCAGGAGACATAGCACAGGAGTGTTGGGTGAACTCCTTATTAAACTTGTTGTGTTTATGTGTGTTGTCTATTATTTTCTTTAACTACTTCATTGTCTATGTATTTCACAATCATATCGATCCATTGCACAAAGTAACATAGGAAAATCCATGCACATGAGTCTGTAATACCTTAATAATTGTCTAAGATCTCGTCGTCAGATCAACCATAGCTTAAAGACAAAAAAATTCTCAAGAGAACCATCTTCAACAAAGAAATTTGACATAGGATTCACAAGGTTTTCATGATAGTGACTATCTATTTGATTATTGGAACTTTGTACAAGAACCCCCAAAGCTAGAACATCACATCACAACAAGAAAATCATTCTTAATATTCAACCTTTATCTTTGGACTTCCACATCCTATAGATATGATAGTTTTGCAAAATTTTCATTGTCCTCGTCATTTTCACCACCAAGTAGATCTTTCATAATTATATCCTTCACCACATCTATTGAGTAAGAACATCTGCCAATTCAGCATCATCAACATCCAGAGCATTGACTTGTAGCATCTCAGGATTTTCTCCTTGTAAGAAACAGAGTTTTTTAGTTTTTTCTTTGTATAATTGTGACCATTTTTACATGAATATTATATAAACTAAATCATATATATATTAATCATATTGTTGGCAAAAGGAGTGGCTCAATGATAGCACCAATTAATACCACTACTAATTTCCAGATCAACCTTAAAGAAGGCAGTCATGAAATTCAGTATGGTGGTTTCATTCCTTAATACAATGCCATAATTTTGAATACATAAATGGGAAATTTCTCAGCCAATATGCCTTGAAGAGCCTATCACATGGTAAGGTAATAACAAGGCTAATATATCAGTAGAGAATTTAGTATGGTCAAAGACATTTAAACTTGACCTTGTCAAGCATCATTTTTTCATATGTTGCCTCTGAAAGAAGTTTTATGTTATAATTTTTTGTGTATTTCCTTGATCATATGCTTTATATGAAATTGCAGGTCATGCCATCATTACTGGATATCTCATTGCTTTGGAAACATGGTTCTTCTGTGAAAAAATAGAACTAGATGGTGAAAATTGGGATTATGCCACATGATTTATAATATTAGGACTCATTGATTCAAAGAAATTGAGACGCACTTAATTGATATTTGATATTTTTTGTATGGAGAAGAACAGAGACCTCAATTTTTCTTATTGTTATTCATTAGCATTTGATCCACACCTAGTGGAGAAGAAACAAATTTGATCCACACCCATTGCTATTATTCCCTACTTGATTCAAATGTTTACACCATTTCTCAGTAGCAGTTGCACTAGATTTGTTTGTCCTCCTTTTTCAATGTGATGAAGGGGAGTACATAGGCTACCTTCTTTACAATTGGAATATGCTTGGGCTAACAATATTCTCATTACCAACTCTCACAGCAAGGTGTTAGTAGTTTGACCAGAACTTTGACCCTAAAAGCACCTTTGACATCAATGACAATATTACTAACATTAATTGCTTTAAAAATAGATTTTTACTAAAAATCCCTTAAAATTATGTCATTCACTAGCCCTAGCTCCTTTCACTTGTCCTTGTGGGTTGGAATAAGAAGCCCTTGAATTTTGGTCCGTAATTTAGTAGAAAATTCATATCAAAGAATTTTTGGTTTGTAATTCGTGGTTGGGTAAGAAAATTTTTGATTGAGAACTAAATCAACGTTATATTGGATTGAGATTAGATTGTTTTTACATTTTAAAAGAGTAGAAAGATTGTAATTTGAACTCCACTTAATGATTTTTATAACTAAACTTTCACAAAATTTACTTAAACAACTCATATATTTTTTAGTAAACAAAATAACTAAAACCCTACTTTACACTAGTTAATGTTAAAGTCCATAAGATTTAAGAGTTAGAAAACAACTTTAATACCATATGTGATAGCCCAGAATTAAAGCATAATTATATAGGAATTACAAATAAAAATTCCAATCATTTATTGATAAATATAAAGAAAATTATGTTAATAAGTACATAGTCCATAAGACCAATGAGTGGTGAGAGACTTACCTGCAAGCTTAAGAAACCCACTTACTTATAGTGACATGATTGAAACCATTGTGCTCCAATCAATGATCCTACTAACCACAAGCAACATGTGGGGGATAACTCTCCACCTCACCATAAGCTCATATACACCATATTTGTATGCACGTTGTAGAAAATTTGTGTCCTTTAGCCCCACCCAATTTCAATTTGTTTTGCACATCAAGTTTAATGCCCAAACCCCATTTTTCATTGTTGAGTTTTAAAATTGAATATTAAATTTCAATTAAAACACTAAAATCTACCACTAATTTTCACTTTTGGCTAATATTTTCACAAGCATGAACTCAAAAAATTGGACATTTGATATTTGTTAAATCAAACCCTGGAAAACCCTAGAAGGGAAAACTAGAAGGAACATGATATTTATTTGCTTTTATTTCAAGGAAAATTTTAAAGCATTAAATACACAAAGGGGTACTTATCTCCCTCCTTTCTTTTTGGGTCAGATTCTAGAAAATTGCACTACTGTCTAGAAACATGTGCCACTATCCAACACATCTTCCTCAGAAAGCATGCCATTGTTTAGACATTCTTGCCTCAAAAATTGTGCCATAATTAGCTCTTTGGTGCCCCAAAATTTTTCCACGGACCAACATTAAATTCCCTTGAATTTTGTGCCATTTTTAGACTTAATTGTCTCAAAATTTGTGTTGTTTTCATACCTATATCCCTTGAATTTTTTGCTACATAATAGCACTATCATACCTCGAAATTTGTGTTCTTTTTCATCACCTTTTTTGCTAAAAATTTGCACTGTAGCAACCTCAAAATACACATTGAGATGATTGTTGCACCTCCTACCTGTGTGGCCTTATCCTTGATGCAATATGGTCTCTCCTTCAGCAAATAATGACTATATCAACCTTCTCCTTGCTTCTCCTCTCCTCTTCTCTTCTCTAAAAGTTGCACATGAAGAATGAACCTCCCCTTGTCTTCCCCCCCTTTTTAGTCTCTGTAGGGATGAGAAGACTTGTCCCAAAGATCAAGTGATGAGATTATATCTCACCTTCTCTTGATCAAGGGTGTAGATCTAATCTCACATTGACTCCCTTTCATGCCCCCCCCCACCTTCATTAATGACCCCTTATAGTCACTTTAATAACTTGTTGTACCATGTATCTTTTTGCCTCATAAATTCACTTTAATATTATAAAGTACAATGTATTGTTAGACCTCATAAAGTGACTAAAAGGTCACATGAATTCAATGATATCATAAAGTCACACTAAAAAGGTGGGTTCACATGTCTCCTAGGCTTAGGGAAAAAATAATAGGAAACACCTCCTTGGTACCTTTTTCTACACTCCCTCCTATCGAGGAAGGTGTTTCTCACCACTCTCATCTTATCCCTAAAGTAGACATACTTGCACATTGGCAAGGACTTGGTGATAATGTCTGCAACTTGCTTATCAATGGTTATGTACTCTATCTTCACTACCCCTCTCTGAACACAATCCTAGATGAAGCGATATTTGATCTCAATATGCTTTGACCTATCATGCAATACTAGATTCTCTGTGAGTTTAATACAAATCTGATTATCACAGTAAATTGTGGTTAGTCTTGTATCTTAATCAAATAAGGCATACAACATCTTGCAAAACCAAATGACCTCGCAACTTGCCTGACTAGTTATAATTTACTTAGCCTCCACAGAAATCAGTGCCATTGATCTTTGTTTCCTGCTAAACCACAATATCACTGTCGAACCTAACATGAAACAACATCCATATGTACTCTTCCTATCACTAGCACTTCTTGCGCAATTTGAGTTTGTACAACCTTTCAACCTGACTCCATCCCCCTAGACATAGTCCAATCCATAATCCATTGTGCCCTGTAGGTACTGTAAAACATGTTTCATCGCCACCTAATGCACCCTCCTCAGCTCCATCATAAACTAACTCAATGTGTTGATTGTGAAATAGATATATGGTTTAATGTTTACCAGATACATAAATGACATGATCAACTAACGATATAAAGTGGTTTCTACCAACTCAGAAGTAGAAACATGTAGCTTCTTCTAGTTTGTAATTATCGATGTGGTCATAGGCCTACAGTCCTCTATATAAAATCTCCTCAATATGTCCCTTTCACACCTGCCCTGGACCAAGAAGATATTCCCATCCTCTTGCCAAACCTCCAACCCCAGAAAATAGTGCATCAAACCTATATCATTCATCTCAAACTCTGAAGTAAGATCTGTTTTGTAGTGCTCAATGAGTCTCTCCTCTCGTATAATGAATAAATCATCAACATATAGTAGAAGAATGAGTGGATCCTCACCAACTACAATGTAATATAGGTTTGGACCCACATCACTCTTCTTGAAACCCATGTGTTGCAAGTAGGAGTTAATCCTCAAGTAACATGCTCTTGGTGCTTGCTTCAGACCATATAATGCTTTCTTAAGCTTGCATAAATGGCAATCTCTCCCATACACCTCAAATCCATGTGGCTTCTCAATGTAAACCTCCTCTTATATGACTCCATTAGAAAGGTAGTCTTCACATTCATCTTGTGAATCTTCCACCCCATCTTTCCAGCAATTGAGATCAAGGTGTATCAAACCACTAGTGGGAAGGTCTCCTCATAATCAACTCCCTCTACCTGTGAGAATATTTGTGCCACAAATTGAGCTTTGAACTTCTCCATGCCACCATTTGCAGCATGTTTGATCTTGTAATGCCACTTAGAAGTCACCATTGACTTCCCCTTAGGTCTCAGCATTATTTTCCAAACATCATTCTTCATGAAAGAAGCATACTCTTCCATAATGGCATCCCTCTAGATCCATTGACTCGCAACCTCATCATACCTAGATGGCTCAATATACATAACACTTGCCACATAACCCCCAAATGCTCTGGTGGTCACCTCTCCCTAACTTACCACTTGGGTCATCCCACTAACTCATATGCTTCCTTCAAGATATCATAAAGTCATCTTGGCTTCCTCTTCCCTGAATTATCCTCCTAAATTGGTGTGGTAACATCCTCCCCTAGATTCTAAAATCCTGATGAGGATGCCCCTGTGGCTTGCAATGAACCTGTACTCTGGGAATGTGTGCCCTGTGATCCTAAAACTTGAGAACCTATCACCCCAAAAGTTGTTAATCCTCTTAACCCTAGTGAACCTAATCCTTAAGATCCTGAAACTTATGATGTACTCCCCTATTGAGGAGCCTACTTCTCTACATGATCATCCTCCCGTGACCTCCTCAAGGCCCTCTCTTCCTAAAACATCCCATCCCACCTTAGGAAAAATTTCCTTTTCACATGAATATATAAGTGATAGGCCTTGAGGATCTCACCATAACCCACAAAGATGCCCTTATATGTGGTGTGTTATAGATTTTTCCTCTTCTCCTAATATGTAAGGCACCCAAGAATCCTAAAATTCCCAATCTCAGGCTTCTTTTTAGAAAAATCCTCCTTAGGAATCTTACTCCCCAAAACTCTCTATGGACTCTTGTTCTGTAGATATACTACAGTGTTACAAGCCTCGGCCCATAAACAAATTGGTAGCCTCTAATCATGTAACATGCCTCTTGCTGCCCCTACTATGGCCCTATTCTTCCTCTCTACCACCCTATTCTTTTGGGGAGTTATATTGCACTATGAACTCTCTCTTGATGCTCGCTCTCACAAAAAACTCCTACATCTAAATGGACGTGTACTCACCCCCATGTCCTGTCCTAAGACCTTGATTTTCTTCCTTGTTTACCTCTCCACAAAATCCTTAAACTCCTGGAACCTCTTGAGACTTGATCCTTGGTCTTCATGAAGAAAATCCAGGTCTTCGTGGAGTATTCATCAATGAAAGTGACATAATAATAATATCCAAACAAGGATATTGAAGACATGAGACCACATATATTAGAGTGAATCAAATCAATAATTCTTGTTACCCTATTTTTACTACTCGAGAAAGGAGTCTTCATTTACTTTCCCAAACCACACCCCCTTCACACATAATGATGCTTTGTACTGAAATCTTGTAAGCTTGGAACTATCTCCCTCAGTACCCTAAATGCTCCATGGTACAAGTGGGTCATCCCCCCATGCCATAACTCACACAAATCACTGCTATTGGTCATTGACACCAAGGCTCTAGTAGGTTGAAACATGAACCTGTAGATTCTCCCATTGCATAATCCAATCATTATAGTAGAAGTGATATCGGATCCCCTAAGATACATCAATACCCATCCATCTCGGAACATCACCACATATCCCATGTCCTCAATACCAGAGATTGAAATTATATTCTTCTTCAACCCTAGAACATATAGGACCTATTTCACTTTTAAGGCAGGTTGTGACTCCCTCTGAAAGGATACAATCCCCACACCCATTGTTCTGACACTGGAATCATCTCCAAGCACCATGTCCAGTTCTATATCAGTCTTTGTAATAACTTTAAAGTTCTTCGTGACTCTTGTCCTATGGCAAGAAGCTCCATTTTCTACATACCAGACACTAGGAAATGAAACACTGGTTGCAATACTCACCTTGAAAGAAAACTATGTGTCAAATTTGGTGGTAAAAGCATCCACCTTGGTTGATGTTGCAACACCCTTCTTATTCCCCTTCTTACTGGGGCACTAAAAGGCATAGTGACCCATCTTCTAACAAGAAAATAATCTCACTTTGCTCATATCCTTCTCTTGTACTCTGTGTTTCCCTTTCTGCTGCTTAGCCCCACTAGAGGACCCCTTCTTAGGTTTCTTCTTTTCCTTAGTTGCAAGTGAAACATTATCCTCCTCATCAACCCCACCATGTTGGTTGGCACTCTTGGAACGCCTCCTAGTATCATCTTAGATGAAATCACCCCACATCCTCTTCCAATATAGAATATTCTCTAGCAACAATGTCATCAATGAATCCATCCTACTTCGTAGGACAACCAATTAGTGTGGTCCTGAGAAATGGGTCATTAGGGATAGCCTTTCCCACTACAACCAACTCATCTCTCACCTGTGTGATCTTAGTAAGGTCTGAGGTCACTATGTTAATCTTGGTCATATTGGTGTTTCTTAGTTTCTCACGTAACAACATCTTCTTATTCTCAATGGCAATTTTGCAAAGTGTTATCAAGGATTCACACATCTCATAGGAAAAAAATTTCCTTAATACATGAGGTATAAGGTGTTATTTAATTGCATCATGAAGGATCCTCTTAACCTTGACATTATACTTATTGAATTCTTCCAATTGAATAGCATTAGTAGGTGGTTGTATTGCACTCTCGACAATATCCCACGACTCAAAATCCTCAAGCAACAAGACCATCCTCTCCTTCTAGGGACCAAAATTTCCAGCCCCACTCAACCTATCCTCCACCCTTCAACTAGTAGCCATCTGAAACTCTCAACCAACAAAACTTCTCAACACTGAAAATGAGAAAAAAATCTCCCTCTGAACCACAAATATCTGAGTATATAAGATAGTTTATGCTTGTTGGTTGCACTTTATCAAGTGTAGGTTCACCTGGTGCTCTAATACCATGTAGAAAATTTATGTCTTGTAGCCCCACCTAGTTTATGCTTGTTTCGCACATCAAGTATAATGCCCAAACCCCATTTTTCATTTTCGATATTTGAACTTGAATCTCAAAATTGCAATTAAAACACTAGAGGCTACCACTACTTTTTCACTTTCAATTGATAATTTCACAAGCATGAACACAAAAATTTGGACATTGATATTTGGTCGATCGGACCCTAGAAAAACCCCAAAGGGAAAACTAGTAAGAAGAGGATGTCTCATTGCTTTTATTTCAGATAAATTTTTAAAGCATTAATTACACAAAGGGGTACTTATCTCGCCCTTTTATTTTCGAGTCAGCTTCTAGAAACTCTTGTTGTTGTCTTGAAACATGTCCAATTGTACAACACATATCTAACTCAGAAATTGTGCCACTGTTTAGAATTTCAGCCTCGAAAATTATGCCACAATCAGCTCTTATCTTCCTTGAAAATAATGCCACAGACCAGCAATAAATTCCCTCGAATTGCATGCCACTGTCAAACTTAACAACCTTGAAATTTGTTTTGTTATCATGCATATGCCCCTCGAATTTAGTGTGATATCCTAGCAATGTCAGACCTCAAAATTTGTGTTGTTTTTCAGCGCTTTTCTACCTCACAATTTTCATTGTAGCAGCCTCGAAATTTTTGTTGGATATGATTGTTTTACTTCTCACCCCTCCTTGATTTGCATGTTGCAACTCTGCTTAGGAATTCAAGCCTGTGTATGGTCTTCTCCTTGCTACAATATGGTCTCTCCTTCAACAAATAATGGCTATTTCAAGCTTTTCCTTGCTTCTCCTCTCATCTTCTCCTCTTCTCCAAAAGCTACACATGAAGAATGAGCCTCCTCTTGTCTTTTTCCTCCTTTTAGTCTCCATAGGGATGAGAAGACCTATCCCTAAGATCAAGGTTTGAGATTAGATCTCAACTTATCATGATCGAGGGTAGAGATCTAATCTCACATTGACCCCCTCTCATATCTCCTCCTTTATTAATGACCCCCTCTACTCACTTTAATAACTTGTTGTACCATGTACCTTTTTTCCGCATAAAGTCACTTTAATATTATAAAGTACAATGTTATTTTAGAACTAGGTAATTCTAAGACATGTCTTTATACTCTATTTCAACATCTCAAGACTCTTATGTTGTTATGCACTCAACTAGAATTCATGTGTTTTTATGCATATTGTTATTGGAATGCATATATAGTGAATTCCTTATAAAAAATTTCAATGATGTAAAAAAATTTCATCTATGTAACATTGAAAGGTAAGTATTGGTTATTATAGAATTTCTTTAACTTCCTTAAAAGGTATATGTGATTCATTCTTAAATACCATACATTTAAGGTATGTTAACTCTTCTAAATAATTCACATTTTTAAGCTTGTGTGTTAATTGTCCTTTTTAAAGGTTTTAAAAATTAGTATTAAATTTTGCATATATGTCTCTTTTTATTGATATATATAATATTAGACAAAGATTGATTACAAATTATCCATGCATCATTGCAATCCTTCTGTCATCAATCACATAAAAGTGATTGATTTTTTGGTCAATCCAAATGACATAAAAAAATCATCCTTAGTCTTAGATGTAATATTATACTCATGGCCTTCTCTATCCCAAATATAGTGATATCCACCCTTCAAATTAATTTTCCTAAATTAGTTGGAACCATTTAAATCATTCATCACATAATTTATTTTAAGAGATGGGAACCATGCATGACTTTATACAAATATAGATATTCCACTATCAATGAATCTTTGACATTATCATATATAATATTGTGCACACGATCATAATTTCCTTGTCAATACCCTCTAAAACTCACGTACATGTTGACTAAACTTTGCACTTTCCATCGAATTAATATGTGCATTTCTTGATTCACTAATGCCATTTTTGAAATCAAGTTTGTCTCATGCACATTATTTTTATTTCATAATAAATCATTTTTTAATTTATCATGTATGCATTCAACATGATCTTTACTTTTCTAGGGATATCATTTTCACCCTTTGTTATTTCATTGCTCTTAGCCACTTTCCTTGGCAAAATTTCATAAATCTCCTTTTATCTCTTTTACCATGTATAATAAATTTGAAGAGGACAACAACAACATATCTTTAGGTTCATATTCCTTAATGGGTAGAAATTTAAATCTCTTCCATCCTTTATAATGGTGTAAGTGCTATTCTTCTCATTACATCATGCACATGTCTCACACTACCACAACCTTCCTAATAAAAAATGGTAGAATCCAGTGGATGACATCATGCATAATTTCATTAGAAATATCATAGAGATATAAAATATATATGTCCTATTGTGCCTACTATTTTTCCACAAGGGAAGCTAGTAGCACAACATAGTATTTTTGGGCCATTCAATAACTTGAAACCAAGAAATAAAACCTATCAAATACAAAAAATTACAATCATAGATATTGCACTTGTTTCCTAAAGCCTGAGAGCCTACTATATCTATCTAGATAAAATGATTGTATACACGACTAAAATCAAATAGTAAATAGTAATTGTCCAATGTCTATGCAATGGGGAGTCCACTTGGATGAAATCTGGTCAACTAACATCCTTCTTAGAATCTGAAAACTTGATTTTGGCTAGCTTCTTCACTAACACTATGATTTTGTGATCTAATTTCCAATCTTCCTCTACAATTCAACCATTGTTAATAAGATCTCCTGCTAGTCCTCAAACCTCTAAATCAAAACCTTACCCATTACTATCGTAATCTGTCGATACACATCAACCACTTGTAAACAATGAATCTTCCTGGTCCTTAGATAACTGGTATTTGGAACCCAAAAATCTACTTGTTCTACCATGCCTACATTAGATATATGTTCTATATGAACTCCCTCTTATGATTTTTTAGTTTTCTTGTGGATACGAGGTTGTTTATTCCTGTAATAAACTATAGTTGAGTGCTTTGCATCCTATTGAGCTCAGGAAGTAGATGGTAATCTAGAGGTTCTCAAGCCCCTACACCAACTCGTGCCTTAACCTATATGCATGATTGACTAGGAATTAATATAATAGAATGTCCACCAAGGATGATAAGGAGCAAGGAAGTGATTGCACAGCCAAGCTAAAAACTTCGAATGGAAATGAGAAGGTAGTTTTTCCATCGAGGACCTCTCCTTTTCAATTAAGCTAGTAAGAACCACCATTGCCCAAATAGATCAGAACATCAACTAATAAGAAGACAAAAGAACCCTTGTAGACCTCTTTGCACCCTAACAATGAGAGAAAACCAATGCAAGGACTGCAAGTGATCGACTCATACTTCCAATTGTGGGAGAATAAAAGGATCCTAAATCTCTCCCTTGACTAAGAAACGCGCTTATAAAGTGAAATGAAATATGTAGTAAGATAGAAAATAACCAGAGTTCAGAATATAAACTCCAACCCAAACTCGACATGACAATGAAACATAAATTGTTGCAAGAAGAAAAGGCCTTCAAGTAGAGCCAACTAGTCAAATATATTAGTTCCCTTGGATTGTGATGAGCATATAAACTAACTAGACTAGTAAAATGAGAGTAGATCAGATCCCACCAACCAACAAATGACCTAGGAATTCCCTAAACAAAACCCAAACTCATTAGAGGAAGTAAATACCACCAAAAACATTGACCTACATGGACATACAAAGAAAAAACTATAAAATACTTGGTGTGATCCCCAACATCCTCTTCACACCGGTTGAGCCTCCAGGTGACAGAGGTAATATTAGTGTTTTCTTTAAATTAATCTAGTTTCATTTTATTGTTTTAATTAATTAGAATAAAATTTGTTCTAGCATGTTCTTTACCTTATTTTATGAAATTATGTAATGAAATTGTCTAATTATTTTTGTGTACAATATATTTTGTAGAAATCGACATATTCGACAGGGACATTCCTCCTCCTCCACCATATGGAAGAGATGAGGAGATGGGCGAGGCCTAAGAGGGTGAGGCACATCCTCACGGGCCTTGGGGCGTCTTGGGCCCTAGGGTTGGTCTGCAATTTTGGATGGACTATTGTGATAGATTGGCCAAAGTTTTGGTTCAGGAGGGAGTATGCCTTGCGAGGGCTCGAGATATCAGCACAGATCCTAGGTTTGTGCATTTGTATAGGGACTATCCATCTGATATGATGCTTCTTATGCATCCTATCGTTGGATCTAGTAGGCTACTGGAAGCAATGATGGATGTAGGGCATGCAGCGAAAAATACGTCATATGAGGGTGGTGATCATGATTATGATGATGAGAGTGGTGATCATGATCATGATGATGAGGGTGGTGATTATGATCATGATGATGAGAGTGGTGATCATGATCATGATGATGAGGGTGGTGATCATGATGATTCTGGTAGTACTACCCCATCGTATCATGGCCATCAGGGTGTCAGTGATCCTTCTGGTAGTACACCTCCTCCTCAATCACTTGATGATGAGATTCCAAAGCTAGAGGTTGTGCCTTATGTTTCTCTTAATGGAGTAGACCAGCCATGGGGGCTTCACTAGGGGAGAAATACCATACCATGTGCATTCATATTGGGGGATATATATTGAGTAAAAAATGACATAATATATTGAGCATATAATAGGGGGTAAAGGATTTTTATATTGGAAGGTATAAAAAATGGAGCTCAAAGTTAATGAAAAAATATAAATGGATATAAAAAATGTTAATGAAAAAATGGATACCTACAATATCTAGTGAAATTAGAGGTTTTTTAAATTGGGAAGGTGTATTGGGTTCATATTAGTAGGATGTTAAATAATGTGATTTTTAGAGGTATTTTCTAGTCAAACTAAGGGTATTGTTTAGTAGGTCATGAGTGCACGTGCTATGTCAAAGGTTCATTGAGTTAAGCCCCTTTGAGACCATTTGCTTCCTCCTCCACCTCAGAGTTTGATAGATGTTGAGGTAGTAGTTAACCATCCATCTTCTGATGCAGACCAACCACCTCCTCCTCCACCTCAGAGTTTGACAGACGTTGAGGCAGTAGTTGACCATCCATTGTTTTCTACAGCATACTAGGTTGACACTACTACGTCTGTTGTATCAGATATTTGATTGCAATTATTTGACTTGATACATTAAGTGAAATAACTACAATCAAATATCTGATACAACAGACATAGTAGTGCTAGCCTAATGTATTAGATATTTGATTGCAATTATTTGACTTGTGTGTATATATCTATATATATATATATATATATATATATATATATATATATATATATATATATATATATATATATATATATATATATATATATATATATCTATATATATATAGATATATATATATATATATGGTGCATTTTTTTGTTCATGTTTATTTACTTAATTTATATGTTGGTGTTGATGTGTATATTGTTAGGTCATGTTAGATATGTTCATTTAATGTGCTTACAGATATATGTGTATGTGACAACAATTAGTTGACATGAGATGTATATTAATTAAAGGATGTGTGTGGTGATGCTATTAGATTACAATGTTTGTGTTTTGTTAGATGTGATCACGATGATGGTGCCTTGTTATATTATTAGATTTGTGTGTTAGCTAATGACGTTTATATGTGTTAGAGGTGTATATAATTAGACAATGGTAGTGAATTTGAATGTGTATTTTATGAAATAATATTTACTATATATTATGTATTGGTGAACTTATATCAAACTTTTATATATGAAATTGCATGCAAAACAACTTTAAAAAAAATGCAAAGATATTTTTATAAATTACAAAGTTTAGTGTGGTTGAAACTATGATTGTAAAATTACGATAAATATTTTTCTATTTCTTAGATAGTTCATTCATATTCATTCTAACTTAATTAGTAAAATATTTCAATACTCACAAAGAACAAATAATTAAAAGTAAAATAATTTAGTTTGTTCTTAATAAAGACGAAAATGTGTAACTCATTCAATTTTTAATATAAATTAATAATAATAATAAATTATTCATAAATTCAATTTAACCACTTCAATATTGGTTTATAAAATTCAATCTATTGTTAAATTTAAAAAACTTGAGTCATAATTTTTTATAATTAATTTAGATTGTATATAGCTTAAAAAATTATATTTTTATAAAATTTAATTTATTACTAAAGCTATGAGATTTTCAAGCAATTTAAATTTAATATTTATAGCAACTCTTGCCAATTTAAGTTAGCAATTTCTCTCTCTAAAGATGACGATGGAGAATTGTAAAATAAGGCTTGTGAAGTTACTTGTAGTTGGGGATTTGCTATATTGGGAGTTCTCCCTTAAAGAGGCAAGTGAACTTTTTTTTAGTAATAAAGACATAACATTTTGGTTCTTTGTTTGTCATTGTACTAGTTTAAATTTAACTCTTTTTAACAATAAATATGAGTTAAATAATATAAAAATCATACTATATTAGATTTAAACTTTTGAAAAATAATAAATTTGATTATTTCTTAATGAACAACTCAAGGAATATTATTTTTTTCACATAACTCTATCTCTCATGTCAAGAATTTAATCTTACATATTAATACACATTTTTTTCATGTTAAATACTTCATAGAGTTATCACTATATGATTTATATTGATTTTGAACTAAATAACAAGAAAAAACATGTGAACTGATTAATAAACCAATAAGTATCTAAATCGAGACTAAATCTTCAATGTTGTTTTTAAATTCACTATTTTCTCATTTTGGTTATATTTTTCTCATTTTCTTATTTGACAATGATTGTGACCTTCAATCCTTATTATCATAGATATCATACACCACTGGAAATACTTAGTTTTAACTGTAAAAATGTTTCCGCTACAAAACATATCTAAAAACATTTGTGAATCTTACCAATTATATAAAATGCCAACAATATGAATAAAAAATATATATATAATTAGTGAAATAAAGAAAACAAAAGCATACAAAAATAGTATAAATGATTAAATAACACAAGTACATAGCACTCTTTGTTGTCATCACTATGATCATCTTCCTTGCTTGGCATGATAACATTGTTGTTCTCAAAAATATGTTTTGATATAGGGTCGTGTCTTAATACGAACCACCAATCCCTTTCCAACACACTTGGGTAAAAAACACCTAGTTGTAGTGCTTTCGGAAAACATAAGGCTTTCTAGCTTCATGCCACATTTTTTTTATAGTTGATAGATATCAGCCCACTATCGTGATCTTCCTTTACATTATTCTGATCAAAGGTGTCCCACCACTTGCACTTAAAAATAACGCATTGGAATGAAGAGAAGTCCACTTGAATGATCCCTTGTATCTTTCCAATGTAACCTAACGTCCCCTGCATTAGGTTTTGCTTGTGGTCGCTAGAATGACTAGATTGGTCACAGTCGACTTCCACTCCATAGTCGAGTGTCATGCATCCATAATTGGCACCCTCTGTGTGAAAATGATGTCCATATGCCCACATAGATAGGAATAAATGCACCTTTAAAAAAGTGAAAAAATCACAGTGTCATGTGTCTAATAACCCGAATACACACACACACACATAGGTGTTACAACTCAAAGTTGCAATATTAAGTTAAAATGTACAAAAGAAGATTATAATCATTGAGTTGTTGAACCCAATCCCTATGTTTAGTGCATCCTCTTCAGCACGCGGGTAACAGCCAGATACATCGTTTTTATCTCTAACTTGATCAACAACCCAACTAGTCAGGCATGTCATTCGACATATTTTTTTTAAATGAACAGGATAAGGCACACTTCTACCATTCATTCATTTGAATTCTTTCATGTCACTGTCCCATTTCCTCCTCTTATGTTTATACAATGCAACCCATGGTTGTGTCGCTTCCATATTGTAAAGAATAAATTTGTTGATGGCTTCAATTTATGAATTCGTTGATGAAATCAAACCAACATATATATATATATATATATATATATATATAGTACGTATGAGATAAAAATCTGCATTAATATAAATTTTAGTGCGAATAGTTACTGTGTACAAATTTGAAAAATGATAAGCCACTTACTCTTTATCATGTGCTTATTTCCATTTGTTTTGAGAAGCTCCCCTTCTATTTTGTCTTCATCCCTTTTTTCATCCCAAATCATCACACCTAGTGTGTTTTCGATCTGCTTGATGTACTCATTGGCATAATAGAAAGACTCATATGATATATACCCCTCTGCCATATACCCCTTGGGTTTTTCCCTTTGTCGAACAAAACCTTTCAATTTCTTCATGTACATTTTTAGGAAGAACATCCAATGAGAAGAAACCACCCCAACTAATTCAACCTCATCTACTAGGTGAATTAGAAGATGAACCTGCAAGTCCATGAAACTCGTTTGTGATTCCTTCTAAAACATACAAACAATCTCAGTTATCTCTTGACACCACCATGGAATGCTAGCCATATGAATCTCCTTTGATGTGATCCAATGTACAAATGTAGATAGTTATCATCTTGTCCAACCAAATATTACTATATTTCTAATGATTTAACATATATATGGCTTCACGTATACTTCCATCAGATTACAGTGGATTAGAATTTCCAATAGGCATTGACTCATCTAAGAAAGTCAAGGGGTGAAGTGTATAAAAGTGATCCCAACCGCTTTGCCTGGTCGGGTTCATTCAGCTCATCCCGAACAAGAGCACCAGTGCCTAAGAACCATATATTCATGAAGGGAAGGTGGTTAGGAAGCCAACCCGTGAATTCCTGTACTAAGTTCAAGTCTGTGAGCCGTCCAGTCTATGCAAGGGTTGTAAAGACGCCAGATGGTGAGTTGGTAGCAGTCAATATCCAAGTACAATACAATTTTATGATATTAAACAATTATTCTCATGATGATTGAACAATGATATCCATGCCTTGTTTATAATATCTCATTTCAGAATACTAGGAGAGGGTAAGACCTTTCACCCAAAAGTTCTCATTTGACCTGGAATGAATAAATCTCCCCAAATCAGTGCACTGCTTTATTTATGTCCATCTGCTTGGTGATCTCAGAAACAATATAAGCCGTTAGCCCGCCCCCTCAGGACTACGACTCTAAAAGTAGCCTTAGATATCGCACGTCAAAGGTCTTGGGAGAATTCATAGTTCACACACCCACACACAAGCATAGGATAATGACACTGCACAGTAAATAGTACATTATACAAAAATTAATTATAAAATATCCCATTTCATAACAATTATAAAATAAATAAATAAATAAATAATCATATTTTTGACATATGTACTCTTAGAAAGTTCAAATGGTCATGCAATTTCAACCCTGACAAATGGTCTTCCATGGTGCAGCAGTGCCATAGTGAATACCCATATAAAGAAGGCACCCTCACACTCATTATAACTTCCTTTGGCAATTAAATATCATATTTCTTTAAAATCCATGGGACTTCACCTTCTTTGAAAGACCAAGAGGGGCCAGGCTCTCCTCTATTTTCTTGTCTTGGCCAATGTTTCTTTTTAGTTTTTGAAGAAACAAGATCTCTCCTAACATCCAAGGTGTCAGTTTCTATCAATGATATGTGTCTCCATAAAGAAGATGAAACATTTTTAAATATATGCATGGGATCTAGTAAGTTGGAAATCTTAAGATGCTCCTAATATGGGAGCTCATAAAAGACATATTTCCTTTTCATCCCAATGGGAAACTTCTCAACATAGGTATTGAATAATTCTGGATCATCGAACATAGGTTCCCCATTTGAATCGAACATTCCTGCAAACTCCTTCTCCTTTCTCTCTCATATCCTCTAAGTCATTCAAATGGTGTCGTTATTGTAGGCCTTTGCGTTCTCTCTAGTTTACCATTGAAAGCATATGTTTCTCTTCTATAAGGGTGTTCTTCTGGGAGGAATACCCTGGAGCAATCATACACTAGCTTTTGTAGGTGGTTGGACCACTTAGCCTTCAGAGAAGGTCCACAAATTTTACATCCATGATACCCTATTGTTATAAGATCTGTGAAATTATTGTATATAGGTCGTCACATTAGCGACCATGAAGATCATAACAATTGCATCGAATTAAATCAATATGCAAAACAATTTTGTTATGTATATAAACAAATCATTAAAAATGTAATTTACCATAGAAAACTCCTAAGCCTGGATAATCATGTATGGTGTAAGCACGTATGCCATACAATTTAAAACTCCTCTCTGTTGTGATGGGCCTTGATACATCATAAACATGTATCCCTTCCCATAATTACTTCAATTCATCTACCAATGGTTGTAAGTAGACATCCATATTCGTCACTTGTCTTCTACAAGGGACTATGAGAGCCAACATAAGATGTTCATTTTTCATGGAAAACCATGGGGGGATATTGTTATTGATCACTACTAGAAGCCAAACAGAATAGTTGGTATTTTAGAGGGAATATGGGTTGATGTCGTCCATATTTTTCAGGCTATGTATCCTCTATATACTTCATGGATATTGAATTTGTTGGGATTCACATAACTCCTGACTCACTTATGTGTGAGCCATGGCATCCTTGCAACATAGCTAATTATTTGCAATGAAAGAGTCCTTGAATCCTTGGGATTATAGGCATGTGCCTCAATATCTTATGAAGAGGACTATGTGATTTACCTTTTTTTGTTTAATTACGGTACCTATCATGCCCACATTTCAGAAATATATCTTTGTCTACATATTTTTCTCTATATAAAATATAATCATTCAGACATCCATGACATGATATATACTCAACACCCAACATTTTCAACAACTTCTTTTCCTCTTAGTAGCTACCCGACAAGACATTATCACTTGGAAGAACCTTATATTTGAATAACCAATAATTGGTGGGGAATATAATTGTATAATGTCACTATTTAACATTCATAAAATCAACCATTTTTAATGTTGATTGTGTGACGATATTTCTCAAAATATAAGGGAATTGATTGATCATGCAGATAAATTACCTCAATATTGTTGATAAACATGCATTCTACATGCCAAACTTTGCTTTCAAGTTGTACAACAACATCGTTGTCCCCATCTGAGTATACTTTGACTTGCCTCCAGGTCCAAAGAGAGGGGTGGTGGAAGCATATTTCAGGCTTTCAAATAAGGTATCAGTGATATGAGAATCATCCCCTAGCTCATTGTTCTAGAATGCATCTAACAACATTTCCTCCATGGCATTCGTATCCCATAAGTAATCATCCATACCAACCTCTATTTGATTTCTTCCATTACCAACTTGTGATGAAGAACTATTATTGTTTTAGTCATTCCTAATTGATGAATCTAAATGTAGTGGTTTTTGAATAGGTGGTTGATATAACCATTCTTTGTATGCTTCCTTTCTGAGTCTTGCTCTTAATGCAACCTTCTCTTGAGTTGACGTTGTAGTGGGGTGCATCAGAATATGGTAGGTGGGTCACTCATCATCACTATAATCCTAATTTCAACCAATATTGAACATCATTAGTACAATATCAATGATATTAGTAAGCACATCGTGCAATTGGTTTGTTGAAATTACATTATACCAAACAATTATTATCATCATTAATCTAGGATTATGGTTGGAAGATGACATGTTCCAATTGGTAGGGTGAAGAAGTTGTCCATTTTCATCTACCAACTGTTTGTGATATGATGCTCCTAATAAGATCTTTTGACGTTTTGCAAATGGAGGAATATTTCTGCATTTGAACTCGATTTTAAATCAGGATCCTACAAATTTAGATACATTTTTATTCAAATTGACATGGATTAAAAAAAAATCAATTAGATAATTAAAATATAAATAAAATCTGAACTTAATAGGGTTGGAAAGGGAGAACTCCGTGAAGGACTTTTATCGGCAATATGGAACGAACTAGAATTTGAAAAATTGGCCATTTTATATTATTGAGATTTTGTCCCTGCATTTGAGAAAAAACGGAGATAAAATTTTGTGTGCATATCTAAAATTAATCTTAACAACCATATAATCACAATCTGAATTTCAATATAGTTTTCAAACCATTTTTCAAGAATAAGGTGACTTTAAGCGGAAAATGTATACTATGAACTATTGTAATTCATGTGGATGCATCCTAAAGGATAATTTGAGATTAATATGCCATTTTATTTGAAAATAAAATTTTAGATAGCTTTTAAAACCTACTAGTGTGCTTATCAAATCAAACCGCATCGATGTATTTAAATCATAAAAGTGTCGGAGTGCTCAACTAATAATCATACTAGTTTCTAGCATTCTAAAAAATATAAAATATGTTATCATATTGGTGCTCTTGTTCCAAAACACACCAGTGCATTTCAATGAAAAACAACACTAGTACAAACTTGTTTTCAAAATTTAGAAACTAAAAATGAATTCAACCATCTTGATGATCTTATAACAATTACAACACCGATGCATTTAAATACAAATTGTACCGTTGCGTTAAAAAAATTAATTGCACCGTTTCAGTATTTTGAAAAT
This sequence comes from Pinus tabuliformis, assembly GCA_031772625.1. Lineage (NCBI taxonomy): Eukaryota > Viridiplantae > Streptophyta > Pinopsida > Pinales > Pinaceae > Pinus > Pinus tabuliformis. The sequence goes on from CM062813.1 coordinate 161,625,818, forward strand.
ATAAAATAAAAATAAATAATTGTATCATGCCAGTGCGTTGAAAAATTTTGTCGCCCCAATAATGTCGGTGTGCTTTTCTTGTAAACGTATTGGTGCACTTCACTATAGAACGCACCAATGTTGGGATATAGTGGAAAAAAAAAACGCGATTTGTTTTCTTTTTTTATAACTCAAAAACGAGCAGCAATTGATTTTTTGAAATCTAATTTCATGAAGTCTTTAAATAATAAAAATTTATTCATTATTTCATTATTTTTCTCAAATTTTCAAGGGAGTGATTTCCAAGAGAGACATAGCAGGAGCACTAGAATACTTTGGAGCAACATAACTACTCAAAAGATCATAAGATGAGAGGTATGGTGATTTTCTCAAAATCTTGCAAAGTAAAAAAATTAAATTTTGTTTTTTGTTTTACTAATAAATATTTTACAATTTCTGCTAGGGTTTAATTAAAAGAGAGATCATTTGCGAGAGAGACATACTGGGAGAATTGTGGAGCAACAAAATATTTTGGAATTGCAGAAAGATCAGAATTTGAAAGATATGGTGATTCACTCAAAACCTTAGGTAGAAAAAAATTTAAATTTTATTGACTTTTACAATTTTTGTTAGATTTATTCACAATCCAAGAAAAAATAAAATTAAAACCTTGTATAATAAAAACATTTACTATTGATTTTACTAGTAAAATATTATATGATCTCTATTCCTATTTAAATTTAATTAAAATTTATAAAGAAAACAAAAAAAAAATCAATATTTACCTTAAACCATTGCTTCTTCTTCACCTTAGGGTTTAACTCTCTCTACCACTTCACAATTGGGGTTTTTAATTTTAGGCATTTTAGGTTTAATGGGTTTGTGTACTTACTATATATAGAGAATTTGATATGTAAATTAGGGGAACCACTTATTGAATTAGATGCAAACCCTATCGGCCGTGTCCATTTTTTTAAAATAGGTATATGTTTTGCGGTCACTAATGTAATATAATGCACTGGTGCGCCTTGTGTAATACAATGCACTACTATATTATAACACCATTGGTTTTGTCCAATTTGTTTATCAGTGCTCCCAGTGTAATATAATACATCGGCGCACCTCTTCCAAATAGAACCATTATAATTTAAAATTATTTTAAAAAAAAATAATTTTCACTAACAGTGCCAAACAATTAAACGCCTGGTCTGCTTTTTTTAAAACATTGTCATTTCGCGATGTTCCCTGTGTAATCTAATGAATCAGCATTGGTGGTGCTTCTATCGCACCGAATCCTGTCAGCATTATCCATTTTTATAAAATGCAATATTTTTATTGGTGTGGTTGTTGTAATATAAGGCACTAGCTTGCCTCTGCCAAATAGCATCGTTAAGTGACTTGCATTTAATTTTTTATGTGTTCGTTTTTTACTGTGATGACGGTGATTTTACTGTCATAAATTGCACTGTCATAATTTAAATTTATTTTAAAAAACAATTTTCAGTGTCGATGTTGAACAATTAAACGTCTGGTCCGTTAAATAAATTAAACTGCTGGTGCTTTTAATAGATTAAACGCACCAAGGCGTTTGGTTCAAATAACACCATCGATTACCAGAGATCTTTTTGGCTAAAAATTATTTGATTTATGTATAAAATATATGTAATGGTTTTGTATTGAATGTTACAGGTTGTATATTGATAAAAAAAAATGTCTAAGAATGTGTCAAGTAATAAAAATATTGATCGACACAATGATAACACATCAAAAAATGTGAAGAAGATAGGTTCTTTGTAGATTATCTACAAAATTAATATGTTTGAACTATATGTAAGTTTAAATAATATGTATTGGTTAGTGTGGGTCATGCAGAGCCACAAAATGAAGAAGGTTGATAAGATTATTTTTAATATAAGTGCAAAAAAGCATAAAATCCTAATAGAAAAATTTCAGAAGGATGAATCAAGTGGGTGAAAAAATACTTTTCAATATGATTTTTTTTTCAATTTTCATTAATAATATACTTAAGAATATTAGCTAACATATTTCAAACAATCTATTAATTCATATATGTTTAATGTTCTACATGGATCAATAATGAAGGAAAAGATCAATGTCGTTTTAAGAAAATAAAAATTATAGAACATGTAAATGATGATGAATTGGTCCTTAGCTCATCTGGAGTGGTGATGGAAATTAATGAAAGGGGGAATATTTTTTACAAAACTATGAGGGATCTAGTGGAATGAACATATAGACATACTTTTCACTTACAATACAAAAATCAATCCAATGATTCTAAGAACAAAATTATATCTAAAATACAGAAAGTGTTTCTAGAGCAATGGTCAATGAGACATGTCAGACTTGCAATAGAAAAGACATGCAACGACAAAAAAAAATCATTCAAAAGGTAATATTCCTAATTAAAATGATTTTCTAGAATTATAGTTATATATTACTACAAACCATTCATTTATTAATATCAATTTTGTTATATTTAGTTTTCATATATCAATATAAAAATAGTTTATTAACCTTTTTAGTAAGATTATGAAAATACCAAATGATCAACAAGCTAATATGTGAAACATGCCAGTAGGAATGTCCAAAAAAGTGTACAAGGAGATGGTCAAGGAAAGGGACATAATTGCATCATATGAGGAGCCATCTCAACAACAATGTGCTTCAAATGTATGTAATCATGATTGAATTCGTCCATATAAAAAAATAATTTAGCATTAAATATTAATTTTCAAGTATTTTCTTGCGGAAAGGAAGAAAAAAATGGAACTCATTCAACACATAAAATAGGACAACAAGAAAGAAAAGGGTTGATATCAAAGTTTGTGAGTAGTTGTTAATATTTCCTTATAACAACTCAAGGTTTCAGTTTTGTATATTTTATGTTATTTTACAACAACCATCCTTAAATGTCTTCAAATAGGTGCTAGCATATAAAGAAGAGCCATTGGAAGAATTGATTGACAATGGGTTAAATATGGTTTGTGAGTATATGTTGGCATATCAAAAATTAATTATGGAATTTGTAAGTATCTGTGTTGTTTTACTTCCCTGAGTTTACAATTAACAGAACAAAAGAATCATTTATATTAAATCTGTGATTTACAATGGGGTTTAAAACATGCAAGAAACAAACTATGGAACTATGCCAGTAGAAGACTTGTTGCAACAAGGCATGAGACTTGGTTTTAAAAACATTTGCACAGTTTATGAGTCACTTCTTGCTATGGTACATTATTATTCAATTCACATTGGTGTATATTATTTATTTCAATTTTCATTATTCTCACCAATTTTGATACACTCATTATACTTTATTTTTATGTTTGCAGATGGAACAAGATCAAGAAGATGAAAACAATCGATGCAATCAACAAAAAATTCCTCCAAATAACCGAAGTCATGAAAGTAGCTCAAGCACTGACAGCAATTCTAGTGAAGAATGATGATCTATTTGGATATCAATGCTATAGAAATTTCCCACCTGTAGTTCACCTAGTAATGCAATGTACTAAAGAAAAACACGATCTAATTCTACAAACAATTTAGCGGAAGATTAATCGAACATGAGCAACATCAATAAGAAAACATATAACTAATATGGATAAATAAATCACACATAACACAGAAGATATAACCCAGGGAAAGCCTCAGCCTAAAACCCCAACTCTGTATTATCATACAAGTGGAAATATAGCCAGTATTACAAAAAGAATCAGCTCAAAATCTATCCTGCTCTCTCTGCAATACCTTGGCTACTCAAGACAATCCAAGGCCTCTATCTAACCTCTGGTATGCCCTCTAAGCCTCCTATTTCTTTGCGCAATTCTGATTGGGGTCTAGTGCAATCACAGGTGTGAATTTTCCTCTTCACACACTCACCAACATCATGGATGAGCTTCCTTTATAGGAAAAATATTCATCCAACTGATAGTACACTGTCCCTTCTTTGATCTCAACTAGGTCTCTGTCTGAACTGACATGCATGAGTTATCCATGAGTGAATACTCAGTTATTTGAAATACAATAGTTACATGCATGCAAGCATTAACTAACTGAACTCTCATTAATTTAACAAACTGTTAAATTAATCTAACTGGAATTGACTCAGTTAACTAAGCCAACTAATTACAACATAATATTACAACTCATCCTTATCTTTTTAACTGATGGATAAATTTCTCAATTAATAGATAAACTATTGCATGTCCTCACATAGACTTCAAGTTTATTTTTCCTTAACTAATTAACTCAAGATGAATTAATTAATTAATTTACAAATTGGTGTTAATATCAAATTCGAATTTTACTTCCTATGTTTAGTCTAGGGACTGACTAAAATAGGAATCCATACTGAACTGCTAAAAATAGAATGTGATTTTTAGCACTTCCATTTTTCATTCCCTATTGCCCAATCCAGCACTGGTACCCAAACTGCTATTTTTAGCATTTCTTGTTTCTATTTTCAACACTCCCTCTCAACAAGAAAGGCTTCAACTCGAACCCGATCCTGTACCTCTGGAGTGTTCTGCATGCAACACTTCTACCAAGTGTGGTTTCTCCAGCAACTCTTGGAACAAAAAAAAACTCCCAACTGACCTCTCTGTTGGGCTAGAAACATACTCTAATGTTGAAGCTCTACCTACTGTAGACAAGTGATCCCTCTCTGACCTCTACGCTACTACAACATCTCCATGCATTTCGCACCGTTGCACACCTCTCTGTGCCATCTTGCACTGGAGCAACATAGTTGTACCTCTCGCATTGTTGTAGCCTGCTAGCTCTGCGTTGTCTTGGGATTCCTACACTGTAGCTCTATATACCGCTCCATCCACATCTGTCTCTACCCAATCAGTTAGTCCTGCTACTCCTCATCAAGGATCCTGTAGCAAAGTCGAATCAAAGAGGTTGGGTACCTCAAGGATCCTGCCCCTCCTCCTTGGGACGATCACTCCACATCGGCCCACCTCCTACCTGGAGGTATGGATGCATGTGATCCCTCTACCCACCTGGCTCGATGTTTCCCCCTACTGGAGGTCTCTGCATGAGTAGATGTCTCTACTCAATCTCCTCTTAGCTTCCCCTATTGTGGCTGTTCCACAACCTCTTGAAGCTGCTGCACCAATCGAGGCTCCTCCACAATCGTCTGAGACTTCTTCAGGCGCTCCATGTTGAGAGGTAATATACTCTCCCTCTCAACCACCAAGTCTCCATCAATTGCCTTGCTGCTCAAGGCTTTGAATGCATCTTGAACCTCAAGAGCATACAGGTTCTTGACCCGTGAACGGATCTGCTTCACTTGTCTAGTGATGATGTGTCTAAGGAAAACCTTTCCCTTACTGAAGACTACATCATAGCCTTTGTCTTCCAACATCGCGATCGACACCATGTTTCTCTTCAATCCTGGTACATACTTGACATCGGTCAAGGTAAGGCAAGCTCCATGCTCCCTCTAAAAAATAACTGTGCCTACACCTGAGACACTGTACTTCTCATCATTACCCATCGCTATGAGCATCTGTAGATCTTTCTCCTCCAAAGTAATGAACAAACTCTTATCGTCGGTCATGTGGAAAGAAGCTCCACTGTCAAGAAACCAACCACTTCCCCCATGGATGAAACCATGCATGCGAAGAGTGTGAAATCCAACTCGAACTGTGAAGCAAGTGCCTCACTTCAGATCCTTCCCCGGATCGCTTATTGGATTTCCTCTGTGGACAATTTGTAGCAAAATGGCCCACCTTATGACAACGAAAGCATCGCACTTTTGATTTGTCAAACTTCTTCCCACCATGGGAAGAACTAGATTCGGAAAGGGAAACCTTCTCCTTCCCCTTCTTCACCTTACTCACTAAGGCACAGTTTTCTTCATCCTCCATGGATGAAGAACCATCTCTGGTGCTTCTTCTTATCTCCTCCTGCATCAAATCTGACCAAATTCGTTCCTAATCTGGCAGTTTCTCTCTTCTATTAACCGAGTCCTGGTAGTTATGCCAGCTCTTAGGAAGATAGAGGAGTGCAAGACTCACCATGTCATCATCAGCTGTCACGATCCCTACACTTCCAAGCTCATCTTTGCATGTGGTGAGTTTGTTCAGATACATAGAGATCATATCACCCTTTTCACACTTGATCTTTCGAAGCTTGTCTTTCAGTGCCAGCTTCCTCTAATCATTGTTATTCTGATATAGATCTTTCAATGTTTTCCACATTGAAAACGGTGTCTCCTTCCCATGGAGACTCGAGACTATGTGATATCGAACCCCTCTAGAAGGATTCTCCTTGCTCTAGCCACACATTTCTTCCATTCAGCCAACTCAGCAACACCAGACGGCTTGAGGACTTCTTGATCAATGAAGTCCTTTAGATCGTTATCCTCTAGTACTGCTTCCATGCGATCCTTCCAGGCTATATAATTCGAATTGCCATCAAGGGCATATTCGAGTCTCAAACCATAGAACACCATAGGTGAAATAGGGATGTGATAAGAACTCGATTTCTATATTCAAGAATCACAAACTTCAACTTATCCCTTCTTTTATACTGTTTTTCCTTGATCACTTGTGCTCTGATACCATGTAGAAATTTCCACCTGTAGATCACCTGGTAAAGCAATGTACTAAAGCAAAACACTTGATCTACTTCTACAAACAATTTATCGAAAGCTTAATTGAACATGAGCAACATCAATAAGAACACATATAACTGATATGGAGAAATCAATCACACATAACACAGAATATATAACCTGGGGAAAGCCTCAGCCTAAAACCCCAACTTTGTATTATAATACAAGTGGAAATATAGCCAGTATTACAAAAAGAATCAGCTCAAAATCTATCATTCTCTCTCTGCAATACCTCCGCTCCTCATAGACAGTCCAAGGCCTCTATCTAACCTATGGTCTGCCCTCCAAGCCTCCTATTTCTTTGCGCAATTATGATTGGGGTCCAGTGCAATCACATGTGTGAATTTGCCTCTTCACACACTCACCAACCTCTGATCTAACTGCGCAGTTCTGAAGGAGATAAATCCTCATCATGGATGAGCTTCCTTTACAAGAAAAATATTCATCCAACTGATAGTACACTATCCCTTCTCTGATCTCAATTGGGTCTCTATCTGAACTGACATGCATGAGTTATCCATGAGTGAATACTCAGTTATCTGAAATATAGTAGTTACATGTATGCAAGCAATAACTAACTGAATTCTCATTAATTTAACAAACTGTTAAATTAATCTAACTAGACTTGACTTAGTTAACTGAGCGAACTAATTACAACTCAATATTACAACTCATCCTTATCTTTTTAACTGATGGATAAATTCCTCAATTAATAGATAAACTATTGCATGTCCTCACATAGACTTCAAGTTTGTTTTTCCTTAACTAATTAACTCAAGATGAATTTTACTTCTTATGTTTAGGCCAGGGACTAACTAAAATATGAATCCATACTAAACTGCTAAAGATAAAATGCTATTTTTAGCACTTCCATTTTTCATTCCCAGTTGCCCAATCTAGCACCGGTACCCAAACTGCTATTTTTAGCACTTCTATTTTTAACATTTTTTGTTGCCATTTTCAACAAATGCAACTTCTTGTATTTTTTGAAATAATTGTCTATGAAAATTAGACATTTTGTTTAATGTAATGGACATAGTGTCCCAATTTAAAGACAAGGGGTTACCATCATTTTGTATGAAAAGAGCCTCTTATTGATATATAATAAAGTAGATTTTAATTTATTCTATTGTGTTATCCAATGTCACTGTGAAATGCTACACCATTGATTAAATATATGGATGATTAAATATTATAATGGAGAGATGTGAATTCTTATAATATAACAAATTAATCCAAACCTCATGCACAAATGCACTAATCAAATTTTAATTTATATGAATATTGTTATAAGATATATCTCGATTTTTCAATGAATAACAAATGCACTGTCACAAGTCAATGTTTGCAAAAAAGAGAAAATCCCATACAAAAAATCAGTGTGTTGATAACATAAAAAGGCACTTGTGCGTTATGTTACATAAAAGAATCGTGATGGCGTATTTTTGCATGACCAGTGCCTTTTCGGAAAACGAAAACACTAGGGAATTTAGTTCTTCAAGAATCGATATTGTTTGCAATTAATGCCTCGATGAATTGTAATTTTTAACACCTCAGTCCTATAAATTATTATTTCCATCCCCAGTGCATTATTAAAATCAATAGCACCGGTCCTTTTATATAACTAATTCATCGGTGCATTTATACAAATAATACAAATCAATGTTATGAGTTTAAACAAAAGCACCAGGACTACAATTATTTTTTGTGTACCCCGATGTCATTCCTTAAAAGAGGAGCCCGAGGATTTTTTTGATATAAATGCACTGGTGCGGTATACATTTCAGGCACCGATGTTATTTACATTCAATGCCTTGGTGATTTTAGTTATTTATGTTACCCAGTGCGTTTATATATGTAGTGCAACAATGTTACTTTTTCCATGAAGCACACTGCAAAAAAAAAACATCTGCTAAAACCTTGATCCTTGATATATTCTCCTTTAAGTAGGACATGAAAGAAATAGGAGCACAAACCATGTATTTTGATTGTTCTTCCACTATATTTTTAAAAACTTCTTCCTAGAAACAAAAATGATTGTATCTTAAATGAGTGGGTGGCTTTCTTTGTCCAATGCCATTCTAGAAGGGATCAAAAGATGGTTAGATAAACCCTTGGAAGAAATCCATGGCTTGGAAATGAAATGGATGCCCATCAAGTCTTTAGACACCATAAAGTGATCAAGCCTTTTAGATACCACATGATCACTAATGCAAAAATTATTCCATGTAGGGGAAAATTTGATAGGCTCAACATCTACTAGATGGTACTTCTCGAGGAAAAGTATAGAAAAATCCACTCAATTGATCTTTCATAAGACTTACCCCCCCCCCCCCCACACACTTCCCTCAATAATAGGTTGAAAATTAGAACACCACCAATGAGAATATGATGCACATTCTGAACACCATACACAACTAGACCTTCCTAGAATGAGACTCGTTCTGCATAGAGGCCATAGATATTCATAATCGTCAACTCAATTCCCAAATTCTTAACTTCCAAATGGACTAAAATAGAAGAATTATTAGACAAGGGAGAAATCACTTTGAAATTGAAATTCCATCTAGTGATCTAGTCTCCAAAAAGACCCTATACATCCACAGAAGACAAAGACCAGTTTTTTAGCCATTGTTCTAAAGCTACTCTAGTTTGTGAACCATCCGCCTTGGCATCCTAAATCAAAATTATATTTAGGTTATGGATTTTAATCATCCTTTTGATGGCTATCTATTTTCGAGCACCCCCACCCCTCTTACATTGAAAGAAAGATCAATCATGAGGGAAATGTTTTTAGGGAATTCCTTGCTCTAAGGGCCTTAGCAATGATAGCTTGTTTTCATTTTTTTATATCTAACACCACCTTCTCTTGTGCCCTTAATAAGTGTGATTTGTGTCCTACCATATTTGATTGTAAGGAGTGAAGATAAACCCCAATGACAAATAGAGTTGTATTTAAACTTTGTCTGCATAAGAAGAGAATATCCCTTCCATGTAGAGGACCTGGATATATGAACCAAGAAGAGAGGAGTGGAGTTGTAATATCCCCCTGTTATACCCCTACTTATTGTAATTATAATTATGACTACCAGAAAAGCATGGAAAGAGTCATGATTGGCCTAACCTTTGATTCAATATCTAAAAATTATTAATTAATATTAATTAATTCACACAATTGAAGAAGGGGAAAAAATGGATCCTTAGTCTAAGGGAATCTTGACTTTTCAATGGATTTTCCTGAAGCCGCTTCTCTTCCCACCTAATTTAAAAATCCATGACCTAACCTAGCAGAATTTAATGTCACAGTTGCTTGCAAACTCGGGGAGCCATTTGTTTGATAGGTTTAATGAGTTGTGGTTGGGGGTTGAACTGAGTTGGTAGAGCCACTAAAAACCATTACATGATTGAAATGGGGTCATGGAAGGGAAGGTGGTGTGCATTCCCCTTTTCTTCTCGTAGATCTGAGAGATATATCTCTATAAGATGGTGTAGAAGTTCCAAAACAGATAAGGAGAGAGAAAACTATGAATAGCCAAGATACACTATAGAGAAGATGCAGAGAAGAGTTAAGGTGGTACCTTCTCAATTGCATGAAGGAATGCATAGGGATTTATATATATACACACAACACAACTAAATTTGTTTGTTTGTTGGATGCTTAGAATATAACTCATATGCCCAACATTTTTATTATTTAAGTCTCTTAGGATCTTGTATTTTTGTTGTCCCTTTGAGTTCTTAGGCTTTGTGACCTTGAGATTGGGCAATGTGACCTTGGGTGTTAACTACCATTATTGTGTTTATGGCCACTAAAATAATTGTGTGAGCCTCTATTGCTAGTGTGTAGTTGAAGGATTGAAAATTCAGCCATTGAGTGCTTTCCTAGTCTGTTAAACAACTTAGTGCTTATTGAATAATTAAACACACAATTGATTGTTTTCCTTGTATATTAAACCACTTAGTGCTAGTGGTTTGACTATTACACCTTAGAGAGCTTTATTGGTTTGTTAAAACACTTAGTGCCTACTGAATAATTAAATACACCATTGGATGCTTGCTAATTACATGTTAAACCACCTTCACAGTGGGTTCAACCCTCAAAAATTAAGAAACACAATTATTATTTGAGTTCAGCGAAGCCCCGTGTTTTGAATTCAAAATGTAAGTGGTTTAATGGAATGTTTACTACCACAAAGCGGTTTATGAACCACTCGAGTAGTGGTCTCCATCCCTTAAGAGTTTTACCAACCCATTGGTGTGAAATTCCCTTGTGTAGGCATTCCTTCAGACTCTGGATCTAGCTTGGGGATGGTTAGATGCAAAAGGGATTACTATGTAGTTGGTCTATGGTTGGGTGGAGAGTGGAAGTCTCTGCTTTAGTTTCCAACTGTTCTAACACACTCATATAAGTAAAATTTGTCTCTGCCTATTGGTATTTCAAGTTATGTGTATTCCTTGTTGAGATTATTGACTAATGCATGGTCTTGAGTGCTCATGAGGGAATGATTAAATTGTGAAGTTATTACCATATTCATCAGTTGTATAACACCTTAATTATTTATATTTTCTAGTCAAAATTTCATAGTTAAGATTGTGATTGATAAGATGCCTTACATGTTTACAGTTGTGTTGAATGCTTGAATTATGATGATTTCTTCCATACTTGCAACTTGCAATTGTCTTATATGTGCATAATAGAAATAAAATCCTAGGTTGTACATGTTGATATTATATTCTTGATGGAAGTATTAAAACATGTGCCCGTTGCTTTCTTTTTTCTTTAAATCAATATATTGATCTATAAATAATAGCTCAATATTTCCAGAATGGTATAGAGTGGTAGATGAATTGTAATTCATCCCTTGCAGTTATGTGTGTTTTTAGTTCATTTATGTTTTAAGTAGCTTCTAATAGGTGGTAGTTCTTGAGGGTTTTCAGGACCTCAAGGTCTTTGTCCATGATACACAGAAATATGGCAGTCAAGGTGGTCACTCCTTGTTTTTTACACATATGGAAATTAAGAGTTTGACACCTCAGTCTTATCTTGATTACCATATATACAAATGGAAGTTTGATAGATACCCCATTTTTTTTGTGGAATGCCTTAAGTTTGAAGCTTGTTTGGGTCAACGAAGTTTGGGGTGGAATGATCAACATACATATACAAACATATATGTAAAATAAATTCCAACATTGAAATATTGAAGGAAGAAACTCATCATTGGAACTCTGCCTTATGGTCAAAACATCAGAATTTGAGAGTAATTTGATGGAGAGGGCCTGTGTCAATGGGTCAATATCATCCATTAACCACCGGCCACAAACTTATATGCATAAGATATATAGAACTTTTGACACTAAGAGCTAATGCCACGATGATGTGGCCAATGTGATGTTTCTTGGGGGTGGACCCTACACTGAGGCCTTAGACATCATCAAGTACAAATTTGAAAAGAAGTGAGGTAGAGTCAGAGGCTAGGATCCAACCTAACTAAGGATAGTGTGGAACCCTCCACCACTCGTCGCTCACCACCCAGCCTTGAAGATTATGCACTGGGGACAGAAATATGGTGTGGTTCTATGGACTCATTGAATTATAAATAAGGATTAAAATTGATAATCCCCACGTGTTCAAAATGTGGAGGATTTAGTGACACCCACGTTGGATAATTCATGGTAGGGACCATGTGGGGTCCTACCTCACCCACTGCCCACGACCAAGTTCTTGGAGATGTAAGGTCATTGATAGGTGGTGACAAGGAGGGTTTGGCTTGATCATAGTTCTAGCATGGAACCTTGACCGCCACACATTGCCTGCCACTGAACACATTGCATTGGTCAAACGATAAAACATGAAGTGCTAGGGAAACGATCGATGTGACATGATGTGTCGGCCCACCAAAATTTGAGATATGAATCGAAAGGCTTATAATATGGAAAACCTTGCAAACATAAGGAAGATCCCTAGTGGGCCCGCGCTCGAGTCTACGTGGCAAGTGCCACGAGGTCATGTGGATGCCATGTAGGGTCCCATGTTGATTTGGATTTGTATTATGTTGACGTGGTAATATTGTGATGATAATGTGGTCCTACATGATGATGATGTGGCAGTGCCACATGGGCCAGAAAGGAGCAATGTGAATGCCATGTGGTAGTTCAATGTTGATGTGGCCTTAACTGAGTGATCAAACTTCAAGAGGGCATAACTTTCAATTCAAGAGTCAGATGAAGATAAATTTATATCGCTATAAATATATCGACAAGTTGGATTCATTGGTAGCAGAAGAATTTAATTCCACAAACTTTGTAAAGGAAGTATTTGTGTGACCCCATATACATAACAAACCTTGGAGGTTGGGTTAAGTTATTAAGTAACACCTCCTACAACTTGAGATGGTAAAAGGTGGTTGGGAGGGAGTGTTACAAAGTCCTCAAATGGAGAGAACCCTTTGGATACCAAAGGCTCAACTTGGGGACCAAAAGGCTCAACCTGGGGACCAAAAGGCTTTGAAGGAGCAGAAGAAGAATAAGAAAGAAGAGGGAAGCTTCTTGAATAAAGAGGGGATAAGGGAAGAAGTAACAAGCACCCTAGTGACTTGGGAAATATCATTAATAGAGGAAAAACACTTGGGAACAAAACTAGAAATGGGAGCTAGAGGAAAAGGAATATGGGGATTTAAAATTTTACCAATTTCTCCTTGAAAAGGAACCAAGTGCTCACTTAAGATAGCTTTCAATGTGATTATGGGTCCACCCAAGGAGTCTCACCATCACCTTTTGTATTTCTTCTTTGTGAGGATAAGGGGAAAACTTTTGTTGCACTGAGACTAAATGAGACCAATTTCATGTAACTTGAATCACCTAAAAGGGAGCCACCAAGAATCATTTTTTTGGACCCAAGAAGAGGATACTAAGGTTAATTATATTTTTCCAAAAATACCTTCTCTTAGGTCAACCTCAACTTTAATTCATGGCCACCTTCAATTTTCCTTTGAATCCCAATTTAGCTCTAGTAGAAAACATCAGCTATTATGACTCCTCAGGGTTGATAAAAACTCCTCGGTCCAGAAAATGAGAGTGAGATTGGTAAAATAGCCCATATATTCTACACAACAACTCGCTCCCTGATCAGATCAAATTTCATGATTTACTTTTGAAGGACTAGCTTTGACGAATTCTAATTCCATGAAGCTTTGAATAATGTTGCAATCAAAATTTCAAACAAATTTGAAGAAGAGCCAACCTGAGCTAAGAGCTGAAAAATTGGAACATATGTAATGAGGGACTTCCAAGAATTTTCCAACCTTATCTTCAAGGAACTCTCTCTAACCAACGTTCCACATAAGTGACCCATCAAGGCTTTCTCCATAATTTGCAGAAGTTCCTCCAAGCTAATATCATGATCAACCACCATTAAAACCTTCGCAGACTTTTTCCTTATACATTTTTTCCTCTACAATAATTTTCCAAAGTATTCTTATCATAAAGGTTTTGGAAAGGAAGTGCATTATTTAAAATTAAAAGAGAATTGAGGGGAGTCGGTTTATGGCCATTAAACATCAATGCAACATTAGGATTTGGCTCGAATAACACCATGATTTGAACAACCTCCACTTAATTTGATATGCATCATAGATCTGACAATTTGAGAGATGGGATAGATGGATTCCACATGTCTACCACATAAACTAGATAACCCCACAAGGAAGTAACCTTGTTGTAATCCCAGTGGTCTCTAAAAATGTGCTCACAAATTAGACTATCCCCAAAATCGACCAACTCCTCCTCCATGATGAGTTGCATATTTAAACAGTTAGAAAAAATAACAACATTGCAAGAAAGCGGAAAAAAGGGCAGTAGAAAATATAAAAGCAAAGGAAGTAGCCAAAGCCTGACATCTAGAAACCATCGTAACAGACACGTAATAAATTTGAACTAGGGAATATGTGGAAACCTTAGTGAATAAAAGAAACCTGCATAGAAACCCATTGTAGAAACCTCAAAAACTACCACCTATTACAATCTACTTAAAACATCAATTAACTAAAAACACACAAAACTGCAAGCGAGGAATTACAAATCAACTACCACTCTATACCATTCTAAAAATGTTGAGCTATTATTTATAGAGCAATATATTGATTTAAAGAAAAAAACAAAGGAATGGGCACATGTTTTAATACTTCCATCATGAATATAATATCAACATGTAAAACCCATGATTTTATTTCTATTAAGCACATATAAGACAATTGCAAGTTGCAAGTATGGATGAAATCATCATAATTCAAGCATTCAACACAACTGTAAACATGTAAGGCATATTATCAATCACAATCTTAACTATGAAATTTTGACTGGAAAATATAAATAAATAAGGTGTTCTACAACTCATGAATATGGTAATAACTACATAATTTAAGCATTCCTTCAGGAGCACTAGAGACCATGCATTAGTCAATAATCACAACAAGGAATAGACATAACTTGAAATACCAATATGTAGAGACAAATTTTACTTATATGAGTGTGTTAGAATAGTTGGAAACCAAAGAAGAGACTTCCACTCTCCACCCAACCATAGACAAACTACATATTAATCCCTTTTGCATCTAACCACCCCCAAGCTATATCCAGAGTCTAAAGGAATGCCTACACAAGGGAATTTCACACCAATGGATTGGTCAAACTCTTAAGGGATGGATACCACTACTCGAGTGGTTCATAAACCACTTTGTGGTAGTAAAATCTCCATTAACTCACCTACATTTTGAATTCAAAACATGGGGCTTCACTGAACTCAAATAATAAGTGTGTTTCTTAATTTTTGAGGGTTGAACCCACTGTGGAGGTGATTTAACATGTAATTAGCAAGCATCCAATGGTGTATTTAATTATTCAGTAGGCACTAAGTGTTTTAACAAACCAATAAAGCTCTAAATGGTGTAATAGTCAAACCACAAGCACTAAGTGGTTTAATATACAAGGAAAACAATCAATTGTGTGTTTAATTATTCAATAAGCACTAAGTTGTTTAACAGACCAGGAAAGCACTCAATGGCTGAATTTTCAATCCTTCAACTACACACTAGCAATAGAGGCTCACACAATTATTTTAGTGGTCGTAAACACAATACTGGTAGGTAACACCCAATGTCACATGGCCCAATGTCAAGGTCACAGAGCCTAAGAACTCAAAGGGATAACGAAAATACAAGATCCCTAGAGACTTAAATAGTAAAAATGTTGGGCATATGAGATATATTCTAAGCATCCAACAAACAAACAAATTTAGTTGTGTTGTGTGTATATATATAACTCCCTATGCATTCCTTCATGCAATTGAGAAGGTACCACCTTAACTCTTGTTTGCATCTTCTCTATAGTGTATCTTGGTTATTCATAGTTTTCTCTCTCCTTGTCTGTTCTGGCACTTCTGCACCATCCTCTAGAGATATATCTCCCATATCTACGAGAAGAAAACGGGAATGGGCACCACCTTCCCTTCCATGGCCCCATTTAAATCATGTAGTGGTTGTCAGTGGCTCTACCAACTCAGTTCAACCCCAACCTATCAACCTATCAAACAAATGGCCCCCCGAGTTTGGAAGCAACTGTGACATTAAATTTCGTTAGGTTAGGTCATGGCTTTTTGAATCGGGTGGTAAAAAAGCGTCTTCAGGAAAAACTAGTGAGAAATCAAGCTTCCCTTAGACTAAGGAACTATTCTTTTCCCCTTCTTCAATTGTGTGAATTAATTAATATTATTTAATAATTTTCAGATATTGAATCAAAGGTTAGGCCAATCATGACTCTTTCCATCCTTTTCTGGTAGTCATAATTATCATTACAATAAGTAGGGGTATAACAGGGGGATGTTACAACTCCACTCCTCTCTTCTTGTTTCCTATATCCAAGTCCTCTCCATGGAAGGGATATGCTCTTCTTCTGCAGATAAATTTTAAAGACAACACTATTTGTCATGGGGGTTTATCCTCACTCCTTGCAATCAAATATGGTAGGAAACAAATCACACTTATTAAGGGCACAAGAAAAAGTGGTGTTAGATATTAAAAAAGGAAAACAAGCTACCATTGCCAACACCCTTAGTCAAGGAATTCGCTAAAAACAATTCCCTCATGATTGTTCTTTCTTTCAATGTAAGAGTAGTGGGGGTGCTCGAAAATAGATAGCCATCAAAAGGATGATTAAAATCCATAACCTAAATATAATTTTGATTTACGATGCCATGGAGGATGGTTCAGAAACTAGATTAGCTTTAGAACAATGGCTAAAAGGTTGGTCTTTGTCCTCTGTGGATGTATAGGTATTTTTGGAGATTAGATCACTAGATGGAATTTCGATTTCAAATGGCTTTCTCCCTTGTCTAATAATTATTCCATTTTAGTCCATTTGGACGTTAATAACTTGGGAATTGAGTTGATTATTATGAATATCTATGGCCTCTATGTAGAACGAGTCTCATTCTAGGAAGATCTAGTTGTGTCTGGTGTTTAGAACGTGCATCATATTCTCATTGGTGGTGTTCTAAATTTCACCCTATTGTTGAGGGAAGTGTGGGGGCGTAAGTCTTATGAAAGACCAATTGAGTGTATTTTTCTATACTTTTCCTCAAGAAGCATCGTCTAGTAGATTTTGATCCTATCAAATTTTCCCATACATGGCAGAATTTTTGTGTTAGTGATCATGTGGTATCTAAAAGGCTTGATCACTTTATGGTATCTAAAGACTTGATGGGTATCCATTTCATTTCCAAGTCATGGATTTCTTCCAAGTTTTTATCTAACCATCTTCTGATCCCTTCTAGAATGGCATTGGACAAAGAAAGCCACCCACTCATTTAAGATACAATCATTTTTGTTTCTAGGAAGAATATTTTTAAAATCTAGTGGAAGAATATTCAGAATACATGGTTTGTGCTCCTTCTATTTCTTTCATGTCCTAATTAAAGGAGAATATATCGAGGATCAAGGTTGCTACTAAGAAATGGATCACACCCTACAAGTAAAATTCACGATCTCAGATAAAATAGATGGAGCCCTTTCACCACCTACAAGGTTGACACCATAACAATTGGAAGAATAAAGAGCAAAAGGGCTTTGTTACAATTGTGATTCTTGAGCTTTTTAAGTAGCTTGTAATAGGTGGTAGTTCTTGAGTTTTCTACAATGGGTTTCTATGTAGGTTTATTTTCTTCACTAAGGTTTCCAAGTGAAGAAAAGAAACCTACGTAAGTGGTATTTCTGAGACCTCTTTCCAACCCCTCAAGGAAGAGTTATGCTAAATCTCCCACGATGACTTGATTATAGACCAGTTCAGTAGAACTAACTTATACGAAGTACCATGTGTCACTATTTCAACCTTAGGACCTCAAACCAATACATAGAAAAACACTGGTTGTCTTCTTTCTATAACTTTTTAGGAAATTTCAATCGAATACTCAGAGAGAAAGTTATGACGATTCACCTGTTTGGGATGTAATTCGAGAGCCTGCAAAAACCCTAAATGTCTTGTATGATATCTCCAAACATATAGAAAAACAAGATCTGAAATTCGGGCCCGGGCTTCATCAAAACTTTAGCTCAAATGGGATTTAATTTTAGAGTCTTAACCTTCATAGAAAAAAATTATAGCGAAAATTTCATGATGACCTGTTTGCAATGGAATTCTAGAGCTTGCAAAAACCCTAACTTCCGCAGATCATATATCTGAAAATATAGCGAGACAAGATCTGAAATTTGAACCCGAGGTTCAGAATGATTTTGTCTCAAATGTATTTTTTTTAGCTTCTAAAACTTTGCAGAGAAAACGTTATATCAAAAATTCCATGATGACTTGTTTGGAGCAGTGAAACCCTAGAATCCAAAGCACTGATACCAAATGTTATGAAACCAGCTCACAAAAAGATAGAAAAGATAGATCAACGACTTAAAAATCTACCTCTTCGAGGGGGAAACCTTCTTTACATTACACAAATGAACAATTATTCCATGATACAAATGACAAGACCTCCTTTCTATATATAGGAGTCTAAGGGGTCACAATACAATCAGGGCCTACATAACAATAATATTATAGGGGCACAACAATAATAATAGTGGGCTTCTATGGGGCATAATAATAACAACATGGGGACTATATGGGAACAATAATACAATAAGGGGGTTGCACTAATAACAATAAGGGGTTACACTAGTAGTATAGGGACCTAACAACACCTCAGACACATCTTCCTAGAAGATTTCTTAGTTAAAGAGTAATAAGAGAAAGTTTGGTTTGGTGAGAAAAGTTTTGTTACACAAAATTAATGTGAAGTTTTGATCATTTAAAGATTGCATAGTGTTATCTCAAAATCAGATCCTGATAGGCTGCTGGTCAGGTTGACTCTAAGTAACTATTTCAGACCTACTTTAGGCTGAGGCTTAGCCTCCTCAACCTGAGAGGGCTCTCTCTTAAAGGATTAATGATTTTGATTAAAGATAAGATGGCTAACTCTTATAGAACAACAATAAAAAATCTGAATGCTAGAAATACATTAAACAACTATCCATTGGGCTTATGGAGTCAACAACACCTCAATATAACAGTGAACTCAGCCTTACATAGAAGTTAGGGCACTCAGCATTTAGACATTCAGAACATAACTCATATGGGACCACAGTTTATAAACGCATACAGGAAATCAGAGCACATTCAGTGAATTCTGAGTGATTATACATCTATACCACTGTAAAGATTATGGAAAGGACAAGATCACATATTCTGAACATAAGAAATCCTTCATGAATCCTGAGAAGTAAAGTCAAAATTATATTACTGAAAATGAGTCTTTACATAAGCCAAATACAAGTTGTATCATAAAATTTTCCAACCCTGATTACATTGCTGCTTCAGCTATATATAGAGTTCTTATTCTAACTGATTGAGATTCCTCCTCCAGCATGAGGGGAATTCAAAAACTACTTCTAATGACACCTATTAACCCTTTAACTAACTAATAAATACAACAAGGTGTTGACTGGAGTTTTTTTTTTTAGAGATCTAAATCAACTATGACTCTAACTCCATATTACATGCATGATGGCTTCTCCTCGTTCTTTGACATCTGGTTTTCTTTTAGTTTGGCTGAGATGGGTGTTTAATGCTCCATGTTGACCTTGGATGTTGAATCTTCTTAACTGCCCAGAAATATTAGGAGACTATCCTTGCTTCTCGGCTTCAGTTTTCCCCAAAATATTCGAATGCAAAGAAGCATGTCCTTTATCTTTTAATCACCCAAAATGTAGAATTCTGCCACGTCCTTGATGCGTTGTAAGCTTTTTCCCATGTACATGTGTGCAGGCAAAATTTTCTTGTAAACTGTTTAATATATCCTGAACTGTGGTAAATTGCTCACTTTACTACAAAAATTTAAAGTTGGATTTTGAATATATCTTTTCTCCACCTGTCTTGACCTGGTTGACTGTTGATAGCTTCAGATGATGCCTTGTATGCCTTTTAGACGTTTTCCTTTCAAAATTCCCGCTTATAATTCAAAACTGCTTGATTTGCGTTAAAATCATCACCTTCAGCAGTTTCGTAGCGCGCTACGAAACTGCTGAGTTATTTAAAACAACTTGCTTTAACCCAAGACCTTTATTAGCCGAGTACTTGATTGCCAAAAACTCCTTTAGACTTTCCACATGTCGAATAGGGATTTATATTTCCTCAGAAAGATAAAATCAAGCAAATTTGTCAAAATTTTAAACAAAATCTTACTTGAAATGAAAACTCATTTAGCAGGTAGCTGACTTAGCTGTGCCTTCAGATCTTCAATTTGTTTCTTCATAGCCTTATTCCCAGCTCTCAGTTGCATATTGATCCTTCTGATGTACTTGGCTTCTTTGATTGCTGGTACTGTCCATGTGTGAAATTATGAATGGCCATCAACCACTGAATTCAGTTGAGCTTCTACAGTTTCATTCCCTTTCCATAGAGCTTTATAATACTTTGCGTGTATGACTGCATGTCTTCTAGCGGCTTTCTTCAATTTGGAAATCTCATACTTGGCTGATTCTAATTGGCTCTTTATGGCTGCTATATTATCTTCTTGAGATGTGATGACTGTTTTGCCTGCGTTTTTCTGTGTCTCTTCCCCTGTTTCCTCTGTTCTTGGCAGTACTTCCTGTACTTGCTGGAATCTCCTTGTTATAGGTCTTATAGGTTTAAAAACGAACTCTTCAGCTGGCTCATCAAATTTAAGCCTTTTTGAGGCCTTGGATTTCTTGGTGCTTTCTAGTTCTGACTGTATTAACTCGATTTGAACTGGTAAAGACTGCTCAAATTCAATAGCCTGTAATAAGTCATTTAAACTTGCCTTGGACACTGGACTTTCTTCGACTGCTATAGCTTTACCTTTTTCCTTATTCATCTGGCTTCTTGTTCTTATCCTTGAGACTACTTCAGATGTGCTTGTTTCAGGTACAGTCTTTTTACCATGAGCTTTTTCCTTAGTTGATTGCTGAGGTTGATCTTGGATGACGAGTGGCTTCACTTGTTTTCTGACTTGTGACTTTGGAACTCTTTTAGCTCTTACTTCTGTTTGGAGCTCAGCTATTGTAGAATCTCTAGCAGGTTGAGGAGTGAAGCCAGTCTGGCTTTTGAAACCAGCCATAAAAATAAATGAATTCCAATCTCTTTCTACCTTTTGGAGCCCATCTAAAACCAGTAGTTTGATCAAACCATGATGAAACAAAGAGGTTTCACAATCCTCTTTCCTCAGCTGTACCTTATCACACATCTTACTCAAACTACGAAACAGATAAAAAGGTAAGTCTATGGAGACCTTCCCGATGAAATGCAAAAGGAGTTTAAAATGGTAAGAGTAAACCTTGTTATACCTTCCTTCACAAGTCAGATATTTCTGTATGCAGGTGAGTAAGTGAGCATAATATTCTTTGACATAACTCCTGGGGACTGCCTTACTTAAATCTTCATTTACAAATTCATCCTTCAAGAACTCCTTACAAGGATTCATGTCAAATTTGAAGTTTTTAAACCATTCCTCTTGTCCTCATGGGATCTCTGTTATAGTAGATATCACTTCTGGCGAAACCTGCAATTCTAACATGGCTACCTTTGAATTCAAGCCTGTGAAGTTAAGTGCAAATTCCTTAGTTACCTGTGCGTGTCCTCCTTGTAACTTTTTGCAAAACTTCCAGCACCCGGCCTTTTTAAATGCTTTCTTCACCTCTTCATTTCTCAGCGTTATATCCAGGCCTTCAGGCTCAGTCCTTAGAGGTTTGCCGGATCTGTGCTCCTTTTTCTCCATTGATTCTTCCAAATCCTCGCAAACAATAACTACCAGCTCCGGTTGGAATTGTGTTTCAGCTTCTATTTGAATTCAGCCTCGCTTGATTATCAGCCTCGCTTGATTATCAGCCTCGCTTGAATTTTAAATTTTTCCGTTTAAAATCTTTCAAGATGTAACCTTGCAGATTTGTCATTTATGCAAGACTTACAGCCATCATCAAGATTTATGCACGGTTGTATTTCTTGGGAATGATAATTCGTGCGTATCAACAGATCTAGTGGTGGTGATAGTGGCAATGAGTGGTAAAATGTGGTAAGTGAGGTACAGGAGCTGACATGAGAAGACACGGCCTATGACTCACCTAACGGACTTGACATTTCGGGAAAGATTCGTTGCGAAAGGTACGAATCCATGATTTCGCAGCGCGGTCAGTTTTAAATTTGAATGATGCGCTGCGAAACTGCCTAATCATGATTGCACTGCGAAATTGCCTAATCATGATTGCGCTGCGAAACTGCCTAATCATGATTGCGCTGCGAAACTGCCTAATCATGATTGCGCTACAAAATTACAAAAAGACACGGTGGCTGACATAAGATAACAGGTGGCTATAAAACAATGGTATATGGAGGGGAACCAATGGGAGCTGAGAACAACTTGACTCAAAAACTCTTCAAAACTTCAGATTCTAAGGGAAGAAACTTAAAACAAAAATAAACTAGCACTGACCTTGTCATCGGGCTAGGATGAAAAGTTACATATATCAATTTTAGTTCTAAGTGATAACACATAGTTTAAATGTTTTATGTTTTCGATCATTTTTAGATATATGTTTAAACTAGTTTTACTCATAATTCAGTCAAAATTTTAAAAAAATAATTGAAATTACAAATTAATTATATAATGAAAATTTTCCATTTTCACCAACAATGGTATATCTCATACTTAGAAAATGATTACTTAAAAAATAAAAATCACAGAACATTTAGACTCCTTTTTTTAACATGGGAATCAATAACTTATTGGAGTGATTCAGGCTATGCCCACGATCAAACCCATTGGCTACCATTATAACCCAAGATTATATATAATAGCTTGCAGGCCGGATATACCAATAACTTATGACTTAGCAAGGGACGAGACATCCTTAATCCTAATAGAGTGGAACCTCTATCTCAGGGGGCACCTACCCTTCTAGCCTTATTGCAGTAGGCCAAATTATCATTTGTAGGAATTGAACCCAGTTGGATAGGAGAACAAACAATCCACCTAACTACTCGAGCTTAGAACACACAAAACATTTATACTTAGAATTGAGCTTAAAATAACTCTTAGAATTCTCCTTAGAAGATGAGACTATTGAAAAATTATTGATGATTGGAAAATACTAGCACATCCATATAAATTAAATATCTGGTAAATAACTATAGGCATCAAAACACTTACACCTCATATTACTAAAATTAAAAAAAAATGATAAAAATTTAACTAAATTATAGCTTTATTTTAAATTACTATTATTAACTATGTTGATAGGCATGGTTTAGTTCTAAATAGGGATTCTAGAATTTCCATTATTTAAAAACCGAAATGTATGGACGGTCTAGATTTAAATAATCTAAAAATATTCTTTATCATATGTACAATCTAATTGATGAAATCAAGGCTTTCCAAACCATTTTTCATTTCAAAACTTATGCGGTGTGTTTGCTACTTCCACTATCCTAGCATTAAAATTTCCCAAATTTATATAAATAAAATGACACATAAG
The DNA here is from genome assembly GCA_031772625.1 of Pinus tabuliformis. Classification (NCBI taxonomy): domain Eukaryota; kingdom Viridiplantae; phylum Streptophyta; class Pinopsida; order Pinales; family Pinaceae; genus Pinus; species Pinus tabuliformis. Next base: position 161,649,533 of record CM062813.1, read on the forward strand.
TGTTTTGATGGTTATCTAAGTTTATCAACCATTTAATTTATATGGTCATGCTTGCCATACAAATAAATAATATATGAATTATACATACATACATAAATATAAACGTGAAACAAAATTCTTAAGTATGAATATTCACTCCACTTTACTATAGAGATTATGCACTTGTAAAAAATCTTTGTCATAATACCATGGGTCATATCACCAGCTTTGATCCATCTTAACTCTAGATATACCAAGAATCGAGAGGGATTAAATCTCTTTTCACTCTAAAAGAGGTTTGCACCTCATGAGATTTAATCCCTCTTGGAGCTTGGTACATTCAGAGTCAAAATGGATTTAAGTTGGTTTAATTATTAATAATTACTAATTATAATAATTATTTTTATTATTTTACTTTACTTTACTTTATTTTTATTTTTATGTAATTTGACTCAGTCAAAATGTTTTAATTAAATAATTATAGTTATTAACTCTTAATTTTATTTTTATGTAATTTGATCAAGTCAAAATGTTTATATAATATTAACATGACATTACAACATCTCTTACATAGTAGGTTGGAGAGCGTCTCTCGGCACAATAATAATTTATTAATATCACATGTCCAAAAAACTATAACTCATATTAATATGACATTTTTTAATTAATCAATTTAATTATATATTACAACATCTCTTACATGGTAGGTTGGAGAGCGTCTCTCGACACAATAATAATTTATTAATATCACATGTCCAAAAAACTATAACTCATATTAATATGACATTTTTTAATTAATCAATTTAATTATATATATATATATATAGAGAGAGAGAGAGAGAGAGAGAGAGAGAGAGAGAGAGAGATTAAATTCTACAATCCACTTAATAATTATTAATAATTAAATTAAAATTTTAAAAACCATTTTTCAAATTAGAAATTGTAATTTTGATAGAGTCAAAGGTAAACTTTATAAGATAAGGAAACTCCCATGCACGATGGAAATGAATACCACTTTGTATGGAAAAACCTTACTCATAGAATGATTGTTATTGTTAAAGAGAGGGAATACATTTGTTGATTATTTTTTCTATTCAATATCCAATACAATACATGTGGATGTGGTTGTATGCGGTGTTCAACGTGGGAATGGAGCGAAGCCCTAGAGACTAGGATGGAATTTGACCAGCAAATTGTTAGTCACATGGTGATTTGTTTATCAAATATAGTTTAAAAAGTTTGCAAAATTGTCAAAGATCCTTTGTCGAAACTATGAATACTGTGGGGAAGTGTGAAAATCGTCAAATTTGACGAGTGGATCTGTTTTGAGAGACGTATGTTAAAATGATATGGCTTTGATCATCCATATCCATATACTTTTTACATGTATAACAATGCCTTTGATGTCTCGATAGACAACGCCTACTTTTAAATGAATGAACGATCTCAGTATAACACAATTCTTATTATAATGGTGGTCAACAAACGCAGTATATTAGGCATACACATACACGAGAAGGAGAATAACATGTGGAAATCCTTGACATCTGCCCAATTAATTGATTTGATGGGCACATTAACTACTATTGTGTAGTTTTGCCCAGGGATGAAATTTTACATGAAAATTGCCCATCAAATTTTACATTAACAATCCCCCAAGGGCTAGATGTTGCACACCCTAGAAAGAGATATAAAAAGAGAAGAGGAGGAGCCTCATTTATTACATCCAGGTGCAAAAAATCATAGGAAAACATCATCTGAATTAGACCGCAGATAAAGGAACTCAGTGAAGGAGGAAGGAAACCTATTTTAGGGAGATTTTTTGTGACAGCTAGAGAGCCAAGTTAATTAGGAGTGAAAGTCATGAAAACAAGGGATATTATGGGTAGTCTTTTGTGCAAGACTTTATTGGTGTAACCTCTATGAAATCAAGCAACAATTTTGTTCTTTTGGGAAAGAGAGCCAAGCCCTGTCACTTCAGAATTGAAGAGGGATGAAAGGCCTAACATTGGGCTACAAGCCAACATATGGAAGGAGATTGTAGGCAGAGGAGGGTTGTGGCTTTGTTGGGAGAAGAAAGGAAGGGCTAACATGGATTGTTAGAAACCCTAAATAGGCTTAGAACCTACAGCAGTGTGCACAGGCCTAAAATGTATTAAAATGTTTGTTGTATGGTGTTTTAAAGTTGATTTTTTTTCTAGTGGATCAGGTCCTAGTTTAGAAAATTTTGGAAGGACATCTTGTGGACTGTTTGGAGGGTAGAAAGTAGGCGTCCTTGTGTTCCCTAAGTGTAGACTTGTGAAGGACTATTAGGTATACTAGGAGAGGCAGAAATTTTGGCTCGAGGGTTCATTATTTGAAGGGTTAAAGGGAAGCCAAGGGAGCAGTTGGATTAGCCCTAAGTTGACTGTTGGAGAAGGACATTTAATAGTGATAGAGGGAAGCATCCATGCCCTAATTTTGTCTACATTGGAGTAGCACAGCAAGGAAATAGTGGGAATAAGTCTCAAAGTGTTGTTTTCTTGAAGGACTAAGGAGTATCAAGTTGGAATCGTAAGAGTTGTTCACAAATGGAGTTGTGAAAAACTCACAAGAAGACCCTACGTGTTGACTCATTGATGGAATAATGATCAGGTAGAGGACAGATAGGTTGGAGTGGTGTTCAGTGACCTAAAGGATCAGGATTCATTGATAGAGGCATATTGGTGTTGTTGTATATTGGGAGCCAAAGGACTAGCATATGTGTTCAGGGTTTGTGGAATAAGTGGAGCTATGAAGTGCACTATATTAGCTAGTAGGGAAATTGGTATTTTTGTTTAGGGTATATTGGTGGTCATAGTTGTTGACACCAAACCCTAGTTTGTATTCTTCTATTAGTGATTGTATGAGGGTCATGATCCCTAGTACAAGAGCCCTAGACAGTTGTATTGTAGATTGATAATATAATGAAGTTGGGTTGTTGAAAATTTGTAAAGAGTGGTATGTTTGTGCACTAGTTCATTCACTGGTGTATTTATTCCATTGTTAAAAGTAGTTTGTTGTGGCATTTGAGGTGGTAGTGTCAGAGATTCTAAGACCCTAGCCTAGATTCTCCAGTCTTGTGGAAAAAAACACAAATTAGGGGCTAATCTTATGTTTAGAGGTTTTTTTAATTGTTTATATTTTCTTGTTATTTTATTTATAATTGTTTAGTTTGATTATAGGTGTACCTATAGTTGTCTCCTCTTTAATTTCATCATTTTGTTGGACAGGTGTTTCAAGCTCCAATCGCAACCTCCCTCATGTTTTTTGTTTCACATTTTAGTTATGTAGTTGTTATGTATTTCTCAGCAGTTGGAATTTCCTTTTTGGTGTTCATTTACATGTACATGTAGTAAGCCCTAAAAGAGTAAAACTCCCTCAACTGGGGACAGATTCGAGTGTTAAATATGTATGTTGGTATGTTGCATTAAAATTATAAAGTTGATTCTTGAAGGGTATAAGTTGCAAATTAATTTGATATAAATTTGTTAGTGCACAGCTAAAATTTAATTTGAAATTTTACAAAGCAGACTCAGACACAAGGAGTGGAAGTTGTAACTTTTCATACGAAATCTACAGTAGCATTTGTGCAAACCCCCAATAACCAAAAAGTACTCCCGTCTATTTTTTCCATTGTTTTTTAAATGTAAAATAGCATATTTGTGAAGGTATATGGACTAGGATTTCTAATCGATTGGTTAGCTCGATATGCAACCGACCATTAATTCCCAAATTGGCCATAAAGGACTGAACCGGTTGGTTCTTTATGGAACCATGCAATCACAACAGGGACTATCTAAGCTCAATTTTTATAAGAATTATATAAAATAAAATAAGAATTACTACACTATACTTAACCCTAGGCCCTTGCTAATGCTATTTAAAGTGGTCCCCACTCTCCATTTATCTCACACAATTCATTTGAGCAAATTGGAATTTTTTAGCTGAGTCCAGGAAAATCAAGCTAGAATCTCTTCGCATTCAAAATGCAAGGGCCTTAGCCATAGTCCTATAGGAGACCCTAAGGAGAGTAATAAGCCTCTATCACCCCATATTGTCAAGGGACACACTTTTTGGGACAAAATTAAGAATTATCAAATTAAGATAGGTTGTTAAGTTACAAAAAGAGAAGGTTTCATTGCCCATGGAGAAAGGTCATTGCCAATTGTATTCAACATTGCATTAAAAAAGTCACAAGAAAATCCATCAATGCTAGGTGATTTTCCTTCTTCATAGAAAAGGGATGTGTTATCACTCAGTTTGTTCCCTAAGCTCCTCAAAGGGAATATGGCCGAGGTAACCACTAACCAATCTTTTAGCTGCAGGTCCTAACCTACCTTCAACTAGAGAGGGCTCTCTCTTTATGATTTTTTGTTATGTTAGGCTAGATATGAAGTGAAGGGTTTTGTTCTAAATTTGGTTGGACGATGATTTCAGGCAGATTTGGGATGCAGTCTCAGAACAATTTAAACTATTGGGCAATGGAGTCAATGGTGGTGTACTGCTGAAAGTGTTTCATGGAAAAATGTAATGCTACAGAGCCAAACAGGCATCTATGGAACGATCCTTGAAATCTGAGATATGATGGCATGAAATCAGGGAATGAAAGGCAGTCAAGGATCTTTCACTATGCTGATAGAGGGAAATTGTGAGAATATTATCTAAGAGCAATTAAGAATTCCTAAACAGCATTCATAATGAGAGAATCAGTGCAAACATGAGCAATTAAGAATTCATATTTATGACCAATTCCGAAGAAAACATAATTAGAAATAGGGATTGAGCAGAGGGTGTATTTAAACAAGTCCTGAGCTATTCTTCTTCTCTCTTTCTAATATTATGAAACATATATGTGAATTTTGTAAACAAAGCAAAGACAAAACATGGTTTAGGAAAACTTATTGTTCCGTTAAACGACACAGGAATTCTGTAGCATAACACAGTTGATTACTTTCACATCCAGACAGTGCAGAGACCATGAACTTCACCGGCCATTTTATTATAAAGTCTGAGAATTTACAGTGCAGTGTCTTATAGAGAAAATCACCAACGACCAACCCCAAATATGTTCTGTGGGGCAGTATATATACAAAAAATGAGTTACAAAATATCTAGTTGATGAGTTAATAACTCATAACTTCTTTACCAACTCTTGAGGAATAGTAGATGAAAGAGTAAATGATGCAGTAGATATTTAGGGTAATAGCTATCCGTTCTGTCAGAGAATTTAGACTTTTGGGATCAACTGAGTCGGCTGAGGCTATGCTTTTAATTTGCGTTTTTTGGGCCTGCTGCCCTGGTGCTTTGCTAAGTCACTGCTTTGTTATCCTGCTCTCGGTATGCATACTTGGCCTTTTTATAAAATTGTCGTAGTCATATCTTGACTCCCTCTGCCTGCTGTCTTTTCTTTAGTTCTCTGTTTCCAGCGTTGCCTCTTGCAAATTTTTGGGTTTTGCAGGTAGCCGAGCAATAGGAAGCTCTCCTTTTTGAGTAATTTTTCTTAGCGATGCGCGATTAGCGCTAGGCACTAATCACGCATCGAAAACTGCCTCTGTTTCTTGATTCAGGCATTCTTTGACGCGATTCTCACCCTTTGCGCCTTTTCTGTGATGACGTCAGCATGACGTCATCGGCGGGTCCCGGGTATGGCAGGGTGACGTGGCAGTGACGTCAGCGGAGGACAGGTGGCGGATGACATGGCATTACGGCAGAGTGACGTGCCAATGATGCCAGTGAGACGACGTGGCACAGGATAGAAGGCGGTTTGTAGTTTTATCGGATCGCCTCCTGTACGGGGGCGGTATGTGTCAGAGCCCTCCCGGTGCAATAAAAGGCGGACACGCGTCCTTTGTATGATAGCAAAACTGCCATGTTATCAGACGCTAACTCCTGTGCGTCGGGGGCGCCCCGAAATCCACCTGGGCCGTTGGATCTAGGAGGGCGGATCGGCAGGTTAATGTACAGGGCTGGCGGCAGGTTAATGTACGGGGGCCCGCTATATATTATATTGATTTATTTATGTGGCGGGGGGTTAAAACCTTTGGAAAGCGGGTTATATGTGTTATATGCGTTGGAGAGGAGTTTAATGTTTAATAAACATCTAAACACCAAAATTTAAAATATGAACGTGAAGGGTGTAGTAACACATTTTAGTGAGCGGAGAGGTGGGCAGTGGTTGTTAGTTCAACCAGAGGTTAAACTAACTCCAGGTTAAGATGCGGAAGGGTTCATAATAGTCCCAGATGGACTATTATTTCCCAAGACTGCATTATAAGGCTATAGTGCCATGGGGTGGGAATATTTATTATTTTTTGGAATTTTATATTGATTTTTGTAGCAATAGGGATAGGAACATAGGTTAGGGAGCTATATAAATAGAATTAGAAGTCAATATGAGTTTGCGAGGTGAAATAGTAGGGCAGAGGTTAAGTTTATGGACTGAAACTTAGACATAAGAAGTGAATGGAATGCGGAGAAATGATTTTTACACAAGAAATGTGGCTTCTTTTCATTGAAGAAAGTCAAATCTTGACTTAGTATTTTACAAAAATGAAGTGATAACAGGACTGGTTGGGCAGATCCCAAGGTCCTCAAGGGGATGTTAGTGAGTGATTTATGGGGGAATAGAAGGGGAATTAGACGTTCTTCCAAAGTTCTGCCATCAAAACAACTGCTTTGACACTTCTGTCATTGATGAGATGAGTTTTGTTTCGACCATACAAAAGAGATCCAAACCTTGCTTCTACAACCTCAAGCTACTTACCCAGCCTAATTCACCTAGCATTTTTTTATCCTTTTGAATGGGTGCACTTAGACTTGCAGACCCTGATTATCTTTTTTTCTTTTGACTGCCCTCCTATCTAAATGTACCCTTATCTCTTCCAAGGGCCCAGATTAAGCAGTTGGGCTCCTTCATTTCTCTACCTAGCTACTCATCTGCCAAGCTTAAGCTATTTGGACAGGCACTTTTTCTCTATTCTACAACAGCAATTTAAACATGGCATGGTCCAGTTTGCACTGTTGGGCCACCCATCAAGTGTGAAAACAACAATACTTGCACATTGTGGACTTGCAAATAAGGTAGTAGTGGAATTTTGACTGGCCACTTTCCTGGTCTTTCTTTGGGGTTCATTTCTATTATTTTTTCTGACCAATTCATTTTCTTGCCTTTTGATCATTCTTTTAAGGCATACCCTCTTTACATTTTTTAATTTTCTCTGTCTCTTTTGAAATATGGAACCTTTGCAGCATGGAAAGGATGAACATATTTGGCACTTCCCAGTCAATCATGAAAAATGACACCTATTGGTATAGGAACCTAACAGTGGCTCCACTTGGGGATGGCTTTCCCTTGTGGAAAGTCAAGAACAACAGGTCAGATGGCCTTCTGCATAACTTTCGCTCTTCTCTAAAACTTTCCTGTTGCGGGTTGCTTTATTTGCATATATGACAGCACACTTGTGGAGCTTAGGGCCTTCTCTTCGGGCTTCAACTGCAGCAAGTTACTATCCAAACTAAACTGAAATCCTACCTACTTATCCTAATCAGCTTTCTGACTACTGGTTAGGTAAAATGAAACAGCCAGTGCAACCACTTAAGCATTATATACATCAGTGACCTTTGCTACCTGTATTTGATGGTGTTTAAAACTGAGATCTTACAATCAAATCTGGCTTTGTTAAACTTTGAGAAGATAAGGAAACTCCTGATCTCCTTTGCTGAATCTAGAGACTATACAAAAGGATCTTGCAAAATATATACACTACTCCTGAGCTGAATCAAAAAAATGTGCAAATGTTCTGGATAGCTTTCATGCCATGAAACTAAAATATCATCCTTGTCTTCACCACCCTTCATGCTTTCAACTGTTGTTTGCGATGATATTTTAACTGACTGTAGGGCCTGTCTACTACAACCATTATCATCTTTATTTGGACCTTCATGGTCTGTTAATGGAGAAGAATTCTGATTTCTTTCCTCATTCAACCTGTCAGTTGTTGGATCATAGATAGTTTGGAGGGACTGCTGTAATTTATTACATACAGGTTCAAATGGAACTTGACAGATTCCCACCAGCTGTTCTTCTTTTTCTTTGAATAATTCAAATATTTCAAAACAAGAGGGCAAGGAACCAACTTGGATTTTTTGATCATATGTTGCTGCTTCCAAGCCTTTTTCTGCAATCTGATGTTCAATGGGATTCTGGGACTGCAAATTTAGATATGACAAATTTTGAACAAATATTTGATTGCTTTCCAGATGGTCAATAACAAGGCTTGTTGATATTTGATTTTTAGTAGCATGATAGTTATCTCTGATAAATTGAAAAGACTCAAAACAAAATGGCAAAGTTCCTTCACTTATTTGAAAATTTTTTGCACTTTCCTCCTCATTCTTATTGCTGAAGTGAACAAGCTGATTAGTACTTTGAAGCTGTTGAACCTAAATCTCTTTGTTTTTGCCCAAATTATCATATGATTCGTCTGCAAGGTTAATTTAGATCTGAAAAACATAATCATCATCATATTGATCATATTTGGGCACACTATTAAAAGAAGCCATATTATCGAATGCACATAGTAAACTAGGGATTGCTCCTCCACACATTGTTCTTAGACTCTGTTTTCTGATCTATGGTTGGTTGAATTGGTAAAAATCTGTTCAGAAATGTCAACCCTTTCTTCTTGTGGAGCAAAAGTGTCATGGTGATCTAAACATTCAACTTTCATTGTGACCTTCTGCTTTAATTCCTCTGCTTTCTTTATCAAGATATCAAGTTCTTCCTCTTTTTCTGCTTTCAGCTTCCTCTCCCTAACTTTCAGATTAACCTCTACATCTACTGCCATGTTCTGCATCTATTGCATAGTGGAGGGGTTTCTCTCTCTCAGATGAAATTCTATCTCTGAATCAAATACTCTTGGATAATACAGTAGAGCCAAATCAGGGGGAGGTTTTATATTCAATGGTATTGAATGATAGATTTGATTGAATCTGTTTGAAAATTGTTGTACTGTCTCATCTAGATGTCTTTTTAACTGATTATATTCTTCTATGATCATGAGGAGATTGACTTTGATCATCCATCTATCAAGGAAGAGTTTGAGAAATTGCTCAAGATTTGAGATGCTTGCGTGAGGCAGAGTTTTGAACCAACTCCTGACTTTGGCTTGCAAAGAAAGAGCGAAAAGCCTAATACTAACATCCTCAACATCCACTTCAAATAAGTTAAGATAATCTTCAAAAAATTGGACATGCTTTTGGGCAATGACACCATTCTCTCCATCAAATTTAGGGAGATACTTGGGATGATTGCTAGGTATATTATTGAGTGCAGGAGGCAAAATGAGGGGTTTGTATCTATCAAGAACTTTATGAGGTGGTGGAATATGTTCAGGGATTGGATGATTTATCTGAATTTTTGG